>JAGDQO010002037.1:0-498943 GCA_018342035.1 Solanum appendiculatum | reverse complement strand
TGAAACGACCCCAAAAATGCCCGAAATGTGCTTCGGAAACACCTATAATTGTATTTTCCATATATCTCAAAATCCGTGCATGATTTCGGAAATTCGACTTCATATTCTTATTTGTGGGGTCAAATTGAGTGGGAAATGGGTCTAACCCGAATTTTAGAGCAACCGTATAAAAATTCAAAAATCGCAAAAATTGCGATTTGGAGGGTCAACTTTAAAGGGGCATATCTCTTAGCACACAAGGAACTGGAAGGGCTGCAACCTATTAAATTAAAGCTCTTTGAGTTAGCTTTCCAACGCACGTGGTTTCACCTCATTCCGAGTTAGGATGAGGGAGTTATGACCATTTTCGTAAAACCTGTCTGTGCAGATTTGCAATTTCCAGTGAGCTGTTTTTTTTAGGCGGGTTGGAGACGTTTTTTTTATAAAAAGGGGATATGTCCCATAGTTAGTCATTTTTCTTAACTCCAAAAACACTCTCTAAGCCCTCTCCAAAAATTCCCAAGATCTTCAACCAAATTCAAACATCTCAAGCTCTAATTCCGGATTCAAGACTCAATCTCAAGCTTCGATTCTCCATTCCAATCTTCATTAAGGATTCTCCAAAGTTGAGGTATGTGGGTTTGATTGTGGAAACCTTCCTTTCCACAAGTCCAACCATTTATCCTCTATTTCTACTTCAAGTTTATGGGTCCTCATGATCAATTATGGAATTTCCTTCGAATTATGGAATTACTACTACAACACCCTAAATTATGGTCCATTTTGCATATTTATCATGAATAATGGAATTATTAGTGAATGTTTAATGGTTTACATGCTTCCATGATCAAAATTAGAAGGTTGATATATATATGTATGTTGTTGTGGCTGATTATATGGATTTTGGAATTGTTGGACTTTTATTCTTGAATACATGATTTCATTTAACATGAACACATTGCCACACCTTGTGTTTGTAAAATGCCCATTTATAGAATTCTTAGGAAAGGGAAGGTCCAAGGTACGTCCTAATGAGTCGGATGGTTATGTAATTACTGAAATGATGATGAAATGGACAAATGTATATGATTTTCCCTAAATAAGTGTTGTGAGTCGACCAAGCCTAGTACGGGGGGTAGTAGGCCCGTATAACCGTATCAAGGGGTTGGTACCTTGGTTGCCTAGTACGGGGGTAGTAGGCCCGTATAACCGTATCGAGGGGTTGGTACCTTGGTTGCCTAGTACGGGGGGTAGTAGGCCCGTATAACCATATCGAGGGGTTTGTACCTTGGTCCCTAGCTCGGGGGGTGGTAGCCCCGTGTAACCATATTGAGGGGTTTGTACCTCTTTCGCCTCTCCAAGGGGGTGGTAGGCCTTGGAAATACTATATTGATGGTCACTCGCCACACATGTACTACGTCCCATTAAATATGATTTTTATGTAAGCATCATTATACATATTATTTTATTAATATGCTATCTATTGGGTATGATTACGCATTTTTCTTATGATGTCCATCTAATGTAGCATTGCATTGCATCCCATATACTTAGTACATTCAAATGTACTAACGCATACTCTATGCCTACATGATGTCACCATGTAGGGACCGGAGCACCGCTTGACCATCCTCCTCCGCGTGGCTAGTACGATTTTTATAGTGGTTATTGGTGAGTCCTCCATTTCGGGGACGTTGCTCATGATCTTTTGTTATGTATAAAACTTTTCCTTTTTAGTTATGTTTTGACTATGAGGGTGAGCCCGGTAGTTTGTCTTGGCCCCCGCTAAGTACTCATGTTTAGAGGTGGTGTTGGACAAGTTGTGTATTATGCTTGAGCTTGACTCATCTATGGTATTTATGTATCATTTCTTTTCTTTTTTTTTTCTTGCTCCCTTAGTCCCGATTTTCCCCTTGATTATGCTTATCGCTTATGGTCATTTAATTGCTTCCGCGACCAAGGATGTGTAATGATACGCTATGAGGCTTGTTTGGGGTTCCTTCGGGTTCCCCATTCGCCGGTCACATCTAGGCCCTAGGCTTGGGTCGTGACAAACTTGGTATCAAAGCACTAGGTTTAATGATCCTCGGAGTCCAACACACCGCGTTGATTAGAGTCTGATTCATGGTTGTGTTCTGCACCACAACTATGAGTAGGAGGCCATGAGACGTTTTAGGAAATGTTTCCCTTCTCCATGTTCTAAGTCGTGCTGTAGAGTTGAATTAAGTTCTTCCCTAACGGTTGTTCTTTGTTATGCTAGATCATGCCTAATACAAGAGGAAGACGAGCCCGACTTGTTGCGTGAGTCATATAAGGTGTCTACTCCTATTGGTGCATATATTGTTTCTAGGAAGGTCTATAGAAATTGTCCTATTTGCATCTTGCATAAAATATTGCCTTGTGATCTTGTTGAGTTGAACATGGTCGATTTTGATGTTGTTCTTGGGATGGAGTGGTTGCATGCATACTATGCTTCTATTGATTGTAGAACCCGTAGGGTCAAGTTCCAATTCCCAAGTGAACCCATTCTTGAGTGGGAAAGCCAAAATGTGGTAGTCAAGGGTAGATTCATCTCTTGCATTAAGGCCCGTAAGTTGATCTCTAAGGGGTGTCTCTATCACCTTGTGAGGGTTAGGGATGTGGAGTCCAAAACCCTTCTTATAGAGTCGGTTCCGGTCGTAAATGAATTCCTTGATGTCTTTCCTAATGACCTTCCCGGTGTTCCTCCCGAAAGGGAAATAGATTTTGGCATAAGACCTCCTCCCCGATACTCAACAGCCATTCTATTCCCCGCTTACCAGTATGGCCCCGGCGGAGTAAAGGAGTTGAAAGAACCATTGAGGGACTTGTTGGAGAAGGGTTTTATTAGGCGCTAGCCAATCAACCAATGGGGTGCACGCGGTGTTGTTTGTGAAGAAGAAAGATGGGGTCCTTAGGCGATGTGTATACGATTTACCGGCAAACTCAATAGGGTCACCAGTCAAGAATAAATATCCTGCTTACTAGATTGATGAACTTTTCGACCAAATTGCAAGTGGGGCAGCCACCTTCTCATAAGATTGATCTTCGGTCCGGGTACTCATCAAGTGAAGGTGAGGGAGGGTGACATTCCAAGACAGCCTTCCGGACTACGGTATGGACCATTATGAAATTTGTGGTCATGTCTTTTGGTTGACAATGCACCGGCTAACTTCATGGACCTAACAATAGGGTCTTTAAACCCTACCTTGATTCTTTGTTGTGGTCTTCATTGATGAATATTTTAATCTATTCGCATAGGCGAGGAAGAACATACGGGTCACTTGAGGGTTGTGTTTGCAAGATTAAGAAGAGGAGAAGTTTGGTATGCCAAGTATGAAAGTGTGAATTTTGGTTGAGGGAGGTGCCTTCCAGGTCGGGATAGTCGGGATGGTAATTAAGGTAGACCTAAGAAGACCGATGTTGATTAGAATTGGCTCTAGCCAATTGGACCCCGTCGGTATTAGGAGCCTTCTTGGTTTAGCGGGTTACTACCGGATTTGTGAATGGGTTTTGTTCTATGCTTCTCCCATGACTAAGTTGACACAAAAGAAGGCTAAGTTTGAGGGGACCGACGAGTGCGAAAGGAGTTTTCAAACCTTGAAAGATAAACTTGTGTCCGCTCCTATATTGTCACTACCAGATGGGCTTGAGGGATTTGTTGTGTATTGTGATGCTTCTAGAGTTGGCTTGGGTTGTGTCCTAATGCAAAATGGTAAGGTGATAGCCTATGTTTCTAGACAACTCAAAGTGCATGAAAAGAACTATCCTATGCATGATCTTGAATTAGCCGCGGTGGTGTTTGCTTTAAAGATTTGGCGTCATTATTTGTATGGGGTACATGTTAATGTGTTCACCGATCATAAGAGTCTCCAATATGTCTTAACCCAAAAAGATCTCAACTTGAGACAAAGAAGGTGGCTAGAATTTCTTAAAGATTATGATATGAGTGTGCATTATCATCCCGGTAAAGCTAATGTGGTGGCGGATGCTTTGAGTAGGGTGTCTATGGGTAGCCTAGCTCATGTTGATATTGGTGATAGGGAAATGGCTAGGGAGGTACATCGGTTGGCTAGGTTGGGGTTAGGTTGGAAGAGGTTGGTAATGGTGGTGTGGTCGTTGTTGATGGTGCTAGGTCTTCCTTGGTTGATGAGGTGATAGCAAAACAAGATCTTGATTCTTCATTGTTTGAATTGAAGGCCTTGGTGAAAGAGGGCAAGGTGGAAGTTTTCTCCCAAGGGGGAGATGGTGCCCTTAGGTACCAAGGTAGGTTGTGTGTGCCTTGTGTTGATGGTTTGAGGGAGAAAATTCTTGAGGAGGCTCATAATTCTTCCTACTCCATCCACCCCGGTTCCACAAAAATGTATAGAGATTTGAGGGATGTGTATTGGTGGGGAGGCATGAAGAAGGACATTGCCAAATTCGTCTCCGGTTGTCATAGTTGTCAACAAGTCAAGGCCGAACATCAAAGGCCGGTTGGTCTAACCCAAGACATAGAGATTCCTACTTGGAAGTGGGAAGAAATAAATATGGATTTTGTAGTTGGTTTACCCAAGACTAGAAAAGGTTTTGATTCTATTTGGGTGGTGGTTGATAGGATGACAAAATCGGCTCATTTTCTACCGGTAAAGACAACATATGGGGCGGAAGATTATGCAAGGTTATATATTCATGACTTGATAAGGTTGCATGGGATTCCTCTATCCATCATATCGGACCGTGGTACTCAATTTACTTCACACTTTTGGAAGTCTTTCCAAAGGGGTCTAGGTACGAGAGTTAAGCTTACTACGGCCTTTCACCCGCAAACGGATGGACAATGCCAAAGGACTACAAAACACTGAGGAATATGCTTAGGGCTTGTGTATTGGAGCTTAAGGAGTAGTTGGGATGATCATCTTCCATTGATTTGATTTTGCCTATAACAATAGCTATCATTCTAGCATCGGTATGGCTCCTTTTGAGGCTCTCTATGCGGAGGCGTTTGAAGATCACCGGTTGGGTTTGGTTTGAGGTTGTGAGGTTGGCCTTGGTTAGACAGACCTAAGTTAATGGAGGCTCTTGAGAAGTTAGGATGATTAAGAGAAAGGTTGAAGATGGCCCAAAGTCGCCAAAAGTCCTATGCCGATGCGAGGAGGAAAGGGCTCTTGAATTCCGATGTTGGTGATTGGTTTATTTGAAGTGACAACCCATGAGGGTGTGGGTTCGTTTTGGTAAGAAAGGGCAAGTTGAGCCCAAGATACGTGGGTCCTTTATAAAGGTGATGAGGAGAATGGCCAAGGTAAGCTTATGAGTTGGAATTGCCTAGCGAGATGGATTTGGTTCATCCGGTAAATTTTCATTGTCTCATGTTGAGGAAGTGTGTGGGTGATCCGAATGCCATTGTGTCTCTTGATGTTGTGGGTGTTGTTGAAGATAATTTGGACCTGATGAAGAGGTTCCGGTCCCAGATTTTAGATAGACAGTGAAGAGGTTGAGAAAACAAAGATGTGGCTTTCCATTAAGTCCTTTGGAGAAATCAACAAGTTGAAAGTGCTACGTGGGAGGCCGAAGCGGACATGCAAAGGCGATATCCTTATCTTTTCCACTCCACTCGAGCCTAAGGTATTGATCTAAGCCCTTTATAAAAATCTCAGGTCTTAAGTTCAGCCCCCATGTCATTGCATACATTCATGTTTAAGTTGACAAGTTCATTGTGGTTTTACAACTATGTTGAGGTTTTGAAATAAGGTGTAAGTGCATTGTTGCATCCTTATGTGGGCTGAATTGCCATGTTTGTGTCTCTCATGTACGTTTCTTTAACATTCGGGGACGAATGTTCCCAAGGGGGAGATATTGAAACGACCCCAAAAATGCCCGAAAATGTGCTTCGGAAACACCTATAATTGTAATTTCCATATATCTCAAAATCCGTGCATGATTTCAGAAATTCGACTTCATATTCTTATTTGTGGGGTCAAATTGAGTGGGAAATGGGTCTAACCCGAATTTTAGAGCAACCGTATCAAAATTCAAAAATCGCAAAAATTGCGATTTGGAGGGTCAACTTTAAAGGGGCATATCTCTTAGCACACAAGGAACTGGAAGGGCTGCAAACTATTAAATTAAAGCTCTTTGAGTTAGCTTTCCAACGCACTTGGTTTCACCTCATTCCGAGTTAGGATGAGGGAGTTATGACCATTTTCGTAAAACCTGTCTGTGCAGATTTGCAATTTCCAGTGAGCTGTTTTTTTTAGGCGGGTTGGAGACGTTTTTTTTATAAAAAGGGGATATGTCCCATACTTAGTCATTTTTCTTAACTCCAAAAACACTCTCTAAGCCCTCTCCAAAAATTCCACCAAGATCTTCAACCAAATTCAAACATCTCAAGCTCTAATTCCGGATTCAAGACTCAATCTCAAGCTTCGATTCTCCATTCCAATCTTCATCAAGGATTCTCCAAAGTTGAGGTATGTGGGTTTGATTGTGGAAACCTTTCTTTCCACAAGTCCAACCATTTATCCTCTATTTCTACTCCAAGTTTATGGGTCCTTATGATTATTTATGAACTCTTGAAATTATGGAATTACTACTACACACCCTATTATGGTCCATTTTGCATATTATCATGAAATGGAATTATTATGTGATGTTTATGGTTTACATGCTTCCATGATCAAATAATGAAGGTTGATATATATATGTAATGTTGTTGGGTGGGGCTGATTTATCATGGATTTTGGAATTGGTTGGACCTTAGTATTCTTGGAAATACATGATTTCATTTACATGAACAAATTGCCCACCTTGTGTTTGATAAAATGCATTATAGAATTCTTAGGAAAGAAGGTCCAAGGCGTCCTATGAGTCCGGATGGTATGTAATACTGAAATGATGATGAAATAGACACAATGTATATGATTTTCCCATAAAATAAGTGTTGTGAGTCGACCAAGCTAGTACGGGGGGTAGTAGGCCCCGTATACCTATCGAGGGGTTGGTACCCTTGGTTGCCAAAGTACGGGGGTAGTAGGCCCGATAACCGTAATCGGAGGGGTTGGTACCTTGGTTGCCTAGTACGGGGGGTAGTAGGCCCGTATAACCATATCGAGGGTTTGTACCTTGGTCCCTAGCTCGGGGGGTGGTAGCCCGTGTAACCCATATTGAGGGGTTTGTACCTCTTTCGCCTCTCCAAAGGGTGGTAGGCCTTGGAAATACTATATTGATGGTCACTCGCCACACATGTACTACGTCCCACTAAATATGATTTTTATGTAAGCATCATTATACATATCATTTCATTAATATGCTATCTATTGGGTATGATTACGCATTTTTCCTATGATGTCCATCTAATGTAGCATTGCATTGCATCCCATATACTTAGTACATTCAAATGTACTAACGCATACTCTATGCCTACATGATGTCACCATGTAGGGACCGGAGCACCGCTTGACCATCCTCCTCCGCGTGGCTAGTACGATTTTCTATAGTGGTTATTGGTGAGTCCTCCATTTCGGGGACGTTGCTCATGATCTTTTGCTATGTATAAAACTTTTCCTTTCTAGTTATGTTTTGACTATGAGGGTGAGCCCGGTAGTTTGTCTTGGCCCCCGCTAAGTACTCATGTTTAGAGGTGGTGTTGGACAAGTTGTGTATTATGCTTGAGCTTGACTCATCTATGGTATTTATGTATCATTTCTTTTTTCTTGCTCCCTTAGTCCCGATTTCCCCCTTGATTATGCTTATCGCTTATGGTCATTTAATTGCTTCCGCGACCAAGGATGTGTAATGATACGCTATGAGGCTTGTTTGGGGTTCCTTCGGGTTCCCCATTCGCCGGTCACATCTAGGCCCTAGGCTTGGGTCGTGACAACCATGCTCATAGTTCATAGATCATAGAGTTCATATGGGTTTATGCAAGTTCCACTCATATCATGCAAATTAATGCAAGCTTATGCTTAGAAAGCCATAATTAAGATAATTTACCCATACTAGAAGGAACTCCCATAATAGAGGAAAAATCATGTTTTGGACTTGATCATGCTAAATTCATAAGATTATCCTCAATTCATTCATAAATCATGCTTGATTTCATAGAGAACTCATAAACTTCATCAAATCATAGCTCAACCCAACGATCAAAGCATAGATTATCAAATTGGGGAGAATTAGCTTGGGATCATGGGGGTTAGTTCAACCTTTACATCAAATCATGTAATTCATGCTAATTCGTTCTCTAAGTTTGTTTATCACGATAGATCATGCACTAGGAATCATAAAATGAACAATTGAAATCATAATTGAAGAACCCACAATGATTGATAAAACCCTAGTTTTCTTAAAGGGATTTGAACCTTGAAATTCATGAAGAGAAGGGAGGCCCCAATGGAGGAAGCAACTCCATTGGTCAATACCATCATATATTAGCAAAGCCCACTAGAAATTGGAGGAGATTTGGTGACCTTCAATGGAGGACTTAGCTTCTTCTTCTTCCTTGAGCTAGAGAGGATTCCTTTAAGAGAGAGAAATATTTGAGAAGTGAATTTAGGGAATGAGTTAGAATGAAGTGATTTAGGTATAGAAAACTATATATAGGACCGTCATTAAGGGTAAAACCGACTTAGTCAATTAGGGAATTAACCAGGGAAAAGACCAAAAAGCCTTTAATTAAAAACTGTCGGGGCCTATCTATAGTCACGACCTACGGTCCATAAATCCATTGATGGACCGTCCTGTTGAACCGTTAAAAGATTCAGAGAGTTGGTATCTGGGGACCCTACAACGACGGCTTCAATCTACGGTTGGTAAGTCCATATACGGAACGTACACCTCTACCGTAGCACATAGCCTGAGGTTCAAGAATTTAACCAAGTCTGGGGGACATCTATCGTTACTTTTTACGGACCATCAACTGACTCACGATCCGTCCTGCTACTCCGTAGATCACACTTCAAAGAGTGAGAATTACTGAAATTGACAGAGCCATTGACGGCTCCTCACCTACGGCCAGTCAACCTGACTTCGGCCAGTAAGTGGCCTCCGTAGGTCACTGCCTACACGTAAATTCTGCATTTTCATTCCTTTGAAAGCTGGGGTATTACAAGGGATTTCTTTGTGGTAAGGGCACAAGTTGTGTTATTGAAGAGTTGGTATCTTGGTAAATTGTTGTATGTGTATGTAAATGTGTCTATTGGTATGTCGATATCATGTATTGATCCTCATGAGTTAGCTTGTTGGGTTTATAATGAAATTGCACTTAGTTGAGGTCAAATAAGGTGGAGGAAGATTGAGGAAAAAGTCGTGTGATTGCTTGAAGTCTGGGTTGCTTATACACATGTGTCATTTAGAGTTTGTTGTGTCGCTTGAGGACAAGCAATGATTTTAAGTTGAGGGTGTTGATGTACCATGAACTTACGGCACTTTTGATGCATTAAACTTAGGATTCTTGCATGTTTCTTAGGCTTCAGGTAGTAAATTTGATGGTTTATGTGTTGAATTTTACAGGAAACAGGTTTTTGAGCAAGTGTTGGAAGAAAAAGTAGCAGTAGTGTGATTTGATGAGTTACGACAGGACCTACGAGCCGTCGTTTCACTGACGAGCCATAGGTTAAGGCCGTGGTTAAGAAGCTGGAGAAAATGGCATGACGGTTGCCCAACAACGAACCGTTGTTCTTGTTACGAATCATAGATGGGAGTCATCAATAGATTTAAGGAGTTAGAGTTACAGGACTTGGACGACGACATGATAGGATGGGCCGTGCTTAGACCTACAAACCGTAGGTCATGCTTGTAGGTGAACTTGATCAGAAAACTTTGGTGAATTGTTACTGACGAAAACGACCTATGAGCCATCATTGTTGTGACTAGCCGTAGGTCGAGGCTCGTAGATGGAACTACTCAAATCCGAATTTCCTACCATTTCCTTTTTCTAGTATAATTAGGATTCATTTCCTATAAATACCTCATGTAAATTTCATTTTTTGTTTGTTAAACAAGTTTTTAATATTTAGCTTTGACTTTGGGAATTATATTTCAACTTTTGTGGAAATCAATTCTTGAAGTTTGGGATTATAAAGTTTGCTTTTACTTTTTAATTCAAGATTGTGGATTTCATCTATTATCACTGTAAGTTCATGATTTATTCAAACCCTAATATGAATTGTGAACAAGCAAACATGAGTAGCTAGATCCACAACTAGGGTTGTGGGAACCATGGGTAATTAATGAAAGTAAAACTAAAAATGGTGTAATTCTTGGAAGTGTTTATGCATGTATTTGTTAATCTCTTTGTTTAGAATATTTTTTAATGGTGTGCAACGTTAGAACCCGCTTCATTCCTACTTGTCGGAGCAAGGAGGTAACGAATGAGAAAGAGATTAAACAATGGAGATTTAACATTGATTTAGTCCTCTATCTAATAGCCCAAACTAGAAATAGCTGAGGGTTAATCTTGTTCAAAGGAAAGGGTTAGTAAATCGACAGACCAAGTTGCCTAGTGAAATTCCCTATTTGGAGGACCAATCATTTACGAATACCTAACTTATCGACCATGCATGTTAAACAATAGAATGAATTACCATTGTTTGGATTACTGAGTTAAGAGCTTGTGGGAAACACATATGCCCTAGTTTCATTCTCGTATTGATTTCATAAACTGCAAAATTCCTGCTATTTGTTTACTTGTTTCGTTACACATCAAGCATTTATAATTTTAGTTTATTTTATTCCCCCCCCCCCCCCTTTCTCTTAGAGATGATTTGACTAAACGTACAACTAACCATAAATTAGCCTAAGTCTAAACCATATTTTTCGTGAGATCGACCCTAACCTTTGTTAGGTTCTTTATTTGACATTGACCGCCTATACTGCTTTAGAGAGGTGTAATTTGGGCATATCAGGTATTATCCAGATGAGTCTCATGTGCTCCAGTATGATGTCGTTGAGTTGGATGATCACCTGACCTTTATTGAGGAGCCCGTTGCTATTTTGGCCAGAGATGTGAGGCAGCTGAGGTCGAGAGCCATTCCTGTAGTTAAGGTCGATTGGAGGCATCGTCCAGTTGAGGAGGCTACTTGGGAGATCGAGCGGGAGATGTAGGAGCAGTTCCCCAGCTTATTTGAGCCCTTAGGTACTTCTTGACTCTTACTTTCGCGGACGAAAGTCCTTTTATCAGTGGATGTTGTAATGACCCTTCAGGTCATTTGTGTGTTTGTGCCTCTTTTCCATCATTTAAAGCATTCTTGCAGTGACCCAAAGTCATTTCTGATTTGCTGGCACTGTAGGTTTGGTTGCCTGGTCATTCGTTTGGATTTTATGCCTGTTTTCCTATTTTTGTTTTTGAACCTTGAAAAGTTTATTTCAGTCATAACATCAGGAAAACGACCTCAGATGGGATTTTTGACGGTTCCATCAGCTCTGGAGCGACAAAATAAAGTTAGAATCATGGTTGGCCCAAGTCCCGATGCTTCCTCTGTGATTTAGGGGCCAGTTAGCCCTTTAGCCTTCAAAATTTAGCTTAAAGTTGACTTTGGTCAACATTCTTTGTAAACACGCTCAGATGTAAATTTCGTTAGCGTGGTTAGTTCTGGAATGCCGAGTTTGGTCAATAATGACCCTTCGATAAATTTTGGGAGCTTCCGATCAGATTTTGAGGCCTCTGGTAGAATTTGGCTAAAATGGCCCATTGGGTGTGGGACCTACTTTTTGTCGAAATGACCTCGTATGGGAATTTCGACTGCGCCCTTGAGTGCAAATTTTCAAATTTGATGTGGTAGCATATGTCGTTTGCGTGCACGGGATTCCAAACGAATTTCGAGCACCCCGTTAGAGTTTTTTAATTGTACTAAACTCAGCTGGTGCAGCTGATATCTATAGACACCTCTTCTCTCCGCGTTCGCGGAGGTGTAAGTATGTCTACTCCGCGTTCGCGGGCCAGGGCCGCGTTCATGAAGGTTTGAAGTTTTGTGCTCTGCATTCGCAGGAGTTGCTTTGCGTTCGCGGAGTTCTGGGAGGCCTGGGGGAGTCTTCTCTCCACGTTCGCGGGCCCCTGGCCGCGTTTGCGGAGTAGTGTTTGTTTGTTTTCCCTTCGCGTTCTCGAGGCCTTGTCAGCGTTTGCTGAGGTCAGATGGTTGCGGTGGCTTTATAAGATGAGGTCGAGGCTCATTTTAGGAAATGTTTGGAAATTCATATCTCCCTCATCTTTTATCAGTTTTCGTTGATTCGAAGTCCCAGGCGTTCAGATTCTCATTGGGTTTGTGGGTTTGTGGTCTGGTTGCATTGGGTATACCTCGATATCCTTGAATTTGATGCGTGAGTTGCTATCCTAGGCCTATTTTGTAAAGTTTTGCAATTCTTGTTGTTGGCTGTTTGGAGATTATCCGAGCCCCGATTGGTGTTCCGTTTTGGATTACAAGTTCGGGGGAGGATTTAGGACCTCTTCGCAGAGTCAATTCCAGAAAATCAAGACTGGGTCCCACATTTTATGATTTTGACTCCAAAATTAGTCTCTCCTATTTTGATGTTTTTAGTGTCTAAACGACCGTGTTGACGTTGTTACTCTATTTTTGACAGCGTGGCAGCTGTCTGAGGCTGTTCAGAAGGGAAAGATCCGGTAGAGTGACTTGGAGCGTGTGTGATCAGGCCTCTAGTAGGTTACGGCTTCCCTTCTTTTTAGATTAAGCTTGAATGTGTAAATGATGGTTGATGTGTGTGAATCTGGGATGGGTAGCTAGTATTTCTTTTCTTCTTCTCCGATTTTCTTCATTTGGAGTTGACGTTTGGACTGTTCAGGGGTATCATGCTTTAGTTTGGGTTGCTGACCTTTGATGTTGATAAAATGTTGTGTGTTATCTTTTGGGTGGTTATTTGTTGTTGCAGGCGTGGGTTCGGGTTATTTTTCTTTTGTTGTGTTGATTGCTGCGATTTTTGACCTTTGAATAGGTTAGGATAGTGTTGCCTTAGTCCCATGTACCTGTTGACTTGAGTATGTATCCGACGTTGATTCGGATGGACTGGGTTCTTGTAGACCGGCATAGAAGACTTGAGTCTGGTAGTGTGAGCCTTAGTTTAGGTGAACTCGTGGCTTTTCAAATCTTCTATCATTTCTCTTCCTATCTCTGCGATTCTTGGGTGCTGCTGGAAGATTTTGCTATTGCACTGATTGATGATTGGGTTGTGCGAGGCTGGGAGCCTTCGGTTGATATCCTTGTATGGGCTGTTTTCCGCGGTGTCTAGTCTTGTGTTGAGTTGGTTGGTGGTGTCTTATTTGGTTTGAGGCGGCCAGCTCCAATCCGAGGTTGACGTTACACAATTAGAGTCTGTTATTTCAAGCTTGAGACTCTTGAGCGAGGAATGCTAGCTCTAGTCCGAGGCTGATGTTACACGGTTAGAGTCCATTATTTTTAGCTTGAGACTGCTGAGCGAGGATTGCTAGCTCCAGTCTGAGGCTGATGTTACACGGTTAGAGTCTGTTACTTCCAGCTTGAGACTGTTGAGCGAAGGATGTTATTTCAAGTCCGAGGCTGACGTTACACGGTTAGAGTTCGTTATTTCCTGCTTGAGAATGATGGTTTGGGTTCGAGTCCAAGGTTCTATTATTTATGGTTCAAGGCCGTTATTTCCAGTCCCAAGCTGACGTTACACGGTTAGAGTCCATTATTTCCAACTTGAGACTGATGGTTTGGGTTCTAGTCCTATGGGTGTTAAGGCTTTTGGAGTTGGGTTCTCTTGTTCCGTTGTGTAAATTCTTTGTGTACATGTCGGGCTTATGGGGGTCTGTTTTGGTTCTTGTTTGTCTGTGCTTGAGTGTGCCTAGTGGGTTTTATGTGGAGCCCTCCTAGGTTTAGTTTTGATATTCTTAGCTTTACTTTCCACTTATCCTATTCCAGTTCTATTGACCTCATTTGTGTTTGATTCTATCTTATCTTCCTGTTTTTACCTTTCTTGCTCAGTCGACCTAGGATGCCTATTGAGTACCTGTTGTTTTGGTACTCATGCTACACTCTGCATCTGTTTTCATGATGCAGGTCCGAGCACAAGTTATCAGCGTTGAGCTCGAGCCTGCAGCTGTCTGTTCAGGATATGAGGGTGAGCAAATGACGTTCTGGGATTACCTGTCTCCTTCTGTATTTATATTTTGTCTTGTCTTTTGTTTTCGAGACAGTTGTTTCTGTGGTCCACTTTTGGGACTTGTACTCTTGCTAGTAGTTCTGTACATGTGACTTCCAGGTTTTGGGAGGTGTCTTGTATATATAATTTTGGTTTTGTTTCCGTCTTCTAATGTGTGTTCTTATTTTATGCTTCTGCTTAGTTGAGGTTTGTTTCCACCCTCAATCCCATTACTGTTAAGTTCTGGGCTAGGGTCTTGGCTGGCCTACAGGTGGGTTGGTAGGCGCCATCATGACTTGAGAGATTGGGTCATGATAAATAGACTCTAGAGGATTTTTATTATTTACTTTAATATGGTTTGATCTTTTGCGTTATGGTTATATTTCATAGTTGAATAATTAATAGAAGTTGAGGTTTGGATTCATTGGTTCGCCCATCTAGAAGGTTAAGTGTGGGTGCAACTCATGACTCGTTTTGCGTCGTGACAAACTTTTTATTAAAGCTTTAGGTTCTATGATCTCATAACAGAGGAACATGTCTAGTAAAGTCTTGTAGAACAGTGTGGGGATGCCTTTACTTTTCTTCGAAAGGCTATAGGACTTTACGAATACTCCATTCTTTCCTTCTTTCGTGTGATTACTTGAATCCAATTGGTAACTAGGTGATACAAATTGGTATCTGACCTCCTTGACTATATTTCACATATGGTCATAACTAGAGTAACAGAAATCGCAACGCCAACACTAGTAAGAGAATATGCGTCCTTGGAAATAGGAATGTTTTCCCAATTCACTGTGTGAATGTAATGAGTAGTGACAAACATGATCTTTTTACTAAGTTCTTAAAGTTGAAATCCTAATTTTTCATGGGTACTGAATATGAAGATGCTTATGATTTCCTTGTTGATTACCATGAGCTGCTTCATAAGATGAATATAGTGGATAGGTTTGGTGTTAAGTTTGTGACATACCAATTTTGGGGAGATGCCAAAATGTGATGGCGGTTTCGTGTTGTGTGCCAACCAGTAAAGGCACTACCAATGACTTGGGCAGCATTTTCTAACATCATCATGGAGAAGTATTTACCCCGAACTTTGAGGGATAGGAAGAGAGATGAGTTCCTGAATATAGAGCAATAGAAGATATCTGTTACAACTTGTGAGGCAAAATTTTGTGCTTTATTCAGTTATGCGACTCAACTTTGCTTCAATCTGGAAGAAAGGATTCACGGCTTTTTGAAGGGATTAAAGTAAGATTAGTAGATTTAAACTTTATAGGTGGCTGCTTCAACGAAATCTTTTCAAGAAGTGGTTGATTTTGTGATGGAGGTAGAGGGGGTGAAGCTAGATGACTTTGTCAAGGTGACCAAATTCAAGAAGTTTTGTAAGGGATGGCGAGAAAATGAACACCATTAATTTGGAAAATACAGTTAGTAAAGTTGTCATAACATGTATGGATTGCTTAGCGAATGATGAACTTATGCTGCGCCAATTGAGGTCAAAATCTCTACTACGATTTCATAGATTGAGTGCTACTATTTGGTGAGTAACGTGGTTGTTTGGAATATTTTAGGAGATGCTAGGACACCGCTCGAATAGAATTTAAAGGAGCTAGAGTCATGATGAAAAATAACTCAAATTAGTGGGATGTTATGTAGCCTTCGGGCAGAGGGGAGAGCAAGAATATTTTCTCTGAATGCAATGGCTAAAGAGGTATCTTCATAGGGGTTGAAAATATGGTTCAGAGACGCGTGGTTTCATCCATTTTGCTCTGGTTATGGTAATAGTGTCATGGGTTCATCAGAGTGGTTAAATACTATTGGATAAAACTTTAGAAATGAGTGTTCAGGTGTTTATCTCGAGTGTTTATGATAAGTTCTTTGGTTGTTTTGAGTTGGTAATAGTACGATTGGATTTTTAGCAAAGGATATGGTAAAGTCGATGGAGAGGCGATCAATGATAAGATAAGATACATGAATTCATAAAAAATTTCAAGGTATGAGTTAATGTTGATACATAAGGGGATTGGGTAACACAATTGGATTCACAATTCAATTTTTTCCTTGTAAGTCTACATTCATGATGATATATTTTGTCAAGGTATGAATTTCTAAGGTAAGAAATGATTGATTGCATCGGGTATTGAGCATTTGGAAGGCCTTATACATGGTTTGGTTCGTAATGTTTGTTACTTTTGATTGTAAAGGACCTAAGGAATGGTTTCATTTAAAAGTGTTGGTTTAGAGTAAGGTAAATGGCTGGAGTGGTTATGATGGTTGATAGTATTGAGAGTGTGGGCTTCAATGAAATGATGTGAAGAGTATGTGGAGTCAAATTAATGTAAATATTTTATATGGGCTCTGTAGAGGAAGCATTTAGTGTTATTCATCTTTGGTTCCGAACATTCTTATGTGACCGCCTATTTCATTTTGTACATGGTTTGGAGTATGATTCACTAGCTATACCCACGTGTTTTCACTTTTGTTGGTGGATCCCTTGTGGTAGATCGAGTGTACTGATCCTGCGATGTCCCCTAGATTGGGTAGGATGTTTGGGCAGACTTGGTTATCTCAGATGACAAATTTGGTGTTGTCTTGGATCTGTTAAAGTATTCTAGTAGTTCTACATGTACCACCTTGCTTATGAGAATTTATAGAAGAGCTACCATGGTTATCTACAGTTGTCCGACGGTCTTAATATTCATCTAGTCATCAAGATCATGTTCCAATAATGTGTGGTTGAATGTGGGGACCACTGAGTCTAGTTCTACTGTTCTTAAGGGTTATCTACAATCACAACTACTAATGTAGCATTTCGATAGTGTTGTTAGATGTTCTGTATGCTTGGGTGTATCACTAGATGCGTGTTTACTTGCTCATTTCTTTCTTTGGGTTATATAAGTTTTATTTCATTAATGAGTACCTGATGTCTAAAGATCAAATTTTTATAACTTAAGCTCGAGGAAAGTTTATGTTGTGAGAAGGAAATATTGATAAGATCTATGATGCTTTGTGCATTATGAGTGTGTGGTGGTTGGTTCATGTTCACTTCTAGTTATAGCCAATATTGATTCAGGATTTTATCATGGTTATGTGAGAAAAGATTTATCCTGATGGTTGTGTCAAGGTCTTTGAGAGCATGTTGCGGACGTGTGTACCATAAACTTTGGTGGTTATTGGGAGTAGTTTTTGTTGTTAGTTGAGTTTACATACAACAATAGTTATCACTCGAGTATTAATATGGCTCCATTTGAGGAATTGTATGGGAGGAGATGTAGGTCTCCCATTGGTTGGTTTGATGCATTTGAAGTGAGACTTTAGGTTACTGATCTTTTGAGGGAATCGTTAGAGAAGGTGAAATTCATTCAGGAGAAGCTTCTAGCAGCTCAGAGCAGGTCGAAGGAGTATGCCGATCGGAAGGTCAGGAACTTGGAATTTATGGAGGGAGAGCAAGTGTTGCTGAAAGTTTCACTCATGAAGGGTGTGATGAGGTTTTGTAAGTGAGGTAAGCTTAGTTTGAGGTATATTGGGTCATTTAAAGTTTGTAAGTACGTGGGAGGGGTGGCCTATGAATTGGCTTTGTTCTAAGGTTATCCGGAGTGCACCTGGTATTTCATGTGTCCATGTTGAAGAGATATCACGGTGATGGAAACTACATTATTCCATGGGATTCGGTCCTGCTTGATGAGAATTTGTCTTATGAAGAGGAGCATGTACCTATTCTAGATAGGGAGGTCCGCAAGTGGACGACAAAGGAGATTGCATTTGTGATGGTCAAGTAGAAAATTTGTCCGGTTTAGGAGTCCACTTGAGAGATTGAGGTTGATATGCATAGAAGATATCCACACCTTTTTGTCAATTTAGGTACCCTTTCATACCCTTGCTTTTTTGTGACCGTTCGAGGACGAACGGTGGGTAAATTGGTATATGATGTAACGACCCATTAGGTCATTTCGAGCACTAGAGCTACTGATTTCAAAAAAGACTCTTTCGGTAGATTCTAAATGGGCATTTTTTACTATTCATAACTACAATTATATAAGTAATGTGATAATTTTAATAATTAATTTTTTTTAATTACGGTTATTTAGTTGGTGGGTATTTAATAAATAAATTTTTTTTTAGTTGATTGTATATGAGTCAAGTCTGAAAATTATTTCATACCTTATGTTACTTGGCCCATTTATAAAAACTGAATTTAAGTTATAAGGGTTTTATTATTTGTAAAACACAAATTAATGAGAAACAAAACTAACTTCTGGGAAAGAAGACTACGGTGCGGCACAACCTAGGAGGCGACAATTGTTTCAGGTAAAGGATGCTTATATATTTAAAGTTTCAATTCTGTGAAGATGTATATTATGTAGGGGTGAGAATTATTATTATTATTATTATTATTATTATATATGTTGGATGGAAAAGCACTGGGTTGGAAAACGGTGATGTAAAAATTGTTTTATCATTTAATTACCGATTTGTTTGGTTACGTTGGCATGTAGTAAGAAAAATGACAATGTAGCATTGTGGGTGAAGGAAAGTGGTTAAATTATTATGTATTTGTATTATAAATAATAAATATGGTTAGATAATGATTGAATTGGGTTCATGGTTTGATGCCACTGGTTTCGTAACCAGTGGCTTCAAATTCTTAATATTATTATTTTGATCTCATATTATAAATTAAGTTTTGATATATTGAGATAGGTAATTAAATATTAGGTATATTATATTATAAGAATATCATTAGAGTTATATTATTTTGAGGAATTAAGACTTAACCCTAGGCTTTAAATTTAAGAAATAGGAGACTTGACATATTAATTGACCTCTAGATGTGGGAATTAATTAAAAATTTGAGTGAGTTATTGAGTTAAGGTTAGATATATAGTAATATGGGTGTCTACAGACTCGTTTGCTTCTGAATATTATATATTTGATAGATTAGAAATGTTCTGAGCATTAAGGAAAGGAAAAGCATTGGGGAATTAGCATGCTTGACTTCGGTTCTTCGGTGGAGGTAGGTTATGGTTTATTTTATGTGATAGATACACTCTTAATAGTGATTGATAGTGATTGAGTGATATTGTGAATTTTCTATGTACTTGGTTGTTGTGGTTTGGATAATTTATGTGTTGTTTGTGATTGGTCTGAAATCACATGACCGCGAAATCCATAATTTTGAACTTGTTCTACTAAAGTGATGCCTTGAACAAAAGAAGGCTTGGAGAAATATTGTTAATGAAGTGAAAAGAGATGAAATAATAATGTTTTTGGATCGGGTGCCACGAACCGGCACAATATAGTTGGATTAGGTGCCACTAGCCGGCACGATAATATTGGATCGGGTATCACGTTCCGATACGATATTATTGAATCGGGTGCCACGAGCTTACACAGTATTATTGGATCGGGTGTCATGTTTCGACACGATATTATTGGATTGGGTGTCATGTTCCGACACGATAACATTAAGAGAAACATATTGAAATAACTTAAAGTACTCTATCTCAAGAATGCATTTCCCAGAAGAGCATGGTGTGGAGGCTTGATTGCTCATGTGTTTTCTTGATATTGTTGATTGATTATGTATTTGCCTCATTACTGTTGTCACTTGTTGATGTTGTTTGTTGTATGCCACCTGCTAAGTGCTATATTTTGTTTTATACTATTACTATATGATATTGGTTTCTATTTTGAGTTGGCCGATCATATCTACTCAGTACATGTTGCCCTGTACTGATCGGTATTGTATTTTCATCATTTTCTTTTGGGAGTGCAGCGAGTGAACCAGCGACTTCGACTTGCCCTCAGTTCAAGCTAGTCTCCAGAACTTCAGATCCCAGGGTAAGCTAGTCTTTCTAGCGCGTGTTGGATTCTCTTTGTTATGGCATGATGTCCTTAGTTTTCGGGCATAAACTATTTCATTTATTTATTTTGGTGTCTTAATACTCTTAGACATAGTATTTGGAAATTAGATGTCCTTGATGATATGTAATAGACTCTAGAGGATTTTTATTATTTACTTTAATAATGTTGAGCTTCCGCATTGTTGTTATATTTCGTAGTTAAATAATTAATGTGAGTTGAGGTTTGGATTATTGGTTCACCCATTTAGAAGGTTAAGTGTGGGTAAAACTCATGACTCGTTTTAGAATGTGATAGCTGAGTACCCCTACGGTCATCTCTTTGAATAGCTGCAAGAGCAGTTGGAAATGTTGTAGACTTACGAACTTCAGGAAATCAAACAATTTCATTTGCCAAGGCTTGTGAGTTCTTCATTCTAGATGTCACCATTCATTCCTGGCGTCATGGAGGGTGAAACAAGTGACGGACTCTTGAAGAAAAATGACATCGCCACTAGATAATAGAATGAAATACCAGTTGCATTGAAGCACAAGACAAAGATTAGTTTGCATAGGACCTGCTGAATTTCCTGCACTGGTTGGTCTAGAGAATCTCCAACTACTCTAGTTGCTACTCAAGGAGATGGTCATAGGGGTACTCAACGAACTAAGCCATCACCACTACATTCATTGTCGATTGGTAAAAGTTGTTTTCCATTGCATTTTGTACAAGGGGTGACTTTTTCAATGTTAAATTAGGCATAAAGAAATGGAAGAAGAATAATACAATCGTTCTCTATACTAATTACAGATTTTTTAATACATTTAAAAAGGTCAATTTCCAATATCTTGTGAGACTGGAGGAATTAAAAAGCATTTCAAAATTGTATAAGGGTTTGGAGGAAATGTTTATGACAAGACAAGGCAAAGAAGAGTTGCATTGTGTTTATTGATAGTTAGACTTTCAAAAAGGTCTAGAGATTATAAGTGGATTCTTGGGCATAAGGAGGTAAGTAATGTTAAGATAAGGTAGCGTTTGCCTTGATCATGCTTTGAGACGGGAGTGACAAGACCGAGGATATATACGAGATGCTCATTTGCAGGTTCCATATATTGGAAGAATCATTTGAATACATTGGACATGCGGATCCTTTATTGTTGCACGGCAATTTATTTATGCAATTTAAGAATAAAAAAGTTACAAGGCCTTGTGTGTACTTTGTATGTCCAGCCATTTTCAAGCCTCAAAATGCTCAGTTCGTTTCTTACCTAAATGATTGTAGAAGGTTTTTCTCAAATCCAGGTATGACTTTTTGGCCTCTATGAATAGGTACATGTGACATTCTATTCTTACCTATCTCTTTTATTAGTGTTTGGATCTTATGCTTTTTAGTATGAAGTATGTTTCTTACATTTTTTTCAAAAATGAAGATATAGAGTATGAGATAGATGTTGAATATCATACTCTATATAATGACCTGGTTGGTCATTTTTAGTAAATTACCATTTTCCCCTCTCGATATTGATCCTGAGTCGTCTCTTGATTGAGTTTTGAAAGTTGGATCCAAACATTGGGTTAAAAGTTGAGAATTCGGTAAATTTTGTGTTTGAAAGGCTTAAGTTGCTTAAAAGTGGTTTTCAAAATCTTTTTGAGTTTCGAGTGTCACAATGAGATTTTGTCGATTTCGTTATTATCGAAATGAAAAATTGGTCGATCACTGTTGTTGGTTTCAGATTCAGAGTCATTTTGAAGATTTGAGTTCCTAAGTTGTGAAATAGTGAAAATTAACCTTTGGGTTAACTTTGGTCAACATTAGGGGTTTTGATCCTCGGATCGGAATTTCGAGAGTTCTGTTGGTTTCGGGCTTGGTTGATTTTTGTGAGGTCCCGAGCTTGTTTTAGCCTTTTTAGGTGTTGAGTTAGTTTCTTATGGTTTTCACGGTTGTCGTATCAAGGAAACCTCAGATTTGTGTTTTGATGATTCCATTGTGTCCGGAACGTCGAATATAATTGATTTCCATATGTAGTTTGTGTGTACGGGGTTCCGAATGAACCTCGAGGGCCCTTTTGATGCTTGGGTCTTGGCTGGGTTTTCTGGTTCTGGTGCATGACCATTTTGGTCATAGCGATCGCGTAGCATTGTTCTAAGGTGCATCGCAATCGCGTAGATTTTTCCGCGATCACGATGGTAAATTTTAATGAGTGGATTGTTTTACTCATCATGATGACGTGACCCTGGGTCGCGATCGCGATGAGCTTCAAAGACCTAGACAGAATGTTTTTTCCAAAAATTGGTGTTTCAACCCCATTTCACCATTTTTGAGTTTTGACAGCTTTAGGGTGGCAATTTTGACCATATTTTCGAGGAATACTGATAATGCTCAACCACACTTCTTACGATTCGAAATGTGGGAGGTCGCTAGCAATATAAACCTAACGAAGAGTTGGGGTTGATCCCAAGAGAAACAATGTGTAAGGCAATTGAAGAAACAAAGAATCTCTAGCTACTAGTTTGAATCCGAAATCAATGCTACAATTATAAAATGAAGGTTTGCAATTAAGAAGCTAGGATAGGGGATAGAGGATCTCAAGGAACAAAGCTATTTCGGACAAGATTACAAAAGGGATTCAAGAATGGGAATCGATCAATACCTATAAGATCCATAGCGCCTTAGAATCACGCAATATCAATCAGTCATGGATAATCTCATATATGTCTAAGAGTCTAAAGCATTTCTGTATTTCTCTCGAATATAAACAAATATCTCTCAATTAGCTCTTTCAAACCCAATCAAGTGTCTACACAAGCAACCCAACAAAAGTCAATGCAAGGATTCACTATTGCTAGCTAGAACCCTATGAATGAGTGGCTCTACCTCAAATATTGAACCAATGGATATTTCCTAACCTTTATTAACTCTCACAAGCAAAATCCAAGTCAATGGGCAAGTCCAAGGAGTGATCAATTCAAATGGAAAATCAATTAAAGCATGAAATTGATTGGATAATCAAAAATCCATTTCATAAATGATAAAGCATTCAACTAAATACAAAAGTACAAGATAGAAATCAAAAACCAAAATATTTTTTATCACTAACACAATACCCCAATCTCTAATCAACAATTAACACCTAAAATTCAACATTACAAAGCAAAGAGTTGAAGAAAGATGAAGAATAGTTACAACGCAAGCTCATAATCTTCACTCTAATGGTATTTGTTGAGGAATCTTGCCTTCAAAGCTATGCCCAAGCCTCAATCCCCAAGTTCTTTTTCTCTATTCTCTATGTAAAATGATCTCTCCAATGTTCTTTCCCTAATGAATGTTTCCCAAAAAGGCGGTAAATCAGTGTATATGGTGAATTAGGGTCCAAATGTGAATTTCCAGAACTGCCCAAACGCCTGTCACATTTCTTCTCTGCTTTCACAGAGGTAGCTCCACGTTACAAGAGCTCAGTGTAATTGCACTCTGCGTTCGTGGTACTCTGCAAAGTTGCACTCCTCGTTCGCGGAGGATGTTCCGCATTCACGTTTCATAAGCAATTAGAGCTCCGCGGTGGTGCCTAGCTCTCCGCATTCGCGGAAGGTATTTCACTGCCAGCTCTAAAATCCTTGTTTTTAGCTCCATTTTGCCCCAATTTCAATTCTTTTTCATTGAAGCTCCTTTTTAACCAACATGTACCTAAAACAACCATATTTAAGGGAAATTAGCCTCTTTCTCTACTTAAGTACCACAAAATCACCAAGAAAAGGACTTCAAATGAATGTAAATCACCCACTCATCAAATAGCTTTTGCTTAACAATTCTTAACTCTAAATCTTAAATTACCCATTACTATATTTGAGTTTATGTGTTAAAATCAAGATTTTTAAATGATAAATTGAGGGTTTGGCATGAACTTGAGTTTTGATCTAAAATGGTGATTTTGAACTGTTTTTAAATCTTTTTTTTCGAGTTGGTTTTCTCTAATTAGTTCCTAAAGACTTAAATATCATTTCCAAGTATTAAATTTTGGATTCAAACCGTAATTTAGGAATTGGGTTTTTTCAACAAATTGATGTGGATATTGTTGTTTCTCGAAATTTATTGTGATTACTTGTCTATTATAAATTGTGTGGCTTCGGAAGTGATTCAGAAGGAAAAAATCAAGCTTCGAATTGACTAATTGATTGTTTTTAAGGCAAGTGATCTCTTAAACTTTCTAATCTAGTAGAATTGTCTACTTCTCTTCATTTTATGTGAATTGGGGAGTAATCGAGATTTAGGTGAAGGGTTATTGTCCACTTAATCATTGCTAATTAATAAAAGAAGGGTAAAAATGAAAAGGTTTCTTAATGAAAATGTGAAATCCTGAAATGCTTTGTTGTATTCCCTATTTGGTTGAGTGATGATACACATGGTATCATGAAAGTGGACTTGAGTTGAATATATTGTTGTCTTTTCTATGTTGTGTGATATTTCTTTTGTGCATTGATTTAGAACATCGTGATGAGACATGTGATAGCTTGTGATGCAGATGTCATTTCTAGCAAGTGTTATAAAGCCGAGTTCATTTCTGGCTAGTGATTCATATGAGCCGAGGTCATTTTGGCTAGTGATTGATTGTAGCGAAGGTCATTTAAAACTAGTAATTGATATGGGCTGAGGTTATTTCCGGCTAGTGAGTGATATGAGCCGAGGTCATTTCTGGCTAGTGATTTATATAAGTTGAGGTGATTTCTGACTAGTGTTGTGATTGATACAATTTGATGCTTCTGACTAACTTACTTATGAAATTTGAGTCGTATGCGTGATATTTGTTAATAATCTACTTGATACATGAGATTGACTTACGTGATTCATGTTGGTGTTCGAATTCTGACTATTGTACTATTATTATTGAGCCTTGAGACCAGTTTATTGTAGAACTGTTAGGTTGGACTGATTTTTTTTAGGTTGTAGTTTGAGGAGGCTCGGTTCGTATAGAAAGGGGTATTCGATTTCTAGCTAGGTTTCCTTATTCATTAGGTTGCTTATTGGGTACCGTGTTGTTGGTACTCACCCCTTGCTTCTACACATGTATAGGTTCCGAGCCCGGACTCCCGTGGTCTTCTTCTTCTTCACTTCTGATTTTCAGGCTTGTCAAGGATTTTGAGAGGTAGCTGCTAGTCATCCGGCGGTTTCTCTTGCTCCTTACTTTACGCTTTGTTGTATTTAAGAAAGAAAGACATTTGAGACTAGTATTTCTCTTTTAGATTCTGTATTTAAATTAGTGGCTTGTACATGTGACAACCAAATTTTGGGGTGTTGTTTAGAATGAATAAGTTTTCCACCTTTATCTTGTTCTTGATTTATTTCTTTCATTTTCATTGGGTTGAGGCTGACTTGTGTTTGTTTTAATAGATAAGTGCCATAACGTCAATTTTTGGGTCGTAACTAATTGTATCCGAGCCCAGGTTCATGGTCTCATGTGTTGTAACACCTCGAATTTGAAAAGAAGGAATTATAGGTTTTTAGAACTAGTGCTAGCACTGACAGAAGCCATCTACGGATCGTAGGTTGACTTATGGGCCGTAGGTGGGAACCGTAGGTGATAGGGAAAATATTTTGGAAATGTCAAGTTTTAGAATCCCAATGACGGTTCGCCAGGATGACCAACCATTCAATGAATGAGTCTTATATGGGTTTCGTAGGTCTCCTCCAAACTTAGTTAAATTTGAAAGCCTTAGGTTAGGATCTACGATTGCCATGCATGGTTCGCCAATGGACCTCATGGCTCACGTCATTTGAAGTCAAAAATTATTTATTTCTGAATCTTTCTACGGTTGATCAGGACGGTCTATAGTTGGACCAACGAACCGTTGGTCCAGACCGTAGGTCTGAGTCCGACAGTGATGTTAAGGTCTTTTTGGTCTTTTTACCAATTGATCTATTCCTAATCTAAGTCGGTTTAGTCCTAATCCTAGACCCTATATAAGTCTTCTAGGCCTAATACTACCTTTTTAAGTCACTTTTCAAAGTTCCCAAAATACCTCAAAGTTTCCTCAATTATTTTTCTCTCTAAAAAGCTTAATCGAAAAGAAAGTATTGATGCAGACAAATATGAAGCTTGATATGTAGAGGAGTACAAGGCATGGCTAAAGAAAGACTTGCTTGGTACACTCATTTCGGGGCCATGCAAAGATCATCAAATCGAGGATGTCCAAGTGATACTCCTAATTCAGGCCTATAATTTTCAACAACAATGGGATAAAAGAGAAAATCAATTTCAACATAGGGAACAAGACCCCGAGAAGTCTCATACATGCCACTTAGCATACATCACACAAGATCATAGATTGAAAGAGTTCAAAAGATAAGTTTCATATCAAAAGAACTTATCAAAGTAGCAGAAATCTAACATAGTCTCAAATCCATCTAATACATCATGGAATGAAAGTTGGGACGTAACCCATACAAGTTCAAAAGATAATGACATAAAAAGGTAAAAAGTGGCCTTTTCCTAGAAGTATGAGGACTCACCAAGTCTTCACAATCTCAATGCTAACTCACTAGCCACGAGTTGAGGGAGAAGAGTCGTCACGCCCTACATTAGTGAAACAATGTAGGCCAGAGTACGCGTTAGTACATATAATGTACCAAGAATGAGGAGACTGCAGTAAAACATAGGACATGATCATAAGGGGACATAATTGAAAACATGAAATGCATGAACAAGTTAAAACAAAGTAAAATCATTTAAGAATATTCGTAAAACATGAACATGGTCAATGCATATTTAAATCACAAAAGAAGCTTCATAAAACATTAGTTAATTACTTAGTTCTTTTGTGGGAAGTAAGCCTTAACCGACATAGACCATGTGAGCTATAACATGGAATTTGGTACATCTCTCATACCGAAAGAACGGGAATCTACTTGACAAGGTAGAATCCATACACACTATCATTTGCTAAAGTGGATCCACTAGCTAATGTCTATCAAAGATTCATCCTATGAGGGCACATTGGTAGATTGTTGTCTTTAGAGGACTTATATAGGTCCTAGGATTAGGACTAAACCGACTTAGATTAGGTATAGATCAATTAGGAAAAAGACCAAAAAGCCTTTAAAAATAATTGTTGTACTCCGACCTACGGTCCGTAGGTCCAACAACAAACTGTGCTGATCAATCGTACGTCAAATCCAGAAGCTAGGAAATTGGGCCTCCAAATGACGATCCCATGTACGCTCCGTAGGTTTTCTTACGGAACGTACATACCAGCCGTAAGTCACTTCTTGAGCTTTAAAATTTCACTAAATCTTTGAGTGACTTACGAGACCTATCTACGGTCCGTAGAAGCAATGCCAAACCATCCTATCGAACCGTCAGAAGGATACTGAGATTCAATTTCTGAAAAAAAATATTCTCCCCTCCACCTACAGTTCGTAAATGCTCCTACCAATCGTAGGTTGGAGCCGTAGGTCATGCCTGCAACCAAAATTTTTTACTTTCTTTCTTTTTCAAATATAAGGTGTTACAATATCTCCCCCTTGGGAACATTCGACCTCGAATGGGACTCAACTAGAAAGAAAAGAGTACGAGAGAAACTAGCAACCTAACATGAATGCACCTTCAACAGAATGCACCTTCAACAAAATGCACTTAACCAAAGAGGAACCTCGACTCCAAGCTAAGACATATTTCAGACATCATTTCATAAAGCATCCATGCAAATCATACTCAAATGCACTTAATCATGATTTGAGTATGATTTAACTAAGATGTTAAACTAAGAATGAATAAGACACATGAATCCTAAAGAGTGAACCATGAGGGGCTAAGGCCTTAAGCTAGACCCGAAGATAGAAGGAAAGAAATAGGGATACCAAGACATCACAACGCCTCCGCCCTTTCTCATACCAACCCAAAACAAGGAACCTATCCGACTATTTAAATAGTCCCACACAACAATCATGAAACACATTAACTCTGCCTTGTGAGAAAACCTCACTACCCCTTTCAAATCAATTTCCCTCAACTCAAGCATAACACAAAAGTTTTAACAACCTTGGAACCACTGCTACTAGTAAACACTTAAGAAGTTTAAAAAAGGATTTCAAAAACTATAAACACAATCACCATAGCCAATGAAACACTCAATATCAGTCAATGCATATCCAAAAGCTAAAAGACCATAACTGACCAATTTCCACGTCCGAGGAACCCTCATGATCCGGTAGAGTCCGAAATGCATAAAATCGGTTTTGCTTTTCACTCCCACTAGAACCCGATGGCCACCAAATTCATTTTGAGCTAAAAGATATGATCGTTTGAAGTTGACCCTAAACTCTTAGTTTAACATGTCTCCTTCACGGACGACTTCACGATCCGTGTGGGGCTTCACGGTCTGTTTACACGTCCGTGGTCCTTGACCAATGACCTTGGGTCATACCCTACAAACTAGGTGACTTGTACGACAAACTTGATGGACCGTCAGGTCCACCACGGGCCGTCTAGGTCACCATCAAGTGGTCCATGCATGAGGAAGATTCTGGAAAGACTTCACGAGCCCCTTAACGGGCCGTGGTCCCCTTCACGGACTGTCTAGGATGCCGTGAAGGGTCCATGGTCCACTTTGGGTTCTTAACTTGCCCGGTTGACTCCCTTCTAGCCACTCTCTAATTCGAGGTGTTACAAGAACAAATGGAGAAGAATCAAGAGCGTGATGAGAACATGTCCAAAATGATGACCCAATTGGAGTTATTGATAAAACATGTCCAAAATGATGACCCAATTGGAGTTGTTGATAAAACATGTCATAGGGGGTGGCTTGAAGGTTGTGAATGCGGTTGGTGCTAGTAGTGAAATGAGTCTGAATGATGAACAATTTGAAGCTATAGACAATGAAGAGGTCCATTCCTTGTCGAACCAAGTGGGGGGTTCTCGTCCGAGCTATCCAAGGCCGGGCGGGAATCAAGGTTGGAAGAAAGATCGTGATAGTGGTTAGAGAGATCGGGATTGGCGTGATAGGGGTAAAAATTGGAGAGAAAGGGATGGTGATTGAGATCATTGTGTGCCTCCACATAATCGTCTAAAACAAAAGGAACCTCATGGCGACCCCGAAAGCTTTCGTACAGAGGATATGCTTGCCTTCATTCTAAACAAGGTAGAAGGATCGGACAAAACTGCTCAAGGAGATGAAAGCCGACTTTTCCTCTTTGAATCAAACAGTGACCTCTCATTCGACTTCTCAAAAATATTTTGAGACCCAAATGGGTCAAATCTCTGCCCACTTAAATCCAAAACCAAAAGGGGGTCTTCTGAGCGATACCTTCGAAAACCCAAAGAAGGGCAATGCCCAATGCATGGCAATTTTTACCCAGAGTGGTAAGGTGGTGGAAAGTGATGTGCTAGATGATGATAAAGCTTGTCCAACTAAAAGGAAAGTTGTTGTTTCTGAGAGTGATGGACTTGATGAAGATGTGAACAATGAAACTTCCAATGAGTTTGATGATGCACCAAAAAATGTTGATTCCAGTGAAGCTAAGAAATCAAAGTTGGGGGTTATTCCTCCCTCAACACCTCCAAAACCGTTGCCCAAAGTTACTCCCCCATTTCCTCAAAGATTGAAGAAGAGGGATGAGGACGCAAAGGTCCAAAAGTTTCTCTCCATCTTCAAATCTCTTTCTATTAATTTTCCATTGGTGGAGGCGCTATTAGAGATGTCAAGTTATGCAAAGTTTATGAAGGAGTTGGTCACGAATAAGCGAAGTATGGATTTCGAGACGGTTGAAGTGTCCCATAGTTGAAGTGCCATTATGTCGAACGTGGTTGTCAAGTAGGATGATCTGGGGTCATTTACTATCCCTTGTACTATAGGAATGTTTCAATTTCCTAAGGCTTTATGTGATTTTGGGGCAAGTATAAATTTGATGCCCTATGCATTTTACAAGGTACTTGGACTAGGTGAGCCTCAGTCAACAACTATGCATCTTCTCATGGCTGATCATTATATTAAGTGTCCTATGGCCATTCTCTATAATATTTTGGTGAAGGTGCACAAGTTTATATTTTCGGCTGATTTTGTAATTCTTGATTGCGAGATTGATGCCGAGGTTCCTATTATTCTTGGTAGGCCATTTTTTGCTAACGGGAGAGCTCTTGTTGATGTGGAAAGTGGTGACTTGAAATTTTGGGTTAATGATGAGGAAGTTACTTTCAACGTATGCAAGTCTATGAAGCAACCTAGTGGCCTCCATGTCTTATCGGTTATTAATGTGAATGATGAAGCGGTTGCTAGTGTGGGTTAAATTTATTGTGTTGGTGAATCTTTGGCCGCCGTCTTATTAAATTATTACAGGGTAGAAATTCAAGATTATGATGAGGTGGTTGCTGCTCTATAGAGTTTAGGGTCTCATACTAACAACCCTTTGAAGCTTGATATCGATTTGAAGAATAGGGAAAGTCCTCCCACAAAGCCATTAATTGAAGAACCACCAAAGCTTGAGTTGAAGCTACACCCTCCGCACATTCGTTATGTGTTCTTGGAAGCTAATATCACTTTGCCCATGATTATTGTTGCGGATTTGCTTGAATGGCAAACACAGGCGCTTGTCAATATGTTGAAAAAGTTCATCAAGGCTATTGGGTGGACCATTGCCGATATTGTGGGAATTTCTCTCGGTATTTGTACCCACAAAATTCAATTGATTAGCGATTGTAAACCAAGTGTTGAACATCAAAGGAGTTTGAACCCTCCAATGCAATAATTTGTTAAGAAGGAGATCATCAAGTGGCTTTATGCGGGAGTGGTGTACCCCATTGTGGATAGCATGTGGGTGAGCCCCGTTCAATGCGTTCCAAAGAAAGGTTGCATGACCATGGTCCCGAATGAAAAAGGGGAGCTTGTGCCTTCTCCGGATTGGAGCATTCCATTAGAGCTAATGCGTGATGCTAGCAGTGTGGCCTTAGAGGCTATACTTGTCCAAAGAAAAGGAAAGTTGTTCCACCCTGTCTATTATTCAAGCAAGACCTTGAATGTAGCTCGAAAGAAATACAGTTTCACTGAGCAAGAGTTGTTGGCTGTGGTGTATCATTTGGAGAAGTTCAGAGCCTATTTGTTGGGGACCAAAGTGGTTGTTCAAACCGACCATGCAGCTATACATTATTTGATGGCCAAAAAGGATGCGAAACAAAGATTGATTCGATTGGTATTATTGTTGCAAGAATTTGACTTTGAAGTCCAAGATTGAAAAGGGTGTAAGAATCAAGTGGCAGACCATTTATCAAGGCTTAAAACAAATGTGGTTGTTTCCGGTGAGAAAGATATTGAAGAAGTCTTGCTCGATGAGTCCGTGATGGTTGTGTCAATGGGTACACCTTAGTATACTAATTTTTCAAATTATGTGGTGTGTGGGATTCTTCCCGATGGGCTGAAATTTTACCAAAAGAAGAGGTTCCTTTACGATCGAAGAACTATTTTTGGGATGAGCCTTATTTACTCCAGGAATGTGCAGATCATATGATTAGGGGATGTATCCCGGAGGTCGAGGTGAATTCTATTCTTGGTGCTTTCCATTCATCACCGGTTGGTGGACACCATAGTGGGGTACGCACTGCAGCAAAGGTGTTGCAAAGTGGTTATTATTGGCCAACATTGTATCAAGATGTGAATTCATTTTTCAGAAAGTGTGTTCAATGTCAAAATCAAGGAGGACTGTCGCGGAAGCATGAATTACCTCTCACTCCAATTTTTGAGGTTGAGTTGTTTGTTGTATGGGGAATGGATTTCATGGGGCCTATTTTGAGTTCCTACAGGAACAATTACATATTTGTGGCTGTTGACTATGTTTCAAAATTGGTTGAGGCTATGGATTTTCCTAATAATGAAGGGAGAAGTGTGGTTAAATTTCTCGAGCAATACATCTTCATAAGGTTTGGCACTCCACGTGCAATTATTAGTGATGGGGGCTCTCATTTTTGCAACAAAATGTTTGCATCGTTATTGAGCATGTATGGAGTTAAGCTTAAGGTTGCTACCCCTTATCATCCGCAAACAAGTGGGAAAGTCGAGGTGTCAAACATGGAGATCAAGACAATTTTAGCCAAAACCATTAATGCAAATCGAACTAATTGGTCCCTAAAGTTAGATGATGCTCTTTGGGCATATAGAACTGCTTCCAAAACCCCGATTGGCATGTCCCCGTACCAATTGGTGTTTGGTAAATCGTGCCATCTCCTAGTTAAGCTTGAGCATAAGGCATTGTGATCCTTGAAGGCCTTGGACATGAATTGGGAAGATGCATCCAAAGGTCCAACTCCATGCTTTGGAAGAGTTTTGACTTCAAGCTTATGAGAGTTCAGCTCTTTATAAGAAGAAAATGAAAAAGTGGCATGATGCAAAAATCCTTCACCGATAATTTAAAGTTGGTGATTTTGTGTTACTTTACAACTCTCGTCTGAGACATTTTTTGAGAAATCTCAATTCAAAATGGTCATGTCCGTTTAAAGTGCATCGTGTGTTTACAAATGGGGCAATTGAAGTTGAAAAGAAGGATGAGTCGATGTTCAAGGTGATTGGGCAACGACTTAAGCTTTACTTTGGAGTGTGCCTCTATGTGATGTTGATTGATGTGGTTTATTTGAACGATGCTTGAAGGCATGTCCACGACGTGACACGATGTTAAATAAGGTGCTTCTTGGGAGGCAACCCAAGTTTTAGTTTTAGTTTTAGTTTTTTGAATAACGTTTGTTAGTTGTGTAGGTTGGAACCGTATTTTGGGGAAAACGTGGAAAGGCGAGGGGGCTGGACTACTTAGCGAGACGCCGTATTGTCCCAACTATCGGCCAAATGCATCGCCCCTTGAAAGCGATAAGGGATGGATCTCTTGGACATTTAGGCGAGCTGAAAGTCCACACCGAGTAGTTCGGCAAGCCTGATCGAGCTCGCCTTCTAGACCCCTTGAATGGTTGGTTTCTCTGTTACTTTTGGTGAGATGACGCACGTTAGGTGAGTTGCCGAACGGATTGGCGACGTTAGTTCCATTGCCGACCTATGCGCGAACTGAACTATTTTATTCCTGTTAAATTCAAATATTTCATTTTGTTTGAAATTTTCGAATTCCTTCCATTTACCCACAAACATTAGTAGTTTATTTCATAATTTGTGTCGATTGCATTGCTCCCGGATTGTCAATTGGACTCATTCCCTCTTCCTCTTTGTTGTTCTCATATTTTTGCCTATTTAGAGGTTTGTATCTCTTGATTGCTAAATTCTCGTGCCATTTTTTTTGCGATGATTGTTGGGTATTGAATGTTCGATTGTTTGGCTGATTTGTATGCTTAAATTAATGCCCTTTAATTCGTAGTATGTTTATTTGAATTTAGGCATGTTCATAACCCTTGTTTATGTGATTTTGTCCTAAATTCTTGGGGTAGATGATAAATTGTGCTTGTTAGTTGTTGGCTTAATTGTGGGTGAAGTCTGAGTAGCTCGAATTCAAACGAATGACTTGAATTTTCTCAATGATGGATTGGGTGACGACTATTTTAAGGGCAAATCGTCGTTCTGTTGATTTCATATCGATTGGTGGAAGTCTAAGTACCCCGGGTAGAAATTGGGTAGTGGGTGATGGCCTTTTGTTGATAATTTTACATGAATTTATGTATCGTGGACTGTTAGTTAGAAATCGACATCAAAATAGTGAGGGACACGCCTAAAGACCTCCCCATTGCATTACTGCCTTGTTCGTGTGCTTGTTGGTTCTGTAACATTGGGCGAGGCCCATATTGCTCACCGAGTGGACTCGACGACTCACTGATTGGACATGTTATCACCCTTTTTGATTGAATTTTTACCTTTTTTTTCTGGAACTTTCAGCAAAAGCCATGTACCTCGTCGACATGACTCGGCGAGTTGCCAACCAGTTGGACGAGCTTTTCTGCATTTTTGTTTGTGAGGTCTGTGTTCTAACCTGTTTGCCATCGGATTTTGTTCTTGTTTCTTTTTCTTTACTGGTATGGCTCGACAAAAGCTTCGCGCTAAAACACCACCACCCCAAAAGAGGGTAAGATGGGTGGAGATAGCTTCGGAGATTGAACAAACCCGGCCCACTCACCGACAAACTTCACAGGCAAAAGGGGAAAGGGAAGCAGCAAATGGTGGAGAGCTCTAGTTTGGAGAGCAGTGAACTCTCAATTTAGTTCACATCCATTTAGTCCGAGAGCGAGGAAGTAGGGGGGCCGAGGCTCCCATAGCTGACCTGATTAAGAGGAAACGTTTCGAGCAGCGTTTTAAAGCATCTCATGATCCATTGGCGATAGTATAAGCCCCTCTATCCCCATCTGATTCACCTGCAGTTTCAGCTCCAACTCTAGCTCCAGTTTTTTGTAATTCTCTGAGATCAATGAATAGACTCAAAGCCGAGGGGTTACGAACTATTCTTGAGGAGAAGCAGTTGTCCATAGTTAGGGTAGTTGAAAGACATTCAGTTGTTTGGGAGACGCTGTAATATCAAAAATTCAAAATTTTCACAAAGCCTCGAAACCCCTATGAGCCTACTTGGGTCCGAGAGTTCTAGGTTGCATGTGCTTAATTGATCCCGAAAAGGAAGAAGAAGGCACAATACAAGGCACCAGTAGAGTTTGTGATGGTCAAGGGCAAAAAAGGGAAGTGCAGTCAATTCGAAATAAATGATGCACTAAACTGTACAGTCAGGGTTTGGCATTCAATTGCCGACAAAATCAAGGTAAAGACGTTAGATGATCTCAAGGGGTGGCTGGCCCTATTTCATAGTGATGCAACACCTCCTTGGATCAAGGCGGGAAGTATTATAGAGAAGAAGGACCTGATCATCGCGGCGAGGTACTGGTTTTGTTTCATCAGCATCTTTTTGATGCCGTCACAAAATGAATCAATCATCAGGTACCCGAAGACTGTACTTCTAGGATGCATCATGGGTCAAAAAATTTTGAATCTGGGTTCTATCATTGAGTATGACATGTTTATGAGGGCTCAGAAAAATCAAACCTCATTACTTTTCCCTATTTCGATCAGTGAGTTATGTCGACGTGCGGGTATGCCTTTTGAGGAAAAAAAAGATGTTGTGGTCACTCCGACCTCGTTTTGTGACATCCAGAGTATTGAGGTTGAGTACCTCAAGGATGAAGCGGAGAGGCGGAGGAGACCCCCGGTGGATACTCCCCCGGTGGATACTCCCCCGGTTGTGGATGTAGATGCTATGGAGACCGATTCTATGTCTCCTCCTCCCACAGTCGAGCCGTCAGGTATACCTGCCCCCACTACTTTTACTGCTCTTGTACCTTCCCTTGCTACTTCTTCTTCTCCTGTGCCTGCCCCCGTTCCTAGCTCCCGCCCCCCATTGACTCAGGCCATGTTTATTGAAATGGTCCACCGGGCCCATTCGGCCGATGTACCGGCTTCGAGAGTCGAGGCGACTGTTCAAGATATGATTGAGCATGCCATTGCTGTGGCACTTGCTCCCACTAGGGCAGAGTTGGGGGATCAATTTCGATTTATCACGACACATGGGCTTGCTTTGGATGCACTCACCACCTAAGTTTTGGAGTTTGAGAAGAAAGATAGTAGCCCTGCCGAGTTGACAGCCGTGAAGGCAGAAATTGCTGGATTACGTCGGGATGTGAACTAGTTGAAGTCTACATATATCGCCATGCTTTGGGGTAGTATCAAAGTGCTCGAGGGCCCCAGTTCATAGATCCATCCACCTACCACCACTGGAGATGTTGTGCATGCTGATGAGGAGGGTTATTCCAACACCCCAGAGACAGATGAAGAGGACCTCGTTGCTCGTGATAGAGAGGTCTATGAGGATTTAGAGGATCTGAAGGGTGACTTGGTGCGGGCTGCTACTGTTGCTTCTTTTTGTGAGACATCAATGATTGGCTCAAGTGGGTCCAAGCCCACTGCTGAGTATGAGTCGGGCACTGATGCCCAAGTTGAGGTTGTACCACCTAGTAGGAGTTCACCTCAGGCTTAGCTTGACAAGGGAATTCTTCCTTGCCCTCCATTTTATTTCCGGTTGATACTTTTATTCTATCTTTCATTGAGGACATTGCGTAGTGTTTTTTGTGGGGTGAAGGCATCTAGGCCTACCCTTTTTGATTGTATGTTTCTTTTTGATTTTATGTTTGTTGGTTTTGATTGTTGTTTGTTTTGATGATTATTCTCGAGATATTGTAATTTTTTTATTTGGAATGTATGTCGACTTCTCTCTCTATTAGTGATTGTTGATGAATGTTTGCATGCGATTGATTGGTTGCTTTTCTTTTGTATATTCGAGTATCGGTTGTGATCAATATCGATGACTTGAATAGTGCTCTTGATGAACGATATGTTTGTGTGAGTCCAACGAGGTAATTTTAGTTGCATAGTCTTGTTTGAACTCTTAGCATATCATTGTGACTAGTTGTTTGTCGAAGTGAGTCTTGCAATGACTGTTGCACGTAGGCTTGACTCGTAGAGTTGTGATCCACAATTGTGTTTAGATTCCATGTGTGCTGAGCTTTACTTTAAAAGTATGCATGATGATACCTAGAACTTGCCCAGTTGGTCCAATTGATTAGCATTGGTAAATGAAGGAAAAGATCTTAGGCATAAATTTTTTAGAGTGAACCTAATTGCTATACCTTTGTTTGACCACCTTGTGAGTGTGTGAACCCAGCTTGGCACCATTTGAGTGTACCCTTTTCTCTGGATGAAACATGAACATAATTGTTTAAGATGGTTTTTGAAATTGCCATGTCTTTCCCACCTATAACCTTAGTGAAGTATTGGTTTGTTTGAATAGCCAACTTAGGCCTTGACCCTAAGTGGGGGGTGTGGTAAGAATTAAGAAAGAAACTAGGCAAGAAGTTTCGTGAACTTTATCCTTGGAAATATATTTGTGTAAAATATGGAACCCCTCCATATAAAAAGAAGACACAAAAGAAAAGAGTTGAAAAGAAAAGAAAGAAAAGATTTGAATAAAATTGTGCCCATTGTGCTATGTTGTGGAAATGAAAGGGGTATACCAAAAAAAAATTGTGTGCTATGAATAGGCCAAGGATAAGTTGTGGATTTGAAAAGAATGAAAGAATAGGAAAAGAAGTGAAATTTGAGTCATGCTTCATGAAGGAAGAGTCACTAAGACAAAATGATCATACTCTGCACCTCAGCCTCATTACAAGCCTTGAAAGACCTTTTTGATCCTACATAAGCCTTGTGCATGTTGGTTGGAAAATACGGGCAAGCCTATGGGTAAAATCATGCATGTTTTTCTCATTTGGGAGTGTGAGCGTTTTTTTCGATTCCTTAATGATGGTCTTTCGTTGACTTTTTCAGAGCATGAAATCATTCTTTATGTGAGGGCATTCGAATACTTTTGTTGGACATGAATTTCCATTTTAATTGAGCATTTGTGAGCATGAACTCTAATTGATTATAGCTAGTAAGAGTTTGAAACTTTGAGTGCACATTTGAACATTTCATGTTTTGAATTGAACCTTGTGTGCATTCTCATGTTGATTCTCAAGGAGCACTGTTTGTAGACATCCCTATTGAACTGATTGATCTCATGTTTTACTTGAAGAGAATCAACATTTAAGTTGGGGGGTTTTGATGACTCAGAAATTTTGACTCATTTAGGGATTGTTATTTAATGATTTACTGTCCTCAATGCCTATTTTGTGCTAAAAACTGATATTAAATTGCTTATGTGTAGCCATGGAGGTTCAAGAACAAGGCAAGGACATTATTTTTTGAAAATAAGTGAAAAGGTTGGAAAAGCTGAAGTAAAGGAAGGCTGGAGCTCGCAAAATCCACTCAGCAACTCGTGGAGTGAGTCTCTAGCTCGCTGAAATTTCAAGCATAGGGGCCTATGAACAAAACAAACTCAATGACCAACAGGATCACTTCGGGGTAGCACCAATCAGAATGGCGAGCTCGACGTAGTTTGCCCAAATCAACAGACCAAAATGGATGCTGAAATCAAGTGAAACAATGAGAGAAGGAGAAAATCGGCGATGACGACTTACTTCGCCCAATGATCCCACGTGCTGAAATGTGTGGAAATTTTTGGAAACATATAAATTGAAGTTTTAAGAGAGAGAAAGGGATCAAACCGCACCAGACTGAAGAAAACATTCATACTTTTGAATTCTACAACATTCTTGAGAAGGTTTTGATTTTAGACTTTGTGTTTTGAAGATTCAATATTAATTTATAGCATTTGAGTATTGAAGACTTTGTGGAAAACCATTTTGGTAAGTATCTATTACTTTTTGCTATGATTGGCTAAAATGTTGTCCTTAGGGGTGTAATGAGGTAATCGAATACATAGATTAGCTTATAGGTGTTTCTAATTGCTATATTTAATGTTTTTTTAAATGGGTTCAGTTGTTTATTCATGCTTTCAATTATGAACTGAAGTTGCAAATTTAGTTCTATCCTTAGCACTCTGTTGCTTTCTAGTGAAAGAAGTGGAGAGTAGAATATATGATTGATGATTGTAGTGATTTGTGTCTCTATAACCCAGCTTGATAAAGTGGGTTAAATTAAGGATTTGGGTTGTTTTGTATTGCAAGCTTGTTGAGGTTTGATAGAACTCACTTGATACATGATAGTTGATTGGTAAATGGCTATTATCTTTATAACCCATCCTACCCATTGAAATTCAACAACTTGAAGCAATTAGTTATCACTCATTAGGCGAAATTAGTATCTGATTGCTCACACACTCCTAAGGTCCCGCTCTCTATTTATTAAAAGCTTGTATTAATAATCTTTGTTAGAAATTGATTACTAAACTCTTTGAATGTTAATTAAAATTTGATAATTCACTTTATGCTGCATTTTTTCGCTCCTACAAAAGATTAGAACACACTCATACATCACAATTGAATTATTTTCCGTACAACTCCTCGTGGGATTGAGCCCAACTCTCTGTTGGGTTTATACTTGTTAGCAACTGCCTACACTTCGAATTATAAGGGGTGTACTTAAGCGTTATCAATAGTGAATGCCATCGGTGATGATTTGGCTTCACAACCTCCTATACCTGTTTTTACAGGATGATAGCCAATTTGATGCTTTGAAATGGTTTTGAACCTGGTTTTGGATTGGGAAAATATTTGCAAGGTATCATTGAGCCAATTACGATTTTCACAAAGGGTTAAAAGTTTGGCTTGGGCTATATCCCAACATCAGATGATGAAGTGGAAGCTTTGAGTAACTAGGTGGTTGATTGGGAATTAGCAAAACCGATACCTCACTTGTACTAGTCTTTTCCAGTGTGGGAGTATGTTAATGATGATGGCCTCGGGGAGGGAATCAGGAATATTTTTTAAGAATTTGATGTTGTGCTCAAGGAGATGATCGAGACATCGGGCATTCAAGATTCTGAACTAGAAGAGCAAGTGCATAACTGGACATCCACACATTTTCTGATTCCCCGCTCGTCTTCGTAGACAAGGATGGATCTATTTTATTTATTTCTAAAATTGGTGGTAGTCTAAATGAGGTCAGAGACCCACCTTTTATGTCGTTTTACCTCTTTAAGCTTGAATATCCCTAATGATGTTTTGAAAAGGCAGATTGACCTATAATCATGGCCAAACTTTGTACTTTCTTCTGATCTAAATGAAGGCCTTATCTTTTGCTTAGATCTTTTTATGTACAACTTACTTATTTGATTTTAATTTTTATCTAACATGGGTTATTTATGATTTGAGTAAAAATAACTTAAAACCTGCCAATATCATGTAATGTCATAAACTGAATGAACAAAATGAGACAGATGATGATGAGTTCAAGGAATATGATGAAGAGACCATGGTCCCTGAAAACCTCGTAGAAGAATTGAAACATTTTGAGAATCAAGAGAAGCCAAATTTAGAGGAGACTGAGACCGTAAACCTGGGAGACGAAGAATGTGTCACAGAAACCAGAATCAATGTCTATTTGATAGAAGCTCAAAAAAGGGAACTCGTCAATTTACTCAAACAATACATTGATGTTTATTCTTGGTCCTATGATGATATGCCTGGATTAAGCACATAAATTGTTTCTCATGAGTTGCTGATCAACCCAGATTTTAGTCTGGTAAATCAGAAAACTCAAAAGTTCAAGCCAGATTTGAGTTTGAGGATCAAGGGAGAAGTTACCAAATAGATTCAAGCTAAAGTTGTGGAGATTACTAAGTATCCAACTTGGTTAGCGAATATAGTTCTGGTGCCTAAAAAAGATGGTAAGATCAGGATCTGTGCTGATTACAAAGATCTCAACAAAGCCAGTCCCAATGACACTTTTCCATTACGAAATATCCATATTCTCATCAAAAACTGCGCCAAGCATGAAATGCAATCATTTGTGGATTGTTTTGTGGGTTATCATAAGATTTTGATGGATGAAGAAGATGCTGAAAAAAACACTTTCATTACACCTTGGGGTGTTTATCATTACCAGGTAAGGCCATTTGGTCTCAAGAATGTTGGGGCCACGTACGTGAGAGCCATGATGACTATCTTCCATGATATGATGCATAAGGAGATTGAAGTATATGTGAATGACATAATCATTAATTCCCACAAAAGTTTGGACCACTTGACCCATTTTTGAAAGTTTATTGATCGTCTGCGTCAGTACAACCTGAAGTTTAATCCTGCTAAATGTACTTTTGGAGTACCAGTTGGTAAGTTATTAGGTTTCATAGTCAGTATAAGAGGCATTGAGCTTGATCCCTTCAAAGTCAAGGCGATTCAGGATTTATCGCCTCCGATGACCAAGAAAGAAGTTATGAGCTTCCTCGGAAGATAGAACTACATTAGTCGATTCAAAGCTCAATCCACAGTGATTAGCGAGCCTATCTTTAAGTTGTTGAAGAAAGATGCACTGATAGAGTGGACTGAAGAATGTCAAAAAGCTTTCGATACTATCAAAGATTATTTATCAAATCCACAAGTAGTGGTACCTCCACGAGAAGGAAGTCCATTGTTACAATACTTGTCCATCTCAGAGAATGCATTCGGGTGTATATTAGGACAACATGATGAAACAAGAAAAAGGGAACGAGCGATCTACTATCTTAGCAAGAAGTTCACTCCATATGAGTCTCGGTACACTCTATTAGAAAGAACTTGTTGTGCTTTGACTTGAATTGCCTAAAAGCTTAGGAATTACCTGTCTTCATACACTACATATCTTATTTTCAAGATGGACCCATTGAAGTATATCTTCCAGAAAGCTATGACAACTGGAAAACTGGCGAAAAGGCAAATGCTTTTGAGTGAATTTGATATTGTATGTGACTCAAAGGCGATAAAGGCACAAGTTTTAGTTGATCATCTCACGAAAAACCCAGTTGATGAAGAGTATGAACCGCTCAAAACTTACTTCCCTAATGAGGAAGGGGCATTTGTAGGACAAAACATTTCTGAAGCATTCCCTGGTTGGAGGGTGTTCTTTGATGGAGCGGCGAATCACCAAGGAAATGGTATTGGAGCGGTCTTAGTATCATAATCTGGTCAACACTATCCTATGGCGGCTAAACTTCGATTCAATTGCACAAATAACATGGCCGAATATGAAGCTTGTTTTCTTAGTTTTAAAATGGCTACCGTTATGAATGTTCAAGATTTGTTAGTGATTGGAGATTCAGATTTGTTGATTCATCAGGTTGAAGGAGAATGGGCCGTAAAAAACGCAAGGATCACACCATACGTGAAGTTGGTGCAAAAGTTGTGCAAAAGATTCCGCAAGATTGAATTTAGACATACACCTAGAATACAGAACTAGTTGGCCGATGCTCTTGCCACCATTGCCTCAATGATAAAGCATCCTGATACAAGTTATATTCATTTTTTGGATATAGATGTAAAAGAACAACCTATTTATTGCTCGCATGTAAAAGCGGTAACTAGATGGTTTACCTTGGTACTTTGACATAAAGTGTACTTGAAAACCAGAACTTATCCTGAAAATGCAATATCCAATCAAAAGAAGGCAATACGCAGGATGGCTAACAATTTCTTTCCATGTGGGGAAATCCTTTATAGGAGGACTACATATTTGGGTCTTCTTAGATGTGTAGACGCTAACGAAGCTGCGAAACTTGACGAATAGATACACGCCAGAGTTTGTGGTACTCATATGAATGGTCTTATCTTGGCGAAAAAGATCCTCCGAGCTGATTATTTTTTGATGACTATGGAGCATGATAGTTGCAAGTTTGTGCAAGAGTGTCATAAATGTCAAATACATGGGGACTTGATTCGAGTACCACCTCACGAACTCAATGTTATGGGATCGCCTTTGAAAATTTTAGCCTGGAGCATGGATGTCATTGCTCTAATTGAGCGTACCGCCTCTAACGGACATAGATTTATTTTGGTTGCCATTGATTACTTCACGAAGTGGGTGGAAGCAGCTTCCTACAAATCTGTGACTAAGAAGGTAGTAGCTGATTTTGTCCGTAACAACTTGATATGTCGATTTTGAATACATGATTCCATCATTACTGATAATGGAGAGAATCTCAACAGCCATATGATGAAAGGGATATGTGAGCAATTCAAGATTACTCATCCAAATTCGACTGCTTATCGTCCTCAAATGAATAGAGCCGTAGAAGTTGCTAACAAGAACATCAAAAAGATCTTGAGAAAGATGATTGATAATCACAAAGGTTGGCATATGCTTTGTCGGGATACCGAACAACCGTTAGAATGTCAGTTAGAGCAACTCCATACTTTCTAGTACATGGGATACAAGCAGTAATACCTGCTGAACTTGAAATACCTTCATTGAGGATCATTTAAGAAGTAAAATTGAGAAATGTTGATTGGTTTCGTAATCGGATTGAACATTTAGCCTTGATTGATCAAAAGAGGATTACCGCCATTTTTCATGGCCAATTATATCAATAGAGAATGATTCGTGCTTTCAACAAAAGAGTGAGATCTTAAACATTTAAAGAAGGACAATTGGTTCTCAAACACATCTTCCCCCATTAAGATTAGTATAAGGGGAAATTTGCACCAAATTGGCAAATACCATACATGGTTCGTAAAGTGTTATTCTGAGGTTCCTTGATCCTATAAGAGATGGACGGCCAAGAGTGGCCAAAACCAATCAACTCATATGTTGTCAAGAGATACTACGTCTCAAGAATAGTTTTTCTCTCATCTCTTTCATTGTAATCGTATCATTTGCTAGTAATTGCTTATGCATAGTTTTTATATCCTTTTAATGAACTACGTCTGACCTGAATTCTCAATAATGAGATACGTAGGCGGCCTATGTCGGCCTCGGTCACTCTTTTATCAATTTTTTGATGTTTTCTTGTATTTGAACTACGTTTGATCTGAATTATGAAGAATGAGACATGTAGGCGGCCTATGTGGGCCTCGATCATTTTCTTATTAATATTTTGTACTTCTTTTATTCTCAAGAGAGGAAAAACATTTGGCCTGTTTTCTGCCTCAAAAGGATACGTAGGCGCCACAACGGCTCGGTCATACACCCTGTAAAATTTCCATTTCCTTTTCTAATGGAAACTGGGGGTAGGATTTTTGAGAGGAACTCAAAAATTCAAAAATTCTCAACAAAAAGATCTTTCGCCAGCAAGACAAGATTGTGGATGCATCAGAAAAATGCAACTGGGGACAGAGTTTTTTAGTAGGTCTAAAAAAATTCACAAGTCTTCCTTTTAAAGGTTTGAGAAATGCCAAGACATTTCACTAGGGCAGAATTTTTTAGAAGATCTGAAAAATTCTATCAAGTACTGTAAGAAAATTCGAAGTTAACTTTAAGTTATCTCCAGCTGGATCAGAAGCTCACAGTCAACTTCAAAATGAACCACAATATCACTGGGGATTCAAATTCAACTTCAATAATCTTGTTATTTCCCCAGCTTAAAAAGAATTTTAGACCTTCAAAACAAGTTATCGGATATGTCAAAAACTTGAACTGAATCGATCATTTAAGCTTTATGTGACATGACACCTGGCAGTGACCTTCCTCAAATTACTTTTTGAAAATGTATTTTTCTTAAAACTTTATACATATATCAAATATTTTTTATAAAATATAGACCTATCTTATGTCTGCCGAGAACCAAGAAACTAGAAGCAATCAACCAGAGATAGCAAGACGAGGAGCAAATAATCATAGAAGTCAACATAGATTAGTTCGTTTAAAAACTAACAAATTTTCTGTGGATGCAGGCTTACAAGGATATCACGAGATCATCATATCCCTCTGTTCAGCAAATATGGAAAAGTCAAAAGAGCAAAAGCACCCAAGACTGATATTTTTTTTTGGATGCAGGAAATGGCATTGATATTCCTCGGACAAAAGCAAGCAAGTAAAACTGTCTTGCTAGAATTCAAAACAGGAGCCAAAATGGACTTACACATGGTCAAAGGAAAAATAGATGAAAGCATCAAGAGGGTTACACTTTAAGATGTGCGAATGACTACAATAATGTCATATCGAATTTCTAGCATCAAATGTAAGAAATATAAAATATCGGATAGAATTTGATGTGCAACTTTCAAAAATAATATCCATTATCACGTTAAACTCGGAAGAGGCTAACGTTTAAGGATATTCGTAAGTCACATTGATACCGGACGTGGTGATGCGCATCGCCTAAAGGCCATTTCATACTATGTCATCGGAGGTGGTGATGTCGTTGCCAAGAGGGTCATCCATATTATATTATCGGAGGTGATAATATCATTGCCGAGAGGGTCATCCTTATTTTATTATCAGAGGTGATAATATCATTGCCGAGAGGGCCAACATTATTATATTATCAGAAGTGATAATATCATTGCAAAGAGGACCATCAACATTAGATTATCAAAGGTGGTAACATCATTGCCAAGAGGGCCATCATATATATTATCGGAGGTGATAATATCATTGCCGAGAGGGCCATGAGCATATACATCATATCAACTCATCATATACTACGTCAAAACTGGAGGTGGCTGACATTTGAGAAGTAAATTATAAATAACATCAACTTTGGAAAGGGTGCCTTATTCGCTCTACGTCAAAATCGTTGGAGGCTGACATACCAACATAGTAAATACACTACTTTCCTATTTTAATTATAGTTTCTACTAATGAATTTTATCTTATTCTTTATGGAGCACATCTGAGAGGATGCATTCTCAATAAAACCATAGGTGTTAATATCATAAAAAGGATGCAGCACAGTGTCGAACTTTTCTTAGCAACGAACTGGGACATAGTCTGAGGAGGAATGATAAACTCTCTAGACGCGAGCCTGTCACGACCCGATCTCTCGAGTAATGATGGCACCTACAAACCCGCCAGTAGGCCAGTAAAGACTCTATCCTGGAACATAACAGTAGGGGGAGTGAGGGTGGAAACTTACCCCCAACTAAGCGGAAGCAAAAAATAAGACCACACAAGAGAAGGTGGAAACGGAACCAAAACAATGTATATACAAGACACCTCCCAGAACCTGGAATTCACATGTACAGAACTACAAACAAGAGTACAAGTCCCAAAAGTGGACCACAGAAACAACTGTCTTGAAACAAAAAGACAAGCAAAAATATAAATACAGTAGGAGACAGGTAATCCTCGAATGCCATGTGCTCACCCTCATCTCCTGAACAGATAACTGCAGGCTCGAACTCAATGCTTATGACTGGTGCTCGAACCTGCATCACGAAAATAGATGCAGAGTGTAGCATAAGTACAAAAACAATAGGTACACAGTAGGCATCATAGGCTGACTGAGCAAGAAAGGTAAAAACAGGCAAACAAGATAAAATCAACCCCACAGAGGTCAACCGAACAGGAATAGGATAAGCGGAAAGTAAACCTAAGAATATCAAAACTAAACCCAGTTGGACCCCCCATAAGCCCGACAGGTACAAAGAGAATTTACACTGCGGAAAAAAGGGAACCCAAATCTAAAAGCCTTAATACCCATGGGCCTCGAACCAAAACCATCAGTCTCAAGCAGAAAATAATAAACTCTAATCGTGTAACGTCAACCTTGAACTGGAAATAACGGTATCGAACCATAAATAATAAAACCTGGGCCTCGAACCCAAACAATCAGTCTCCAGCTGGAAATAACGGACTTAAATCGTGTAACGTCAGCCTTGGACTGGAAATAACACCCCAAGCTCAACAGTCTCAACCTGGATATAACAGACTCTAAGCGTGTAACGTCAGCCTCGGACTGGAGCTAGCAGCCCTCGTTCAACAGTCTCAGGCTGGAAATAACGGACTCTAACCGTGTAACATCAGCCTCGGACTGGAGCTAGCCGCTTAAAACAAAATAAAGCCACAACCAACAAACTCTACACAAGACTAGACACCGCGGGACACCGCCCCCACAAGGACATCAACCGAAGGCTCCCAGCCTCACACAACTCAACCGTCAATCGGCGCAATAACAAAATCTTCGGCAGCACCCCAAACCCGCAAAGATAGGGAGAGAAAGGATAGAAGATCTGAAAAGCCATGAGTTCGCTTAGACTAAGGCTCAAAATACCATACCCATGTCTGCTAAGCTAGTCTACAAGGACCTAGTCCATCCGATTTGACGTCGGATACATACTCAAGTCAACAGGTGCATGGGACTAAGGCAACACTATCCTAACCTATTGTAAGCTTGAAAATTCACAGCAATCAACTCAAACGGAAGAAAATAACCTGAACCCACACATGCATTTATAGATAACCACCCAACAGATAACCCAACACAAAACATCAACATCCAAGGTCGACAAACCATACGAAAGAATGATACTAGCCCCGAACAGTCAAAAAGTCAACTCTAAACGAAAAAAAATTGGTGAAGAAGAACAAAAATACTAGCTACCCACCCCAAAGCGACGGATATCAGCCAAAACTCACATTTATCAAATTTTGCAAAGAGTTGTTGGTCCTTGAGGTCATGTAACACAATCCTCAAATGATCGTTATATGCATCCTCACTCCTTGAGTAAATCAAAACATCATCAATAAACATGATTACAAACATGTCAAGGTATTGTTTAAACACCCTATTCATCAAATCCATAAATGCAACCGGATCATTTGTCAACCCTAATGACATTACCAAGAACTCGTAGTGACCATACCTAATCCAAAGAGTCATCTTAGGGATGTCATCTTCCTTCACCTCAATTGGTGAAAGCCTGACCGATGGTCAATCTTTGAGAAATAACTCGCTCCTTGAAGTTGATCAAACAAGTCATATATCCTTGGAAGAGGATACTTATTCTTAATGGTAACCTTCTTCAATTGGTGATAATCAATGCACATTCGAAGTGAACCATCCTTCTTTCGAACAAATAGAACTGGAGATAGGACAATTTCTATTGACTCTCTTAGCCACAATAGATTCACCAATGGGAGTAGAGACATAAAAAGGATCTAAAAACACATCCGGAAGAATATCAAACCTCATAGCCACATATGGCATCACAAAAGATAAGGTAGCACCGGGATCTAGCAAAGCATAAACATAAAAATGAAAAACTTTCAACATATCGGTAACCACATCGGGAGAACCCTCTTGCTCATAGCGAGCCTGAAGTGCATAGAATTGGTTTTACTTGGGAACATTTGAAGCCGAACCACTAGGCGGAGCTTGCTTACCTTATTTTCCCTTAGCCGTGAGAGATGGACTATCCCTTATTTTATGACTGCTCCTACCACAACCAAAGCAACCATCCGTATCGGCTAAGCACTTACCCTCATGCTTCTTCCCACACTTAGCACAAGTAGTTGATGAAAAACCACTACCATTTCCTCCTTGAGGCTTAGGGTAAGGCACCCTATCTTTGTTTAACTTACGAGGAGCATTGGAGGAACCTTCGCTAGAGAACTTTTGTCAGAATCTAGAATTACTATGTCCATCGGACCTTGAGTGTGAAAAGTCACCATCACTAGTCTTAGCTCTTTTTGCCTTCCTAGACCTTTCCTTGATCTTCTCCACTTCTTTTGTTGAGCATGAACCATTAGGTGAGAAATGTCCATATCATGGATAAGCATAGCAGTACGACATTCCTTGACCACCAATTCGGACACTCCCGACACGAACTTACTCATCCTTACCCTAGGATTGGCAACCATAGTAAGAGCATATCGAGACAATTGTGTGAACTTCAAAGCGTACTCTTTCACACTCATGCTTCCTTGACGAATGTTGATGAACTCAAGCACCGCACCCTTGCCTCCCTCATCTCAAGGGGAAAGAACCTACCAAGAAAAGCGATCTTGAACTTTTCCAAATCAAGAGGACCCGCATCAGCCGCCCTCTCATTCTTCCATTGTTCAAACCACATTTGAGCAACACCCTTAAGTTGATAAGAGACCAACTCCGCCTTTTCCTCCAGCGTCACACCCATGATCATTACACCTTGTACACCTCATTAATGAACTCTTGAGGATCTTTCTCTACCTTAGAGCCATGAAACTTCAGAGGATTCATCCTTGTGAAGTCCCTCACTCTAGACGCCGTCGTACCCACATTTGGGTTCACGGGAGCCACGACCTCCATCATGGCTTGAGCCAACACTTGAAAAGCAGCCCTAAATTCCACATTAGTCACTTGTTCAGCCAAAGGGTCGGCCGAAACTTGAGGAGTTTGAGGAGGAGCTTCTTGTTCCACATTCTCTCTCGCATTCCTTCTAGCATAAGTCCTTCGAGTGTCCATATCCTGAAACGCATAGGATAGGGATTAGGAGAGAGACCTATAGAGTTAAACTCTATCGCATGACTTTAGAATGATGAAAAAAGTGGAATTTCCTAATCATCTTGTAGCCTCTTATTCATAAATGTGGCACGCTTCACAATCATGAACAAGACTCTACTCGACGTGGCTTATGAGACTATCTAGGACATTTCTAAAACCATGTGCTCTGATACAAAGTTTGTCACAACCTAAAGTACCCCCTAGACATGACAGGGCGTACAAGACCCCCAAAGGCCACATACAAGTCACTTAGCATTCATCATACAAGATAATAGCAATTTAAGAGTTCAAAGACAATTCATTATCAAAAGAGTTTACAAAGCATAGCGGAAGTCTACATATAGTCTCAAAGCCATCTATCAAAAAAATAGAAAGAACGTTGGGACGTAACCCAATACAAGTCCAAAGGTAAGGAACATCAAAGAAATAACAAGGCAATGTCCTCGAACATATGAGGACTCACCAAGTCTTCAAGTCTCTGTATACTGACTAGCCACAAGCGGAATGAGAAGAATCACGAAGCCCTACATTAATAAATCACTATAGGCAAGAGTATGTGTTAGAACAAACATATACCAAGTATGACAACTATGCATAAAATCATGTAATCTTGCTAATAAGGGTAAAATCATAGGATTCCATGAGAAGGTCAAATCATAGTATAATATGAAGAAAACATGAGTTAATATCCATGGTTAATACAATGAAATCATCTTAAGGAAGGCACACTTGAAATAACTTTGGGTGAAGTAAACTTAGTTCATTTTGAGGGAAGTTAGCATTAACTGACATGTAAGACCATGTGAGCTATGAACATGGAATTCGGTGTTCTCCCTACACCGATAGGGCCATCCTACTTGCCAAGGTAGGACCCTTAACTTCTAGCTTACGTGGATCCACTAGCTAATGTCTATCTAAGTCAATCATCCGGCACATAGTAAAGGGATAAGGAGATTTTTACTAGAAACTCGACCTCTACTAATGGGAGATCTTTCACCTCGGTATCCACTCGATGCTAGCTTAAATCCCACGGAATAATCATTTAATCATAATTCATACTTTGTCATCATCATTAGTAAACATGGGTAATCGCCTCTTGTCTATCATTAGAATAGCTCCTTAATCTTTGTTTCAAGTTTAGTTGAGAAAACCTTTCAACCTTTTATGAATCCTTTATGTGAGAAAACCTTTCACATTCATGATTTGAGAAACATGTGAGAAAAACCTTTCACTATGCACAATGAGCAACATTGACACTTCAATCTCAAAGTATCCTTAAATCATCATCAATTTCATAATTGAACATGCATACTTTCATAAAACTTATCTTTTGATCATTCATAAATTCATTAAGGAATCATAGCTTTAGAAATCCTAAATCATGCATGAGTTCATCTAACTTCATAAAATCCATCTTTTCATGGTTCAAACACATCGATAAATCAAAATCTAGAAATTTAGGGATTTCACATGGGTTCATGGGAATTCATCTCCAAAAATTCAATTCAAACCAATTACATGCTTGGAATGCCATAAACAAAAAAACTTGATAATAATTGAAACTACCCACCAGATAGAAGAAAACCTAGTTATGGATTGAACAATTCTAACTTAGAAAATTAGGTATTTTGGAGACCCTATGGAGGAAAGGACACCATAGGTGAAAGTTATCATACCTCAATGCAAAAAAATAGGAATCAATGGAGGTTTTGGAGACTTGACCATCAAACCCTAGACTTCTCCTTCTTCTTCTACCTCGCTTCTAGAGAGAGAAATTGTAATGACCCAGGGTAGCCCTAGATGTAACACGGCGTACAAGACCTCGAGAGGCCTCACACAAGACCTTAGCATACATAACATACAAGATAATAGAGAAAAGAATTAAAATGAGCATTATATAACAGGACAGCGGAAGTCTACAATTTAAGTCTCAAGCCATCTAACATACATAACAGAAATGAAGGTTTGGGACGCAGCCCAGTACAATATCCAAAAGCATAACGGAAAGCATGAAAATGTAACAACATTAGGTCCTCGGACATAGGAGGCCTCACCAAGTCTTCACTATCACTGGAACTGACTAGCCACGAGTGGAATGAGAAGAGCCGCCAAGTCCTACATAAATAGATTCAATGTAGGCAAAAGTATGCATTAGTACAATCAAGTACCAAGTATGATAGCAATGCATAAAAGAGCATATAAACCAAGCTAGAATGACATATAATCATGACATGTAATGGCCAAGCAAAAACATGATAGAACATAAGAAACATGAAGCATAAAACATGGCCAAGACAAGATATTCATCTTTCCTTTACTTTACTTTAAACCATCATCATGAGAACACTTGTTCATTAACTTGTGGGGAAATAGCCTTAACCGACATATAAGACCATGTGAGCTATCATGTCACGACCCAAGCCTAGGGCCTAGATGTGACCGGCGAATGGGGAACCCGAAGGAACCCCAAACAAGCCTCATAGCGTATCATTACACATCCTTGGTCGCGGAAGCAATTAAATGACCATAAGCGATAAGCATAATCAAGGGGGAAATCGGGACTAAGGGAGCAAGAAGAAAAAAAATAAATGATACATAAATACCATAGATGAGTCAAGCTCAAGCATAATACACAACTTGTCCAACACCACCTCTAAACATGAGTACTTAGCGGGGGCCAAGACAAACTACCGGGCTCACCCTCATAGTCAAAACATAACTAGAAAGAAAAAGTTTTATACATAGCAAAAGATCATGAGCAACGTCCCCGAATGTGGAGGACTCACCAATAACCACTATAGAAAATCGTACTAGCCACGCGGAGGAGGATGGTCAAGCGGTGCTCCGGTCCCTACATGGTGACATCATGTAGGCATAGAGTATGCGTTAGTACATTTGAATGTACTAAGTATATGGGATGCAATGCAAGGCTACATTAGATGGACATCATAGGAAAAATGCGTAATCATACCCAATAGATAGCATATTAATAAAATAGTATGTATAATGATGCTTACATAAAAACCATATTTAGTGGGACGTAGTACATGTGTGGCGAGTGACCATCAATATAGTATTTCCAAGGCCTACCACCCCCTTGGAGAGGCGAAAGAGGTACAAACCCCTCAATATGGTTACACGGGCCTACCACCCCCCGTGCTAGGGACCAAGGTACAAACCCCTCGATATGGTTACACGGGCCTACCACCCCCCGTGCTAGGGACCAAGGTACAAACCCCTCGATATGGTTACACGGGCCTACCACCCCCCGTGCTAGGGACCAAGGTACAAACCCCTCGATATGGTTACACGGGCCTACCACCCCCCGTACTAGGCAACCAAGGTACAAACCCCTCGATATGGTTATACGGGCCTACTACCCCCCGTACTAGGCATGGTCGACTCACAACACTTATATAGAGAAAATCATATACATGTGTCCATTTCATCATCATTTCAGTAATTACATAACCATCCGTCTCATAGGACGTACCTTGGACCTTCCCTTTCCTAAGAATTCTATAAATGGGCATTTTATCAAACACATGGTGGGCAATTGTTCATGTAAATGAAATCATGTATTTCAAGAATACTAAGTCCAACCAATTCCAAAATCCATATAAATCAGCCCACCAACAACATACATATATATATCAACCTTCATAATTTGATCATGGAAGCATGTAAACCATAAACATCACATAAAAATTCCATTTCATGATAATATGCAAAAAGGACCATAATAGGGTGTGTAGTAGTAATTCCGTAATTCAAGAGTTCATAATTGATCATGAGGACCCATAAACTTGAAGTAGAAATAGAGGATAAATGGTTGGACTTGTGGAAAGGAAGGTTTCCACAATCAAACCCACATACCTCAACTTTGGAGAATCCTTGATGAAGATTGGAATGGAGAATCGAAGCTTGAGATTGAGTCTTGAATCCGGAATTAGAGCTTGAGATGTTTGAATTTGGTTGAAGATCTTGGTGGAATTTTTGGAGAGGGCTTAGAGAGTGTTTTTGGAGTTAAGAAAAATGACTAAGTATGGGACATATCCCCTTTTTATAAAAAAAAACGTCTCCAACCCGCCTAAAAAAAAGCTCACTGGAAATTGCAAATCTGCACAGACAGGTTTTACGAAAATGGTCATAACTCCCTCATCCTAACTCGGAATAAGGTGAAACCAAGTGCGTTGGAAAGCTAACTCAAAGAGCTTTAATTTGATAGGTTTGCAGCCCTTCCAGTTCCTTGTGTGCTAAGAGATATGCCCCTTTAAAGTTGACCCTCCAAATCGCAATTTTTGCGATTTTCGAATTTTGATACGGTTGCTCTAAAATTCGGGTTAGACCCATTTCCCACTCAATTTGACCCCACAAATAAGAATATGAAGTCGAATTTCCGAAATCATGCACGGATTTTGAGATATATGGAAATTACAATTATAGGTGTTTCCGAAGCACATTTTCGGGCATTTTTGGGGTCGTTTCATATCAACATGGAATCCGGAGTCTGCCCCACACCGAAAAGGGGTGTCCTACTTGCCAAGGTAAGACCATGAACTGTTTAGATTGTGTCTATCATAGACCATCACCCTATGGTGGCACATAAGTTATGGGACATGGGTAATCGCCACTTTTCCACTTGGTACTAAGCATATTTCCCACGGAATTATCATAGTTCATTTACTCTTAGGTAGACATGGGTAATCGCCTCTTGTCTACATTAGGGAACATGGGTAATCGCCTCTTGTCCCTTCATAGAATAGCTCCGTAATAACATGGGTAATCGCCACTTGTTCTTCTATTAGTCATGATTTCATTATTAGTAGACATGGGTAATCACCTCTTGTCTACATTAGGGAACATGTGTAATCGCCTCTTGTCCCTTCATAGAATAGTTCATTAATCATGGATTCAAGCTTAGTTGAGCAAACCTTTCAACAAGTTATGAATCATTACGTGTGAGAAAACCTTTCACGCTCATAGGTTGAGCATTACATGAGAAACCCTTTCACAACTCAACAAAATGCACAAACATATTATAAACTTCATAAAACATGCATGAGTTCACAAGCTTCATATTTACATAGCTCATCATGCTCTTAACTCATAAATCATGGGCTCATAAACTTCTCCTCAAACATGCAATTCAATGCAAGCAAATACTTAGAAAGCCATAAAACAAGGAAATTTTAGTCATAATTGAGGGAACCCACATAATAGAGAAAAATCATAGATTTTGATTCAACATGCATCTTTTCATAAAATATCCTATTTTCATCATTCACAGTCTTACATGGAATTCATAGTTTGATAATCATAATCCTTAACTCACTTCACAAAGAGTTCATGCAATTCATCATTTCTCAATCAACCCACAAACATAAGCATAATCATAAATTTGGGGGATACTTAGCATAAGCTCATGGGATTCATCAAGTTGCATGTAAACCACGCTAAATCGTGCACTAGCTTACTTTACTACGTTAGACCGTGCACTATCAACCATAACAATGGAAAGCATAATGAAGAACCCACAAGAATTTGTCAAACTCTAACTCTCTTGGGCAAGACTATATCTTGAAAACCTTAAGGAAAAGAGGACCCATTGGAGGAAAGACTCCAAAAGGTAAATACTATCATACCTCAATGCCAATGCCTTGAAATAAAAGGGGATTGATGACCTTGATGAGAACCCTAGCTCTCTTCTTCTCCTTCTTGTTCTTCTAAAAAGAGAAATATTTTTGGAGATGAGGGTTGGAAAAATGAAGGGGTTACGGCTTAGAAAATATAAATAGGGCCAAGGTTAAAGTGCAAAATCGTCTAGTATAAGGAATAAACATTTAGGAAAAAAGTCCAAAAAGCCCTTAAATAAACTGTCGGGGCCAATCGACGGACAGGACATGTGTCCGTACATCCACTGATGGACTGTCCTGCTCCTCCGTCAATCGATTCAGAAAGTTCGTTTGGACTGAAAATTGGCTAAGTCTGGAAGGCATCTACGGAACTCATGTACGGCCCTTCAACTGAACTACGAACCGTCCTGCTATTCTGTAGGTCAAGGTTCAGAAACTCAAAATTTATAAAGCTGGCAGGGCCATCAACGGTTACCATCTACGGCCCGTCACTCCACCTACGTTCCGTAGATGGCCTCTGTCGTCACTGGCACCAGAAAAAATTTAAAAATGCATTTTCTTTCTTTTCAAAAAAAATGGGGTGTTACAGAAATATTTTGATAGGTTTTGAGAGTCATTGAAAAGTGATTAGAAAGGGTGAAATTTAGGCTTAAATGACTTCTATAGTGCGTAGGATTAGAGGGTAACCGACTTTACTTAGGAATTAAATAATAAGGGAAAAGACCTAAAGACCCTTTTTAAAACAGCTGACAACCCTCCACTGACGACCAGACCTACGACTAGTAGGTCCACCAACGGACTTTAGGTCATGGGCATTGGTAACACTGGAATTTGCCAAAAAATGGTTGAATTTTCCAAGCTCACTCACGACTCCACCTGCTGTTGGTAGGTCAGACCCATGAACTGTAGGTCCAAGTCGTTGGTACTTCCCCAAGAACTAAAGTGTTGCCTTTTTCTCTCTTTTTGAAATCCGAGGTGTCACATGTAAAGATAGTAAAATCGCAGCATAACAAACATAAGGACTAAATGACTTTATTAAGACCAAATTTAATGCACATATTTAAAATTATAATCTAGTCAAAACAATTGGCTACTATTCTTTATTAAATAAAGAGGATAACTCATGTCTCTTTTTTTTTAAAAAAAAATTATCAAAGGCAAAAATAAAACCAATATTTTTTCTTGACCGCACAAAATTAAATTAAAGATCTGACATAGTCATAAATAATTTTCCTCAAATATTAAAGTAAGAGGTACTATTAATAATCCAACTACTAGTCACATGTTTTTTTTTATTACATATCTCTAAAAAAAAAGACAAAAATTGTACAACCTACTGCAAAGTTATTTCAATAGTAAGCAAAAATAATAGTGACTACTCTATAATATGTATAAATAATTTAAGGCTTATGATGCTCCTTTCAAGAATTAACTTTGAGAAAAGTATCAAAAGTACTTGGCTTTGTCTTTATTCATAAAAGAAGAAAAAAAGTACTACTCCCTCCGTTTCAAAAAGAATGTCCTCCTTTCCTTTTTAGTTTGTTTCAAAAAGAATGACGTCTTTCCTTTTTTGGCAACATTTTAATTTCAGTTTTCCACATGGCATTTTTAAGACCACAAGATTAAAGGGCATTTTCGTAGATTTGACATAACTTTAATTTAGGACCACAAGATTGAAAAATCTTATTTATTTTCTAAAACTCCTTGTAAAGTCGAACTAGGCCATTCTTTGTTAAACGGAGGGAGTAATACTTTTCAAAGAACAACTTTTGAGGAAACATGGGATAAAAGGCCTTTAAGAGACCCATAAAAGCCATTACTTAATACCCATTTTTTTTAAAATAAAATAAAAAAGGGACAACCTTGATAAATAGGCCTTATTTATTGTAAGAAGGTCATATATCATCTCAAGAAGCATAAAGAAACATCTTCATATCAAAAATCCCTCCCCACCATCTTTGTCCTATCCTTTAGAGAACAAGAATATGTATTTACACCTTATTGTCCTTTACCTTGAAAAAGAAACTCCTTTCTATAATTTTTGTAAAGAAGAACAGTAGATAACATTAGATATGATAAAAAAGTTGTTGACCCTTTTTTTAAGAAGAAATCACATCTATAATATGAATTGTTTCTACTTCTCTGGAAATTCATGGAGAAAAAAATAAACACGAAATTCGCATTGCTCAAACAGCATATCTGATTCAAAATATAAATGCATAATATTGGGTTCAAATTTTCAATTCATATTTGTTCTCCTATGCTTTCTAACAAGTGAGTAACACATACTCTATAATTTATTTTAAGAATCTTTCTAGACAGAATTTGACAAATACTGTTAAGAACTATATGTAGTGACAAATTACATGAAAAAATATTCAAACAAATAGAAAACATCCATGACTTTGATACAAGTGTAAGAAATACGTAACAACTACAAGGTTGTGTACCTGCTAACAACATTAGAATAAAAATCAAATCTTGTGAAAGAGCTTCTCCAAGTCCAATTTAATTTGAGACTCAAGGAATAAAAGTTATGTTTCACAAACTAAGTGTCACGTTTGTTTTGTTAATATCGGTGAAGAAGATAAAATTTTGTTATTCTTTTTCTACCTCTGTTTTTAAGTTTTTGCGTTCCTCGCTCTCTTTTTCTAAGAAGAGTTCAACACCTATTTAAAAGGGGAAATAAGTATACGGTGGAACAGTTAATTTATAAATGTTTCCACCCCTTTTCAAATTGGTATTTATCTCATTTTCACAAAAAATAATTTTGTGCCGGGTCGGGTCAGATCAGGTCGGCTCGGTCCACATGGGCGACCCACGATCCAAAACTTAGAGGCAACACAAGTGCATCATTTACCAATCGCCCTTTTCCATGCTCAACTTCAATGTTACTTGTCATGCTCAGCTTCAATAAGTTTTTTATATTTATGTGCTAACTATCATAAGGATATTAGTTAATTAATGTAGTACTAGAAGAAGGAATAAGAAACGGGGTTTTAACAAAGGAGGGCATTTGGATTTTTCCTTGGCTGATCCGATAAAGTAACATTAACAACATGCTTTGACTTCCTTTTAATTGTTGTTCACAAAGAAAATGCTACTAGTGTTGGTCCCATGCTCCAATGCAATTGTTATTCCATACTATCATCCACCAATGAGACGCTCTTATAAAACTGAAAAAAAATTCTCAGTTAAGACAGGAACTAACACTTATATTTGTAAAGGCACGAACCGAGTGATTTCTAATTTGTAATATCATATATTTTTTAATGAAAGGTAAATTTGTAATTTTAACTAGCAATAACAATAATAATTGGTAATTCTATATAAAAAATTTTAAATCTACTACTGAAGAAGAAAAAAAGGAAAAAGGTTAATGATTTCTTAGTCGGTTGATTTGCTGAAGTTGTTGTTTTCAAAAAAAAAGATGGAAAAAGGTATAATTATGGTATTGATGTAAAAATATAATAATATTGTAGTCGGTTGATTTCAAGAGAAATTAGCATATAAAAGTTTTAATATAGTAGTTATTGGGGACACTATTTCGGTGACCTTTGTGTCAATTTGGTGAAGTTGTTTTTTTGCTTACAATATATGGGCACCTACTTTGAGTAATCGAATTGAGTTGTAGACTTTAATTTTTGACTCTCTAAAAGTTTATTGGATGTCCATCGACGGGGTTTTAATTAATTTAAACCCCTTCAAGTGATTTGGACTTAGGGAGCATAATTTTAAATTTATCGGAACGGGTGCTTGGAATGAGAATTTGAGGTAAGTGAGACTTTAAGCTTTGGTTCATAGTTTGCAAATCTACTTTGAAAATGGATTTTTTTAGTCTGGTCCATTTGTTGGGAAAACGACATACACGACAAAATATTAAATGTTCTTTTATAAGTAATATATGGTGTGATATTGTTATCATTTTTTATTATCGTGATATAGTTATTACTTGCATACTTTGATGTCATAGTATGTTAGGGGCATACCTACAATTCCATAGTATGTTGGGGGCCTTGAACATGTTGTCGTAGTATACTTTGGGGTATTATATATGTTGTCGTGGACTTGTCGGGGTATTAGGCTGATCTCCTTCACTGCCATTTATGACAAGCTTTGAGTGTGGATTGAGTTTGACACATTTAGAATCCTTTTTTAACATTTGTTTGTACTCACTGATCGATATATTATGAAATATATTTTTGTGCATATCATATACTTGTTTATGGGGTATTAAGGTAGCAGGTCAAGGATCTTACTGGGTATATTGACATATAGCTCACTCCTTACCTGCATGTCTATGTTGATACTATTATAGAGGGTGAGACTAGTGGCTGACGAGTTCATTCACGTAAACTTTGTTGCTAAGGAGAGCCTTCATATTGTTCGTGGAGGATACTGTTTCGATTTTTTCTATTTATAGTTTATTACTTCTTTTCTTGGGATTTGCATGCTCGATAGTTTAACTCGTGTAACTCTAACAGATGCTCCAGGGTCTTATTATGGGATTTGGGCTAGAGATATATTAGTTAATTGATGAGTTATGATGTTGTACATGATCGATCTCTGTTCTTAAATAATTTGGGTAAGTGTATGGATTTTTGGTATGCCTGGTAGGTGCACTTAGCGTGTGCAAGTGACGTCTAGGTGTTATTTTGGGATGTGACAAAGTTGGTATAAGAGCCTAGGCTTCAAGTTCCCATCTAATGGAGCAGTGTTTGGTGGAATCTTGTTCATGGGTAAGAAGGCACCCATACTTATGACCTTGAGGCTACTAAATAATTAGGATGTTTTCCCTTTTTCTTTCCATGTTCATCTTTTGAGTTAAATCAAGTATAACCCTTGAATATTATTTCGCAAATGGCTAAGAAGCATGGTTCTTCCTCTGTTGTTCGATCTCATACATCTATTTGATGTGGTATTGAACTTGGTATTACTCCAGTGGTAGTCATGTCAAGTATCATCCTACTATGGCTCAGACTAGGGCAAATGCCACTCCTCAGCCTGAGGATGTGAATAAAGATCAACACCGAGTTGCTCCTAAGGACCGAGTGCATTAACAAGTCATTTGGGATGCTCTATCACCATAGAGAGTTCTTGCGCCTACTGTTGCTTTGCCTAGTGATGTCCTGATGAGAATATTGAATTTGTTAGAGCTATCAACTCTAGACCAATCACATGTTCGACAACCCAAATCAACACACCTAGCCTACTAACACTCCGGGGGCCCTGTCCGAGCAAGACAAGTGCTGCAGGGGGTACGAAGACCCCTCCAACTGACCTAATAACAAATTTCCCAATAGGCTATCACCCCGGAGGCCAGTCCCAAGCCAGACGAGTGGGCCAGCTAACACTCCGGGGGACCTATCCCTAGCTAGACGAGTGCGCGAGGCATACCTACTCCAAAGAGAATCCTAATTTACTTATATCCAATTGCCTAGCCGACTAATACTCTGGGGCCCTATCCCAAACCAGCCAAGTAAGTCAGCTAACACTCCGGGGGCCCTTTCCCAAGCTGGATGAGTGGGTAAGAGAAATCAACTCTGAAGAGGATCTTAAATTCCTAACCATTGTGGATCGATGTCCACTACTAACCATATCACAATTAATGCACCAGCTCCAAGCCATCGTGGATCGACGTCCACTACAAATTAGAACGCAAAGAAACCAACCTCGAAGCACCAAAACCAGGAAGATACCTTGTCTCCGCGAATGCAACGACACAAAGAAAAGGGTAGAAAAGACAGAAGGATAGCGAACAATACAAAGCCCAAACTAGGTTCAACTATCAGACCCAAGTCAGCTATGCCGGTCTTCAAGGACCTAGTCCATCCGAATCGACCTCGGATACATACCAAAGTCAACAGGTGCATGGGACTAAGGCAATACAATCCTAACATATTCTAAGGCCGAAAAGCATAAGCAACCAGCAAAACGAAAGAAAATAACCCAAACCCATGCATGCAACAATAGATAACCCACAAACAAATCATCAACACCCAAAGGTCAACAACCCATACTAAAGCACGATACTTGCCCCAAACAGTCCAATAATCAACTCTTAACGAAGAAATCAGAGAAGAAGAACAGAAATATTAGCTACCCACCCAGATTCATACAAATCGACAAGCAGTTACGCATTCAAGCTCAATCTAGGAAGAAGGGAAGCCGTAACCTACTAGAAAGCCGACCACGCGCGCTCCAAGTCACTCTACGAAAGCTTTTCCTTTCCGAACGGCCTCAAACTTCTGCCACATTGTCAAAAATGGAGTCACAGTGTAAATAAGGTTGTTTAGACACTAAAATCATCAAAATTGGAGCTAGACTAATTTTGGAGTGAAAATAAGGAAATGTAGGACCCTCTCCAAATTTTACAAAATTGACTCCGTGAATAGGTGTCAAATCCTTCCCCGAACTTGAATTCCAAAATGGAACACCCATCGGTGCTCGGATCAGCTCCATGCAACCAACAACAAGAAATGCAAAAATTTACAAAATTAAGCCTAGGATAGCAACTTACACCTCAAATTCACGGATATCAAGGTACACACATGTAATGACCCTCTAGGTCATTTATATGTTAATGCATCCTTTATGCCATTTAGAGCATTCTTGTAGTGACCCCAAGTCATTTATGACTTGCTGGCACTCACTGTTCGATCGCCTGGTCGTTCGTTTGGTTTTTATGCCTGTTTTCCTGTTTTGGAGCTTTTGAACCCTGAAAATTTTATTTCGGTCATGACATCATGCAAATGACCTTAGATGGGAATTTTTACAGTTCCATCAGCTCTGGAGCAGCCAAATTAGGCTAGAAGCATTGTTTGCCCGAGTCTTGGGGTTTCTAGTGTAATTTTAGGGCCAGTTAGCTCTTTAGCCTTCGAAATTTTGCTTAAAGGTGACTTTGGTCAACATTCTTGGTAAACGTGCTCGGATTAAAAATCTGACAACATGGTTAGTTCTGAAATGCTGATTGTGGTCTAGAATGAACCTTCGAGAACTTTTGGGAGCTTCCGATCAAAATCTGAGGCCTACGGTACAAATTGGCTTAAATGGCCCATTGGGGGTGAGACCCACTTTTTTTTTGAAATAGCCTCGTATGGAAATTTCGATTGCGCCATTAAGTCTGGAATGTTGAATTAGATTGGGTAGCCTATCTTATTGCGTGCACAGGGTTCTGAACAAATCCCGAGCACCCCATCAGAGTTTTTGAATTTTCCAAAACTTAGTTGTGTCAGCTGTCAAAACTTCAGACACATTTACTCTCCACGTTCGCGGGAAAGGCTCCGCATTTGCGAAGGTGTGAGAGTGTCTACTCCGCATTCGCGGGCCAGAGGCCATATTTGTAGAGGTCTGTGTCCCTGTGCTCCACGTTTGCGGAAGGTTATCCACACTCACGAAGGTCTGTGGAGTGGGTGTGACCTCATTCTCCGCATTCACGATTGGGGATCCGTGTTCGCGGAGTTTTGAAGAGCCTGGGGGAGTCTCCTCTCCACATTCGCGGATAGAGTTCCACGTTCACGGAGGCCTGAGTCCCTTCCCTCCGTGTTCGGTGGCCGCGTTCACAGAGTAATGGTTAGCTTCCCTCCATGTTCGCGGGGCCTGGGGGCTGCGTTCGCGGAAAAGAGCAGATTTTATTTAATGGCGGTCAAGCTCATTTGGATGAATTACTTAAAAATTCATATCTCCCTTCTCGGTTGTCGGTTTTCGCTGATTCGAAGTCCTAGGCATTTAGAATCTTGTCAGCTTCGTGTGTTAGTGGTTGGATTGCGTGGGTGTACCTCATTTTCCATGAATTCGAGGCGTAAGTTGCTCTCTTAAGCCTATAGTTGTAAAGTTTTGCGTTTCTTGTTTTTGTTACATATTGCTGACCGAGCACCGATGAGTGTTCCAGTTTGGGATACAAGTTCGGGGAGGATTTGAGACTTTTTCACAGAGTTTCCTCTCAAAAATCCGGAGCGGGTCTCACAATTAGGAAGTGCCCTGTTTCTCGGTTAGCTTTACCACCTCCTTTGGCGGCGAGGCCAGTTTCAGCGGTAGCACTTCCAGCTAGAGGAGGAGGTCAGTAGTAGGGTTCCCAGGGAGGTCCTAGGGGAGGCAGGACATGCGATCGAGTGGATCCGTAGGGTAGAGGTGCCCAGGGTAATTTCTATGCAGCTCCAACTTGAGCGGAGGCCGAGGCATCCGATTCTGTGATCACATGTACAATTCTTTTTCGCTATCAGTCCGCTTCAGCCTTATTTGATCCTGGTTGCACTTATTCTTATGTGTCGGCTTATTGTGTGCCGTGATTGGGAGTGAGTCTTGAGCCCTTATCTGTGCCTTTGCGTGTTTCGACCCTAGTAGGGTATTCTTTAGTAGTTGATCGGGTTTGTAGATCCTGTGTGGTGGCTATTCATGGACAGGACACTCTGGTCGATCTTCTTGTGCTTTGTATGGTGAATTTCAATGTGATTCTGGGCATGGATTGGATAGCCCCTCACGGGCCGTCTTGGATTGTTATGCCAAGATCGTTACTTTAGCCATGCCTGGTATTCCGCCAATGGTGTGGCAGGGCTCTCGTCGTTGCACACCAATAGGGGTGATTTCTTGTATTCAAGCCCAGAGGCTGGTGGACAACGGATGTTTTTCTTATTTGGCATATGTTAGAGATGTTATTACACAGGGTCCTACAGTTGATTCTATTCCTATAGTCCGAGAGTTCGCAGATGTGTTTCCTGCCGACCTTCCTGGCCTACCCCAGAAGCGCGATACTGACTTCGCCATTGACTTGGAGCTGGGTACTCATCCTTTTTCTATCCCGCCGTATTGTATGGCACCTGCAGAGCTCAAGGAGCTTAGTGTTCAGCGTTAGGACCTCTTGGGTAAGGGGTTCATTTGGCCTAGTGTGTCGGCTTGGGGTGCCTCAGTCCTGTTTGTGAAGAAGAAGGATGGCACCATGAGGGTGTGTATTGACTACAGGCAGTTGAATAAGGTGACGGTGATGAACTGTTATCCTATGCCTCGTATTGATAATTTGTTCGACCATCTTCAGGGTGCCGTAGTGTTTTTGAATATTGACTTAAGATCTGGGTACCATCAGTTGAGGGTGAGAGCAGCGGACATCCCTAAGACAGCATTTAGGACTCGTTACGACTATTATGAGTTCTTACTGATATGTTTTGGGTTGACTAATGCCCCTTCTGCTTTTAGGGATTTGATGACTCGTGTATTATGGCCATATTTGGACTCCTTCGTCATAGTCTTCATTGATGACATCTTGGTGTACTCACGGAATCATAGTGAGCACGAGCAGCATTTGAGGATAGTGCTCCAGAGTTTGATAGATCATCAGTTGTATGCCAAGTTCTCAAAGTGTGAGTTTTTGCTTGAGTCCATAGCATTCTTGGGTGACGTGGTGTCCTAGGATGGTATCATGGTGGATTCGACGAAGATTGAGGCTATTCGTGGTTGGGCTAGGCCAACTTTTGTGACTGAGGTTTGGAGCTTCGTCAGATTGGTAGGGTACTACAGGCTCTTTGTTGAGGGTTTCTCTAGTATAGCAGCACCTCTAACTTGGTTGACTCGCCAGAACGTTCCCTTTGTGTGGTCGGAGGAGTGTGAGCTGAGCTTTCTGAGGCTTAAAGAGTTGATTACCATCGCTTTTGTATTGACTCTTCCAGTTGAGGGCAAGGGCTTCACGATTTATTTTTACGCATCCAGCGTTTGTTTGGGTTGTGTTCTAATGCAGTAGGGCCGGGTTATTTCTTATGCATCGAGCCAGCTTAAGTTACATGAGCGTAACTACTCCACTCATGATCTGGAGTTGGCAGCGGTACTTTTCGTGCTAAAGATCTTGAGTGGAGTAGTTGCGCTCATGCATGATCTTGAGGCATTAAGTTTATGGATTTCATTGTGAGATCTATACCGATCAAGTTACGCCTCAAATTCATGGATATCGAGGTACACCCACACAATCAGACCACTAACCCACAAAACCAATGAGTTTTCGAGCACCTATGAATTAGAGTCGACAAAAACTGATAAAAGATGGGGGCGATATGAATTTTTGAACTTTCATCACAAATAACCTCGACCTCATTTTATATAAAAACTGCAACCCACTGACCTCCGCGAACGTGATCGCAGGCCTGCGAACCCGGAGAAAAAGGTCACCCAAACCTCATAGACCTCCGCGAACGCGAAGCAACTCACGCGAAAGCGGAGCAAATCATGCGAATGCGGAGAACAAAGCCTTAAACCTCGGCGAACGCGGCCTCTGGCCAGCGAACGTGGCCTCTGGCCAGTGAACGTTGAGCAGTCACACTTACACCTCCGCGAACGCGGAGAAGAGATGTGTCTGCAGATTTCAGCAGTGCACCAGCTGAGTTTTGGACAATTTCAAAACTCCGACGGGATGCTCGGGATTCGTTCGGAACCCCGTGCATGGAAATGAGATATGCTACCTCTTCTAATTTGATGTTCTGGACTCAATGGGGCAGTGGAAATTTCAATACGAGGTCGTTTCGACAAAAAGTGGGTCCCACACCCAAAGCGCCATTTTTGCCAACTTTAACCAAGGGCGTCGAAATTTTATCGGAAGATCTTGAAAGTTCTCGAAGGGTCATTCTAGACCAAACTCGACATTTTGGAACTAACCGTGCTGACATAATTTTTATCTGAGCGCGTTTTTCATGAATGTTGACCAAAGTCATATTTAAGAATAATTTAAAAGGCTAAAGAGCTAACTGGCCTCAAAATTACACCAGAAGCCCGGGTACTCGGGCCAATCATGTTTCTAGTCTAATTTGGCCGCTCCATAGCTAGTGGATCACTCAAAATTCCCATTTGAGGTCGTTTACCCGAAGTTAAGACCAAAATCAACTTTTCAATGTTCAAGAGCTCAAAAATAGAAAAATAGGCACAACGACCAAACGAATGACCAGGCAACCGAACCTACAGTGCCACCAAGTCATAAATGACTTGGGGTCACTACAAGAACGCTCTAAACGACAGAAAGAAGGCATTAACACAGAAATGACCTTGAGGGTCATTACAGTTCAAATTCAAAATTTTACTATTTCTGGAACATATCTATGGAACCTATCTACGAAAAGTGGAAATAACTACGTCTCGTCCTTTCCCCTCATAAGTCAAGTTACAGCTTGAAATTTCCAAATTCATACCCAGTGTCTATGAGAGCCTCCCTATGACCCGTAGAAATCTCTACAACCTGTAGGTCGATTCATAGCACCAGATTCCTACAACATTTTTCTGAACTGTTCAACTATTGATTTTCGAGGTGTTACAATATCTCCCCCTTGGGAACATTTATCCCTGGATGGGACTAAAACTAGCATGAATAGAGTATGAGAGAATCTAAGAGCCTAACATTAACACAACTCTTATCATAATGAACATAAAGGAGAAATCACTTAAAGCTAAATCATAGCATCACAATCAGGTTTTTCGTGAACATGCATGCATATGGAAACATGAGAATGACTAAAATGCATGGATCCGAAAGAATGAACCATGATGAACTAATACAAAAGCTTGAATAGGAGTAGAGGGAAAGAGATGAGGATACTTTGACATCATATCGGCTTCAATTTCAAATGTAGCACCCTCAACTAATTAATTCCTACAAAGAACTTTACCAAAAGCAACATCTATATTTCTCGACTTACGAACTTGACCGTCAAAAATCTCAATCGAAACTTGTCACGACCCGATCTGTCGAGTCATTATGGTGCCTAACAATCCACCAGTAGCGTAGCAAAGACCCTATCATAAAACTTTATAGTAATAGGACTGAGGGTGGAAACTAACCCCAACTATGCGGAAGAATAAAATAAGAACACATAAGACAAGGTGGAAACGGAACCAAAACTATATATATACAAGACACAACCTAGAACCTGGATGTCACATGTACAGAACTACTAACAAGAGTACAAGTCCCAAAAGTGGACAACAGAAACAACTGTCTCGAAAACAAAAAATATAAATACAAAAGGAGAAAGGTAATCCCAAAATGCCATGTGCTCACCCTCCTCTCCTGAACAGACAGCTGCAGGCTCAAACTCAACGCTGATGACTGGTGCTCAAACTTGAATCACGAAAATAGATATAGAGTGTAGCATGAATACCAAAACAATAAGTACTCAGTAAGCATCATAGGACGACTGAGCAAGAAAGGTAAAAACAGGCAGACAAGATGGTATCAACACAACATCGGTCAACAGAACAAGAATAGGATAAGCGAAAAGTAATCAAAGAATATCAAATTAAACCCAGCTGGCCTCCCATAAGACCCGCTAGGCACACTCAAGCACAGACAAACGAGAACCCGAATGGACCCCATAATCTCGACAGGTACACAAGGAATCTACGCTACGGAAAGAAGGGAACCCAACTCTAAAAGCCTTAACACCATGATCCTTGAACTCAATAAAGGTAGCACCTGGGACTCGAACCCAAACCATCAATCTCAAGCTGTAAATAACAGACTCTAACCGTGAAACGTCAGCCTCGAACTGGAAATAATAAACTCGAACTGTAAATAATAAAACCTGGGCCTTGAACCCAATCCATGTGTCTCAAGCTGGAAATAATGGACTCTAACTGTTCAACGTCAGCCTCGGACTTAAAATAACACCCCTCGCTCAACAGTCTCAAGCAGCAAATAACGGACTCTAATCGTATAACGCCAGCCTTGGACAGAAGCTAGCAGCCCTCGCTCAATAGTCTAAGGCTGGAAATAACGCACTCTAACCGTGTAACGTCAGCCTCGGACTGGAGCTAGCCGCCTCAAACCGAAACAAGCCACCACAAGCCAACTCAACATAAGACTAGACACCACGGGACACCACCCCCACGAGGATATCAATCGAAGGCTCCCGGCCTCGCACAACCCAATCGTTAATCGGCACAATAACGAATCTTCCAGTAACACCCAGAACCGCAGAGATAGGAAGAGAAAGGATAGAAGATCTGAAAGCCACGAGATCGCCTAAACTAAGGCTCACACTACCAGACCCAAGTCTCTTATGCCAGTCTACAAGGACTTAGATAATCCGAATTGACGTCGGATACATACCCAACTTAACAAGCTCATGGGACTAAGGCATCACTATCCTAACCTATTCTAATGTCGAAAATCACAACAATCAACCAAAACAGATGAAATAACCCAGACCCACGCATACAACAACAGATAACCACCTAACAGATAACCCAAAAAAATATCTAATATCCCAAGTCAACAACCCTAACTAAAGCATGATACTAGCCCCGAACAGTCCAAAGTCAACTCTAAACGAAGAAATTGGAGAAGAAGAGCAGAAATACTAGCTACCCACCCCAAATGCACACACGTCAACCAGCATTAACACATTCAAGGTCAATCTAGAAAGAATGGAAGTTGTAACCTACGAGAAGGACGATCACACACGCTCCAAGTCACTCTGCTAGAGCTTTTTCCTTCAAAATAGTCTCAGACTACTGCCATGCTATCAAAAATAGAGTCACAGCGTCAATACGGTTGTTTAGACACTAAAATCATCAAAATCGGAGACAGACCAATTTTGGAGTAAAATTGAGAAACATGGGACCCGCTCTAGATTTTCCAGAATTGACTGCGTGCAGATGTCCCATATACTCCCCCAAAATTGTATTCAAAAATGGAATCCCCATCAGTGCTCGGATAAGCTCCAAACAGCCAACAACAAGAAATGCAAAACTTTACAAAATTAGGCCTAGGGTAGCCACTTACGCCTCAAATTCATGGATATCGAGGTACACCCAATACAGTCGGACCAAAAACCCATGAACCAAATGAGAATCTGGATGCCTGGAAAATTGAATCATTGAAAATCGATAAAAGATGAGACAGATATGAATTTCTAAACTTTTCCTCCAAATGAGCTCGACTTCATCTGATATAAATTGCCAGGCAAGCAGACCTCCGTGAAAGCGCCAACTAACCCACGAATGCGGAGGTAAAACAAACATTACTCTGTGAAAATGGAGAAAAGGGATTCACACATCCCCGAATGCAGAACACTATCCGCAGACGCGGAGAGAAGACTCCCCAAGCCTCCGCGAAAGCAGAGCCACATCCGCGAACGCGGAGAAGGATATCTCAAAGCTTCGCGAACACGGAGTAGACACACTTACACGTCCACAAATGCGGAGCCTTTCTCGTGAACACCGAGAGAAAAGTTGTCTGCAGATATCAGATGCATTAGCTGAGTTTTGGACCACTCAAAATCTCTGATGGGGTGCTCGGAATTCGTTTGGAACCCCGTGCACACAAACGAGATATGCTACCCCATCAAATTCGATGTTCCTAACTCAATGGCGCAGTAAAAATTTCCATTCGAGGTCATTTCGACAAAAAGTGGGTGCCACACCCAATGGGCCATTTTAGCCAAATTCTACCGGAGGCCTCGGAATCTTATCGGAAGCTCCCGAAAGTTCTCCAAGGGTCATTCTAGATAAAAATTGGCATTCCGAAACAAACCACGCTGATGGAATTTTAATTCGAGCGCGTTTACAAAGAATGCCGACCAAAGTTAACTTTAAGACTAATTTCAAAGGCTAAAGAGCTAACTAGCCCAAAAATCACACGGGAAGCCCCAAAAGTCGAGCCAACAATGCATCTAGCGTATTTTTACCGTTCCAGACCTGATGAAATCGTAAGAATTCCCATATGAGGTTGTTTACCTGAAGTTATGACCGAAGTAAAATTTTTAAGGTTCAAAAGCTCCAAAACAGGAAAACAAGCGTACTAACTAAACGAATGACCAGGCAACCAAACCTAAAGTGCAAACAAGTCATAAATTACTTGGGGTCGCTACAGGAATGCTATAAACGATGGAAAAGAGGCACAAACACACAAATGACCTGAATGGTCATTACAACATCCACTACTTAAAGGACTTTCATCCGCGAAAGTAAAAGTCAAGAACTACCTGAGACCTCAAATAAGCTAGGGAACTGCTCGCGCATCTCCTGCTCGGTCTCCCAGGTAGCCTACTCAATTGGACGGTTCCTCCAATAGACCTTAACTATAGGAATGGCTCTCGACCTCAGCTGCCTCACATCTCTGGCTAAAATAGCAACTAGCTCCTCAATATAAGTCAGGCGGTCATCCAACTCAACTGCATCATACTACAGCACATGAGACTCATCTTGAACATATCGGCGCAGCATCAAAACATGGAAAACTAGATGAATAGCTGAGAATACTTGAGGTAAGGCTAACTCATAGACCACATCACCCACTTCCCTCAAGATCTCAAAAGGCCTAATATACCTGGGGCTAAGCTTGCCTCACCTCCCAAATATCATCACGCCCTTCATGGGCGATACTTGAAGGAATTCTCTATCACCAATGGCAAATCTCAACGGTCGACATCTGCGGTCTGCATGACTCTGATGTCTACTCTGAGCCGTCCTGAGCCGATCCTGAATCAACCTAACATGCGCTATGGTCTCCTGAAACAGATCTGTCCCCCGTGTCCCGGGCTCTATAGACTCGAACCAACCAATTGGAGTGAGACAATGCCTACCATATAAGGCCACAAACGGGGCCATCTGAATTCTTGAATGGTAGATGTTGTTGTACGAAAACTATGCCAAGGGCAAGAAATAGTCCCACTGACCTCCAAAATCTATAACACAGACCCACAACATATCCTTTAGAACCTGGATAGTACTCTCTGACTGGCCATCAATCTGCAGGTGGAAGGCTATGCTAAGATCCACCCAGGTGCCAAACTCCTCCTGAATTACCCTCAAGAAGCTAGAAGTGAACTGTGGACCCTGGGCTGAAATGATGGAAATAGGCACCCCATGAAGATGGACCACTTCCCGAATGTAGATACGAGCTAACCTCTCTATGTGGAAGGATGTATAAACATGTATGACGTGTGCTGACTTGGTCAATCGATCCACTATGACCCAGATACTGTCAACACCCCTAGGAGTTTGTGGCAACCCCACAACCAAGTCCATGGTGATGCGCTCCCACTTCCACTCAAGACTGGGTAATCTCTGTACCTCTCCACTAGGCCTCAAATGCTCAACCTTCACCTACTGGCAACATAAACAACAGGACACATAGTCTGATATATCCCTCCTCCTACCGCTCCACCAGTAGTACTTCTTCAAATTATGATACATCTTAGTTGTGCCCGGATGGATAGAATATTTGGAATCATGGGCCTCTCTAAGGATCAGCTAGATCAAATCACCAACTCTCAGAACACACAAACGGCCAGCAAACCTCAAAACCCCATTTGAATCAAGGATAGCCTGCTCGGCATCACCTGCCAACACTCTGCCTTTGAGTGCCACCAACGCTACATGCTCGAACTGACGATTACAGATCTGATCAAGTAGAAATGACTGAACCCCCACATAAGCTAACACCCAGCTAGAATCTGAAACATCAAGCCTTATCATCTGATTGGCTATGGATTGGATGTCCATAGCCAACGGTCGCTCTGAAACAAAATGAAGGATAGACTACCCATACTCCCTACCCTCCGACTCAAGGCGTCCGCTACTATATTCACCTTGCTCGAGCGGTAGAGAATAAACAGATCATAACCCTTCAGGAGCTCAATCCAATAGCACTTCCTCTAATTAAAATCCCTCTGGCTCATAATGTACTGAAAGCTTCGGTGATCAGTATAGATCTCGCAATGAACCCCATAAAGGTAATGCCTCCAAATCTTAAGCGCAAAAACTACCGCTGCAAACTCCAGATTATGAGTAGGGTAGTTAGGCTCATGCAGCTTAAGCTATCTCAATGGATAAGCAATAACCCAACCCTGCTGCATCAGAACACAACCCAAACCAATGCCGGATGCGTCACAATAAATCGTGAAGCCCTCCCATCAACTAGAAGAGTCAGTATAGGAGCGGTGGTAAGCAACTCCTTGAGCCTCAGGAAGCTCCTCTCAAACTCCTCCGACCACACAAAGGGAACATAGTGGCGAGTCAACCCAGTCAGAGATGCTTCTATAGAGAAGAAACCCTCGACAAAGCACCTATAATACCCTGACTATCTGTGAAGCTCTGAACCTCAATCAAAGAAGTGGGCCTATCCCAATCACGGATAGCTTCAATCTTCACCGGATCAACCGTAATGCCATCCTTGGACACCACGTGCCCCAAGAATGCTACAGACTAAAACCAAAACTCACACTTTGAGAATTTGGGCATAAAGCCGATGATCTCTCAAAGTTTGGAGCACTATCCTCAGATGCTGCTCATGCTCACCATGGCTCCGTGAGTATACCAAGATATTATCAATAAAAACTATGACGAAGGAGTCCAGATACAGCCTGAATACATGAGTCATCATGTTCATAAAAGCTGCAGGGCCATTAGTCAACCCAAAAGACATCACTAAGAACTCATAATGGCCATAGAAAGTCCTAAATGTAGTCTTAGGGATATTCGCTGCTCTAATCCTCAACTGATGGTAGCCAGATCACAAGTCAATCATACAAAACACTGCGGCACCCTGAAGCTAGTCGAACAGATCATCAATATGAGGCATGGGGTAACGGTTCTTCACCGTCACCTTATTCAGCTGCCTGTAGTCAATACATATCCGCATAGTGCCATCCTTCTTCTTCACAAACAGAACTGGGGCACCCCAAGGTGACACACTAGGACAAATAAACCCCTTACCTAAGAGGTCCTGAAGCTGAACACTTAGCTCCTTGAGCTCTGCAGGTGCCATACGGTACGGTGGGATATAAATAAGAGAAGTTCCTAGATCAAAATCAATAGCAAAATCAATATCTTGCTCTGGGGGTAGGCCAGGAAGGTCAGCAAGAAACACATCAGTAAACCCTCGGATTATAGGCACTGACTCCACTGTAGGGCTCTCCCTACTAACATCTCTAAAATAGGCCAAATAAGCCTAACATCCGCTATCCGCCAACCTCTGGGTCTGAATACAAGAAATCATCCCACCTGGTGTGTGACTACAAGAGCCCTGCGAAACCACCGGTGAAATACCAGGCATGGCTAAAGTATCGGTCTTGGCACAGAAATCAAAGATGGCCCGGTGAGGGGATAGCCAATCCATGCCCAGAATCATATCAAAATCCACCATACAAAGCACAATAAGATCAACCAGAGTGTCCTGCCACCGAATAGTCACCACACAAGATCTACAAACTTGATCCACTACTAAAGAATCCCCTATTGGGGTCAAAACACGCAAAGGTACAAATAAGGGCTCAAGACTCACTCCCATCGAGGCACAAAATTAACCGACACATATGAATAAGTAGACCCAGGGTCAAATAAGGCTGATGCAGACAAATGCAATAATAGAACCGTACCTGTGATCACATCATCAGATGCCTCAGCCTCTACTCTAGCTGGAGCTGTATAGAAGTGGCCCTGGGTGCCTCTACCTCGTGTATCAAGTCTATCGCCTGTCCTACCTCCTCGAGGACCCCCCCCCCCGAGCACCCTACTGCTGACCTCATTCCCTAGCGAGAGGTGCTACGGCCGAAACTGGTCTCACCACTTGAGGAGCTGGCAAAGCTGATCTGGAGACAGGTAACTCCCAAGACCAATGAACAAGCTCCCCACAAGTAAACCAACCCTGTGAAGATCTTCTCACCGCTGAAGGCCAGCCACCCTAACCTGATGAACCTGCTTGGAACCCACCTTGGCCCTGACTCGGGCTGATAATATGCCCACTCAGACGGTGCTGGTGACTCTATGATGTCTATAATGAAGCCTGGAATGGGTGATTTGGCTGACCATGCTGGAACCCTTGATGAACCCGATCTCGGGTATCCCTCGATGTACGAGAGGCCGCACCGAAGCTATAAACTTGCCTGGCCCTCTTGCCGCTGCCCCCATGGGCCTCGCTAGGATCAGCAACCATAGATGGAGCATAACGAGACAATTGTGTGAACTTCAAAGCATACTCTTTCACACTCATGTTTCCTTGAGGAAGGTTGATGACCTCAAGAACCCTTGCCTCCCTCATCTCATAGGGAAAGAACCTATCAAGGAAGGCAACCTTTAATTTCTCCCAATCAAGAGGACCCTCATTAACCGCCCTCTAACTCTTCCATTGGTTGAACAAAATTTGTGCAACACCCTTAAGTTGATAAGCGGCCAACTCTGCCTTTTACTCCGGCATCACACCCATGATCATTAGCACCTTGTACACTTCATCGATGAACTCTTGAGGATCTTCCTCTACCTTAGAACCATTAAATCACGGGAGCCACAATCTCTCTAATGGCTTGAGCCGTCACGGCTTGAGCCGTCACGGCTTGAGCCGTCACGGCTTGAGCCGTCACGGCTTGAGCCAACACTTGAAAAGCAGCCCTAAACTCCGTATTTGTCACTTGTTCGGTCAAAGGGTTGGCTGAGACTTGAAGAGCTTGTGACAGAGCTTGTTGATCCGCATTCTCTCCCGCATTCCTTCTAGCATAAGCTCTTCGGGTCACCATATCCTGAAACACATAGGATAGGGATTAGGAGAGAGATGTAGAGTTAAGCTCTATGGCACAACTTAGGAGTAATGAAAGAAGTGAAGTTTCTTAAATACCTTATAGCCTCTCATTAATAAATGTGGCGCGCTTCACACTCATGAACAAGACTCTACTCGACGTGGCATATGAGACATTCTAGGATCTTTTTAAAACCTTCTGCTCTGAATACGATGCTTGTCACGACCCAAGGTACCCCCTAGATGTGACATGGCGTACAAGACCCCTAAAGGCCTCATAAAATCCACTTAGCATACATACATACAAGATCATAGAGATTAAGAGTTCAAAAGACAATGTCATATCAAAGCTTTTAATGAAATAGCGGAAGTGTACATTTCATGCCTCAAAGCCAATCTAACAAGAGAATGAAAAATAAGGTTTGGGACGTAACCCAATACAATCTTAAAATGAAAGAACATAAAAGTAAAAACACTAGGCTATGTCCTCGAATGGATGAGGACCCACCAAGTCTTCCACAATTCTTCTACTAAGCTCTAGCCATGAGTGGATGGAGAATAGCAAAGCCCTACATCAACAAGTCAATGTAGGCAAGAGTATGCGTTAGTACAATCAAGTACCAAGTATGATAGCCAAGCACAAAATCATTTAAAACATTCTGAAATGGTACATTTTCATGACATGCAATGACAAAGCTAAAACACTATAAAGGTTAGAAAACATAAAACATAACCTATGGCAAAAGCAAGCTAAACATCTTTACTTTACTTGAGAGACATCATAAAAACACTTTAGTTCATTGTTTGTGGGAAGTAGCCTTAACCGACATATAAGACCATGTGAGCTATCAACATGGAATCCGGTTATAACCCCACACCGATAGGGCCATCTTACCTGCCAAGGTAGGACCCTTTACTTAACATGTAGCTTACGTGGATCCACTAGCTAGTTTCTATCATAGACCATTATCCAATGGTGGCACATAGTTTAAGGGACATGGGTAATCACCACTTGTCCACTCGGTGCTAAGCGTAATTCCCACCGATTAGACATAGTTCAATTATCATAAGTAGACATTGGTGATCACCACTTGTCAATGTTAGGGAACATGGGTGATCGCCTCTTGTCCCTTCATAAGAATAGCTCTTTAAGAACATGTGTAATCGCTTCTTGTTCCTTTCAAGTTCGTAATGTGAGTATTACGTGAGATACCCTTTCACAACTCAACAATAACATCAACATATCATAAACATTGATGCTTCAATCTCAAAGCACCCTTAATCCATCATTAGTTTCATAAGAGACATGCATGATTTCATAAAACTTCATCTTTACTTAGTTAATCATTCTCATAACTTACAAATCATAGAGTTCATGGGTTCATAAGAATTCATCATAATTTATGCAATTCAATGCAAACTCATGCTTAGAAAACCACAAATAAGGCAATTTGACCATAATTGAAGGGACCACATAATAGAGGAAAATCATAGTTTTTGATTGGACATGCTTACTTCCATAAAACCATTATTAGTTCATTCATATTCTCATCATGAAGACCTTAACTTAGAAATCATAATTCAAGACGGATTCATAGAGTTTTCATTAAATTCATCACTTCATAATTCAACCCACCAACAAAGCATAAATTTCGAAATTGGGGGAAATAGCATGGTTTCATGGGGATTCATCTAAATTCATGAAATTCAACTCCATTCATGCTTCATAGATCATAAAACAATCAATTAAATCAACAATGCAAGGAACCCATGACATAAAAGAAAACCCTTACTTCAATTGGGAATTTCTAACTTGAAAATTGGAGATTTTAGGGACTCCATGGATGGACACTATCATACCCTAGTGCTCAATTTCCTTAAGCAATTTGATGAAGAAAGCTTGATTTCTTGAACCCTAGCTTTCCCTCTTCTTCTTCTTCTTCTTCTTCTATCTTCTAGAGAGAGAGAAGGGTTTGGGAAATTTTGCAAAGTGGTTGGAAAGGGTAGATTTTAGGATTGAATAGACGTATATTGTGCTAGGGAATGAGGAAACCTGACTTAAGTTAGTAAATAAGTCATTGGGTGAAAGGACCAAAAGACCCCTTTAAAATAACTATCGGGCCCCTACCAACGATCACTACAAATAAAACAGTGTTTAGCGACGCACGAAATCCATCGCTAATCTACATATATTCGTCGCTAAATTGGTTTAGCGATGGATTAGCGACGAAATATTGTTTGTTACTATTTTGCTCGTTGCTAACCTCTTAGCAACCAAAAATTTTAATTTCGTTGCTAGATTAGCGATGTCTCAGCGACAAACTATATTCGTTGCTATATTAGTAGCGACGAATTATTCGTCGCTAATTTTATATTGTTGTTGCTATTTTTATAATTTTATTTTGTCGTTTGAATAACTTGGCGACAAAATTTTTTGTCGCTATTCCGTCGCGACATTTTTTTTGAATAATTTCGCGACAAAATCTTTTATCGCTAATCCATCGCCAAAGTTTTCTCCATAACTACAATTTTTATCGTTGCTAAATATGTCGCAAACAATTTTCTTGTAAATAGTTTTATTTATTTATTTATTTTTAATATACCTTATTGAAACATATTAAATGCAAATTATTAAATACCTTTGAAATAACAAACATTCCTATAAAATAATAATTATCAAAGATTCAAAATATATTGATAGCAAAGCCCTGACAACATAATTATATCAAAAACATCCATAATAAGTATCAATCAACAATTCTTAAATCAAAAGAACCCACATCCATCAAGTATTACGGATAAGCGATTTGTACTTTCAAAAATAGACAATATCAAAATTTAATGCATGTTGGGTGAAGGGCGGCAACGATCATCATCTGAAGCTAAAGGATCATCCTCCTCAACATTAGTACTAGAAGGAGGGACTACAGGTGTCACACCTGATGGGTTATCAGTAGGTGGTACTTAAGAAGTCGCTTCATGTACACGCTCAAGAACTATAGGAAGAAAGTGATCAATAAGTGCAGGAATCAATTGCGTCACAAAGTCAGACATATTTGTTGTTGTTCCTGGTTGAGAAACCGAAGGTGATGCTGATGATGAAGCGTTAGATTCAAAAAAAATTAACCCATAGTAATTTTTCCCTTCAGATCCAAGACCATATATTCTTTTCTTTTTTGCTCCTCCTGCAGCTTCATAATATGCTTCACATTAATCAATATCTGCTTGAGACTCTGTTTTTTCTAGTAATATTTCTTCATATCTTTCCTGTAATAAATAGTAAAATTAATACATATTGTATCAAAAGGTGACTAGAAGATTCTTTGAAAGGAAAAGAACAAACTTTAATTAAATAGAAATTATACACCTTAAAAGGAAAAGTCATCCTTGAACTCCTAAACACAATCAATAGCTATTTTTTTAGTACATTTATATGTTAGAATAGGTCATAGTGAAATATGTTCTTTTGTCATACACCTTAGGTCACAGAGATATGTGTGTAATGGCAGACACCAAAGCTAATTCAGGTACAACGGGAATGGATATGTTTCGTTTAGAGGAGGCATTTTATGTGAATCCTCTAACAGACTATTTATGTCTAAAGGAATCATCATACATGAATAATTCTCAAAGTATCGGGTAGTTCAGATGAAAACAAAAGATACGTGTGTTGCATTAGTGCTGCTGTTTTAGCCTTGATGCTGGAGTAGGCAACAAGCTAATTAGCATGCGAAATATACATATACAATGAGAAGAGATCTGAAGGAAAGAATGATGCTAACTTATCCTACGTTTTCCTTATATCTAACTGGTCTCATTCACTTCTTAGCTAAGCATACAAAGGATAAAACAGGACATGAAAAGGGAAAGTGACCAGTGCAGTAACATATTTGAGAAAATGCAGTTGAAGCCAAACAAAAAACATAGTTTATGCCACTATGATTCAGTGTATCTCATCCAACAACAATTCAATGTATTTCACCCATAACTGCAGAACTCTAAGATGGTAGAGTCTGAGTTAGTCATTTTTCTCCAGCTTATTAAGCTTTCCGTCCTATGCACTAACTCAGTTCCAAACAACTAATGCTACAGAATGACCCTAATTAAGCTATTGTCCATTAAAAAGAATTCAAATAACCTTTCAAAGGTAAAATTCAAGCTCAAAGAGTTGGAACCATATGAATACATTAACATAATATAGCTACTGCCCTACTAATTAATTAGAAGGTCAAAAACTTTTATAGTGTTGGCATTTAGCATATAAACCTTAAATATTTCTAAATATAAAGTCAATGAAATTACAAATTTTTTGACTTACATAGAAAATTCGAGAACGCTCAGCAACAAATGATTTTCCATCGTGACCATGTGTATGAACGTGCAAATGTAACTCACTTGGTGTTGGATCTTGACCCTTTTCAACCGCCTACACAAAAATAGAATTTTAATCACTTCTTTTCAGAGATATCTCTATTACGAGAATGAATCAAGCATATGACAAAAATTGAACTATATAAATAAACGAAAACAGAATGGTGCAATGCCTACTAAAATACAATTGGATTATATTCACTCAGATTATACTATTTTCTTTCTGTGATTCTTATCTCTTTTTTTAATGTGGCAGCAATGCATCACCTATGTCATTGGCTTTTTAAACTGTAGTGCCTACATAATTATTGTTTTGCCTATTTTACCCAGAAAACAAACAACCCAAACTTGGAAAGATCAAATTACTCCTTGTAGGATGAAAAAATGCTTTAATCCATTTTCACTGGCTCCAAACTTATGGTCCCTACACTTGTAGCCATATAATATTGCTAGTTATTCCCACTGACACTCTTAAAAGTAACAACAAAAATAGTATTTTGATTTTGACTATTGTATTTCCATTCCTAGGAATAAATGAATTCCCCTGTTCTTAGACACAATAGTTTTAAATTAAAGAATAGAAAGTGACATGTTCTTAAGATACTGTTCAATGAATTTACTGCATGTGTGTGTTATACAGGAGCAGCCCCTATTGATTGTGTTCAGTCGCGACATGGTCATACAGTTGAAAAAGGAGCTTATTATGAATAGTTTCAAGACAATTGATGCACGTGTCTACAATGTTCACATTGCCAATGGTGCGCAATCTGGTTTACCAAGAAAAATAAATGCACAAAAATACTGGACAACTTCCTACAATGACTTACTGGCCAGCTTCCTACAATAAATATTGGCTAGTTTCCTAAAATTAAGTAGATCTATACTTACCAAATCAAATAACAAAAAAACCAACTGCTTGCAGCTAGTAATCTATATGTCGAGATACAAACGCATATACGTAACATAAAGATCTTAGTTTATATAGTGCATGAAATATATACTTACAAGTCTCTTGCGATACTCTCTAATTGAGGCAGAGCCACCTGTGTGAGTTCCAGGAGCGACCTCTTGTCCACCACAACGATTCTTTGAATTTATTTCTTACCTCTCAACCTTCTTAGCATCTGCCCAATGTTGAATCAAACTTTCCCACACATTTTGAGGTACAAAGGATGGCTTAGTGTTGCTAATTTTTTTTTTGGAAATAAAATCCCTGTACCTGGTTTTTGCCTTAACATCCCATTGTCTCCTCACTACACCTTCATTAATGGAGGAGTCCCAATAAAAATGTTTCTGAAATAAAATTTCCAAATTAAGTGATACATTAATATCCTATCTATAAAAGTAAATAACTTTCTAAACTCAATTATGATGAAAAGTTATACCTTGAATTCTCCAAAATATCCATCTCTTATATCGTCAGAGACACCTTTCCAGTTGATTCCATTAGGATCGAGTTCATTTTTGAAAGACTCAGATATGAAATTAGAGCATTTTCTAGAAGGCTGCAATCTGTATAAATTTCCAAAGTAATACATCACTATCAATATCATACTATAAATCAAAACTAATATGTAAAATTATAGAAAACATAAACTAACCCTGCAGTAGTCAGAATAACAAGGGTCCGCGCATGGCTACAACTTGAATCACCTTCACCAATAGGGGTGTTTTGAGTAGATGCAGCCTCACCTATTGGGTTGCTTTGAGTAGACGTATCTGACATATTGGGTTACTCTAAGATGGTGTATCTTGACCTATTGGATTACTATGATTAGATGTAATAGGAGATATCTCAGGAATTGTTGGGGTACTACATTTACCTGATGTTTGAACAACTGGTGTACTCATAGGAGATGATGTTTGAACGACTGTCGTACTGCTAGGGATGGAACTCGTACCACCTTGTTGAGGATTAATTATAGTGGGAATGGGAATAGTAGGAATGTTTCCACGAATAGCTGAATTATTCCTAACTGAGGACTTGCCTACACGACCAATGCTTCCTCGACCTCTACCTCGAGCTATGATATCTATAAAAAAAATATAACAATATGTTACACTATCACTGATAAAAAATCAAATTAAGTATCTAAAATATTTTAAAGAGTAAGACGTACAATGAAACATTTGAAAAGAATCTAAACTATGAAAGAGATGTTAAGAGTTAAAAATAGATTTAGTAAAGGTTTGAATGAGAAATACATTACCTATAAAGATTCAGCGTATTTATACTTTGAGATATAATCAAAGGAGCTCGGTTCTTGAACATACAATTAGAAACAATTTAGTAAGAGTTAGTTTTCTGTTAAAATCCTGCAAGGTATAAGAACAATAAGAGAACAGAAAAATTAAGAGAATAGAAAGAATGAGCAGGTAGCAATAAGTACTTTGAGAAATTATCAAACGAGCTCAGTTTTTGATAACATATAATCAGAAAGAGAACCAATAAAAGTTAATTTTCTATCAAAATCCAACAAAGTATCATAACAATAAGAGAATAAAAATATATAAGCATATATCAACAGATACTAGTCACAATCCAGAATAATTGATGATGTTCAATTATAGAATACACATAAGAAAGTACTAGTCACTATCTATGTCATCTTCAAACTCTTCCTCCTCTTCTTCGTCATCCTCCTCAGTTTCATACTCTTCTTATGTAGATTCTTCTTGGATTTCATCATGCTCTTCTAATAACCTATCATCAATAGGTTCATCCATTTCAATTACATCACCATTTGGATAATGTAAACGTATATTTTAATCAATAGAAGCGGTGGTATCTATCTCGTGGACTTCAACTTCTTCAATTTGGAATGGAACATTCATTTGCAGAGTTGTTGCCGCTTTCTCATGAGGTAAATCAACAACATTTCGAGGTTTGACCTTTAATACAACTGCCCAATCATCCTTGTCCTTTTTCTTGCTAGGACAAGACACATAACACACTTGAGTTGCTTGCAATGCAAGAATAAAAGGTTCATATTTTTTTAATCGATGACGAACGTTAATATCAACCAATTTTTATTGACTATGCCTTTTAACACCAACATTCATAGTTGGGTCAAACCATTCACATTTGAATAGTACAGTTTGCTTCAAGGGTGCTTCTCGGTATTCCACTTGTATAATCTCTTTTATCCTTCCATAGTAATCACAAAAATTTGGATCCGAGATACAAACTCCACTGTTCATTGCTGATCTTGCACTACCATGACAATCTGTATGAAATTTGTATCCATTAACGAAATACACTGAATGACTTATAGTGCCTATTAATGGTCCACGAGCAAGACAACTCAAGAATTTATTCTCAATCTGATTGCATCGGACCTATTTAAAAAAATTGTAAGACTTGGTTAAGTTTCAGAAGAAAATTTAAGTATTATTTATAAAAGATGATTACTTTTGAAGCCTTACATATTCCTTGAACCATACACAAAAATTTGTTTCAAGGCTCTCATCTATATGACCCTGAGATAGATCTGGGAATTCTTCTTCCAAACATTGTATGTACATACTTCATTGCAATAAAATAAGTTAAATTAGAAGTCATGATATCTGGATATGTTTATAATACTAAGTGAATAGAACTAACTTTTGGTACCTCACAAATGGCTCAACCTCTTCACAGTTTAGTAAAATGTAAGTTTGGGCCGCCTTTATTTCTTCCAAGGATAAATCCCTATTTTTTGCTTCTCCCCATAGTAGACCTAGATGGTTGAATATTGATAAATTTCTTTCAAGATCTTCCATAACACCACCATCATCATTACGATCCACTTTATGATTACGTGACATGACATCAGGTTCAAAATAATGAGAAAATAATTGTGTTGACTCTGTCATCAAGTATGCTTCACAAATGGAACCCTCAACACTAGCCTTATTTCCAATCATTCTTTTAAGAGTTCAAAGATACCTAAATAGATAAATGGATGGACCATTAGAGTAGAAAATCTATGTACAGTATACTTGTCACATGTTTGACATAATATTTTACATTTATCTTTCAAAAGGATACATCCATTGATATTGTACAGGTCCAGCAATCCTTGCTTCATATGGAAGGTACACAAGCAGATGCTCCATTAAGTCAAAGAATCCAGGAGGAAATATACGTTCTAACTTGCACAAGATTTGTGGGATGTCTCTTTCTAATCTCTCCATGTCATCCACTCGTCGAGTGGTTGATGAAAGATCTTTAAAAATTAAGCTCAATTTTGTAAGTGCCTGCCACACATTATTAGGAAGTAGTTCACGAAAAGCAATAGGCATTAGCCGTTGCATGAACACAGGGCAATCGTGACTTTTCATGCCAAATAATCTTTTCGTGTTTGTGTCTGGACATCTACCCAAATTAGAAACATATCCATCTTGAAACTTTAAGCTTTTCACCCAATTGAACAAGATAGCTCTTTGTTCCTTGTCTATTGTATATACTGCTTTAGGATATTTTCCACTAGCATCCTTTGCCAATTGAAGTCGATCGCAATAACTTACCATGTCAAGACGAGATTGCGGATTATCTTTTGTTTTGTCGTCAATATTGAGAATTGTGTTAAACACATTATCAAAAACATTCTTCTCAATATGCATGATATCAAGGTTATGTCGAATCATGTCAGAACTCCAATATGAAAAATCCCAAAAGATGCTTCACTTTATCCATCCACAAGACTTACATATTCTTCTATTAACTTCTTCTGCGTCTAACTCTGTAACTTTTCTTATTCCCAAGTCACAAATTTGGTTCAGAATTTCCACTCCTATTTTATAGGGTGGTGGTGGTCTTTTGACAGTCTGGCCTTTAAGAAAGTTTTTACGATCTCTCCTAAATGGATGATGTTGATCAAGGAACATTCTGTGACAGTCAAACCAAGATGTTTTCCTCCCATGTTGTAATCGAAAGGATTGTGTTTCCTCCAATCAATAAGGACATGCTAACTTACCTGCAGTACTCCATCCTTATAACATAGAATATGCTGGAAAGTCATTGATCGTCCACATCAAAGCTTCCCTTAGTATAAAGTTTTGCTTTTTTGAGATGTCGAATGCTTCTATACCGTTCTCCCATAACAAGGTTAATTCCTTTATTAAAGGTTGCAGATAAACATCGATTTTATGTTTTGGATTGTTTGGCCCTGGAATAATAACTGTTAAGAATATATACGCCTCCTTCATACACATCCCTAGCAGTAAATTGTATGGAGTGAGAATCACTGTCCACGAAGAGTATTTCCTCCCAGACTGACTGAATGGTAGAAAACCATCAGTACATAATCCCAACCTTACATTTCTTGGTCCAGCAGCAAAAAAAGAATGAGTTTCACTGAAGTTCTTCAAAGACTCAGAGTCGATGCATGACGCATTACACTATCCTCTTTTATGTGCTCATGATACCATCTTATCTCAGTGGCTGTAGCATGGAATGCATATAATCTTTTCAATCTAGGAATTAAAGGAAAATAGTACAATCTTTTGTAAGGGACCAATTTCCTCTTACGAGAGCCAACACGACGCTTATACCTTTGGCAACCACAAAATTTACAAGATGTAAGGTGCTCATCATCATCCCAATACAACATACATCCTGATTCACAACAATCAATTTTTTCAACCGGCAAACCCATGCTGCACACTAGCTTTTTTGTCTAATAATAGCTATCAAGCACCATGTTATCTTCAGGTAAAGCCTCTTTCAATAATTGTGTTATTTGGTTATAACCTCTTTGTGACATATTGTTCTCCATTTTAATATTCAACATACGAGAGACAACTGCAAGTTGAGAAAGGGAAGAACCAGGATATAATTTTGCATCAGCAGCCTGTAGCAAGTCATAAAATCTTTGAGACTCGGGATTAGGCTCCTCCTCCATTGAAGGATAAGGATTCTCCTCCATTGAAGGATCATGATCCTCCTCCATTGAAGGTTCATAAGGATGGGAGGACTCGGAATCAATATTTCTATAGGATTGCCAACTCGAACCATGGTCAAAGTTTTGACCAGCTGTATCCAAAACCATTTGTCGATATGGATTATTATATCCTGATTCAGATTGAGGACCACCATTTAAATCATTACAAAAAGAAATCTTTCCGATCAACTCTTTTTCCCCTTGATGTTTCCAAACAAAATAGTTCTCAACAAATCCAGAATGAAGAAGGTGATATCTAACGGTTTCAACATCCATGTATTTAATGTTGTGACTTTTTTTACTTGGACATCTAACGTTGTTACCACTCATGCGATTTTGTTGAGAACATGCAAACTGAATAAAGCTATTGACACTGTTGACGAAACTAGAGTTTATACCCCCTCGTCCATCCAACCTCTCATACATCCAACCACGCTCTAGATTATTCATGTTCCTATTAATGTTGAAGTAAACAAAATAATTAGAAATCCTATTTTTGCAATTTATTCTACCAGGATAACCGCTAAGGGAAATATTATATCATTCAACTTTTAGTTATATAAAATTAAAAAAATAAAATAAAATAACACATACATTTACCGTCCTTCATACTAAGGGTTAACAAAAATTTTATAAAGCAAAACAAAACAAAACCTTTTAACTTTAATGACCTCAAATTTTGGCCTTAAATTTTTTAAAACAAGAACCTCAAAGAAATAACTTATAGCTTTAAACAAGTAGAATCTAGCATACAATTTGTCATTTATAATTTTCAATCAACTTGTTACTTTTTGTCGTATCGTTTTTGTTAAATAGGCAATTTTATCAACCAAAGTGAATATTGAAGTATAGGAAAAAAACTAAGTACTGGACAGTGAGCCTTGATATTACAGCAAAATACTCAATCTTTCCTAACCTCGAAGAAACACATATTACTACTTCAAAGAACACAATAAATTCAATGTATCTTCTTGCCCTTATAAGTAGGATGAAAATAATTTATATTCTCTAACCAACTAGCTACTTTAGCATAGTCTCTGTCTCTTGTAGCATGGATGTCCTAAATAATCAGATTAGTAAGTTACTTATAAATATGATTACACAACTAGCTAACTAATATCAATTTTGGAGATGAACACATATGGCTTCATATTATTGTGAACAAGTTAAATACTGCTATAATAAGTTAGCTCAAGTATTACCTGACAAGAAGTACAAGACACAGGTGCTTTTATACCTTAAATTTCTTTTCCTTTTTCTTTTTCTTCTCTATCTTCTCCTCCAGACACTTTTGTTTAGCTTGCTGCGTGGTTCAGTTGTGGACTTCAAGAACACTTTTCTGATCACTACTTTTACCACTGCAAATCAAAAGAAGAATTAAATATAACAGGGGACTACCTATAAAATGATAATCAGATTGATACGGATCAATATGATTATAAATGCAAGTAGAAAGCAAAATAAAACATACCTATTCTTATAGTTATCAACTTTTCAGGTTACTACTCACACCTATGACGTGAGATTATTTGTAGTTATCTTTTAAATGATCTAATATGTAAAAGTTATTTTATATTAATGAAGGATAAATTGTTGTAAGTCAACTTACTGTGATACAAACTAAACTGGCTATCTACATATGTTTCAACTTCTTAAAGTTATCTTATTTGACTAGTTATAGAAATATTTGTTGCACAAACTCATACTCCTAAATAAGCTAGCTAGGATGTTAGGAAAATTAATAATTGAAGCAAGGACATAGTGACCATTCCAAGAGAGAAGCGAAAAGAGGTGAAGGAAGGCTGAACAATGACAAGACAATAAGAGCAAGAAAAATAAATTCAGAAAGTCCAGGATTCAACTCTAATATGATAGGACAAAGGATTTAAGGAGCACAATGATATGTGTTGTGCAATTTCAAAAGTAAAAAGATTTGTTAGTTCTTCCCATTAAGACTAAACGGAAAGCTACCTAATATGTATTGTGCAATTTCAAAGGGAAAAAAGAGAAGAGGAAAGCATAAGTTCATGCATTAATTCAATATTTTTACCTATATCCTGAGGCATTCTAGACAACCTTAATTCCAACAACAACAACAACATAAACAAAAGACACATTTTTCACTTCTCTCTCCCTACTTTCTTAATCTACCATAGACCATAGAAATGCATCAGATCATACTGCACAAACTCTCTTTATAATTTAATTAAACAAACGAGGGAACTAATGCAAACCTAGCAGAAAAGCAAAGAAAAGCAGGACATTAGAAAATGTACAGATCACTACAGCCTCAGTTCCCAAATGTATGTTGGAAAAATTTTAAATTCTCCCTACGCATCAACTCATCTTACACTATAGCCTCAGTTCCAAAAAGTATGTTGAGAGAATTTAACTTTGTCTCCAGAAATTCTCCTTAGGCATCAATTCTTCCTATGGTTGGTGTTGCATCACAAACTATCCATAATCAATAGAATCACTACATGGGGCATTCACGCTAATCCACAGTGTGTATTGTGCCACGGCTAAGGAAACTCATGCCCATCTATTTTTTGAATGTGATTACTCTAGGTATATCGTACAGTCCCTACTTGACTGATCAGGTATAACTAAACAGATTGGGTCTTGGGAGGAAGAGGTGCACTGGCTAGCATCTCTTATCAGACATAGTAGGCAAAAGACTAGGATACTAGGCTTTCTATTTGCTGCAACTATGTACCACGTGTCGACTGAAAGGAACTATACACGATTTCAATAGCAGCAGAAAGATAGGCAAGTAAAATTGAAGGAGATAGCACCACAACTTCATGTTGTCAGACAGAACAAGCCCAAATAGAGGAAATGTATAACTATGTTGAAATCAAACTCTCTCAAACAGCAATACAATAAATTAAAATGTACATAATATCAAATGCGGATGAAAATACAATTAACAAACTCACAATTACCATAGTAAACAAGGAAAATAAGATGAATTCGTATCAAATTTAAGATTTCCTTTTTTTCATATTGTACTTCTACTATTACTATTTTTCTAACGAAAAACGTCTAGTTACTCTGGTAGAACCTCTCAGCCACTATTACAAAGTAAACTAAAAAGACAAGAACATAAACGAGGTCACAAGGATTACTATTAAATTAAAACAATATCACAATATCGCACAATTCAACAAGCAGAATTCCCTTAACTTCATAAAAAATCGTACCTGAATCTCCTGACGAATTAGAGTAAAAAACTAGCAGATTCCCAGGTGAATGAAAGATTTAACCAACTAAATTTTACATAAAAATTAAAGCATATGAAAAACCCTAGAAGAAAGCAACTTTTCAGGCACATACCTGAAAACATAGATTCACATACCTAAAAACTTCAGAATAAAGCAACTATTTCTCTTTGTTGAAGATAGGTTAGCGATTCTGGTACCATGTGCTTCAACAGTACCGATGGTCTCCAAGTTGCAGGTCTCTCACATAGTGCAATGGTCTCGAGAAGAGGGAAAAAATGAAAAAGGGGTTAGCCGAAGGTCTCTCACGTAGAGATGGACTCCTTCTTGAAAAAGGGGCTAGGTCGATCTTTGTGAGCTTTTGTGTGGGTTTTGGAAGAGAAGGATTGTTCTGGTAAAAAGAAATATAAGAAAATTTATTTTGTTGTCTAATATTTAGTTGATGGTGGCAACAAATTTAGCTACGAAACATATATATCTGTCGCTATATATATATATTTATTATTAAAGAATAAATAACTAACAACGATTTATTTTGTTTCTAAGACTTTCAATATATTTTTTTAGACTAGCGACAAACTAATGTCGCTACATCCGTCGCTATGTTTCGATAAAAAATTCCCTCCCACCTACGTCGCTGTTTTCATAGGCAAAATAAAGGCGCCAATTTTTAGCGCCCAAATAATGCAACAAATTTTGATTTTTGTTGCTAAGCCTGCGCAAATCTGTCATTATTGTGGATGCTAATATTATTTTTATTTATTTAGCAACATACGCGTTATTTCGTCGCTAATCCATCGTTTGTCAGCGACGAAAATCTGGTTGTTGCTAAAGATTTGTCGCTAAACGCTGTTTTTTTGTATTGGGTGGGATATACGGTCTGTAGGTCAGACCTACGATCCGTCATGTTCTTCCGTAGGTAGGTTCAGAGACTAATAATTTGGACCCTGTAACGACAGATCCAATGTACGACTCGTGGGTCAATCGACGGACCGTATACAACAACAGTAGGTGTTGGCTTATGGCATAAGAATTTTACTAAGTCTAGAGGAGACCTACGAGACCCATTTACGGCTCGTGTATGTCACGACCCAAGGTACCCCCTAGACGTGACATGGCGTACAAGGCCCTGAGAGGCCTCATTCAAGCCACTTAGCATACATACATATAACATAATAGAGATTAAGAGTTCAAAAGAGATTTTCATATCAAAGTTTCAAAGTAAAAATAACGGAAGTCTACATCTCATGTCTCAAAGCCAATCGAACATAGAAAATAAATTTTGGGACGTAACCACTTACAACATCTGAAATGAAATAACAAGTAAATTAGAACAACTAGGCTATGTCTTCGGATGGATTTGGACTCACCAAGTCTTCTATCAAATCTTCTATAAAGCTCTAGCCACGAGTGGATGGAGAATCACCAAATCCTACATCAAAGAAGTTAATGTAGGCAAGAGTATGCGTTAGTACCATCAAGTACCAAGTATGATATCAATGCACAAAAACCATATAAAACATGCTAGAATGAGACATAATCATGACATGCAATAACCAAGCTAAAACATGATAAGGCATAAAAACCATGAAGCATAAACTATGGCTAAAACAAGCTAAATCATCTTTCTTTACTTTAGATTATCATAACAACACTTGTGTTCATTAGTTGTGGGGAATAGCCTTAACCGACATATAAGACCATGTGAGATATCAACGTGGAATCTGGTGTCTACCCTGCACCGATAGAGGGCCATCTTACTTGCCACGGTAGGACCGTTTACTTAACTTGTAGCTTATGTGGAACAACTAGCTAATGTCTATCTAAGACATTCATCCTATATGGGCACATAGTAAGGGATAAGGAGGTTGCTACTAGAAACCCGGCCTCTACTACGGGGGATCTTCCATCTCAATATCCTCTCGGTACTAAGCATATTTCCCATGGAATAGTTAATTATCATATTCATATCATTATACATGGAAAGGTACAAATAGGGTCACCAATCCAAGCTAAAATCATGCTTATAGACGTTTCATCTTCCATGGACTAGTCCAAGCTTTCGTCATTAAAATAGATCCTTATGAACATGGGTAATCGCATCTTTGTTCATTAACTCATAGTGTGAGCATTACTTGAGAAAACCTTTCACAACTCAACAAAACATCATCATGTCATAACTTTGGTAATTCACCCTCAAAGAACCCTTAACTCATTATTAAACTCATATGAGGCATGCATAAGTTCATAAGCTTCATGCTTACATAGTTCATCAAGCTCATAACTCATGGATCATAGAGTTCATATGGGTTAATAAAAGTTCAACTTAAATCATGCAATTCAATGCAAGCCCATGCTTAGAAAATCATAAATAAGACAATTTACCCATACTTGAAGGAACTCACATAATAGAGGAAAAATCATTCTTTTGACTTGAACATATTAAACTTTATAAAGTCATCCTAAATTCATTCATAATTCATGCATAGCTTCATAGAGATTTTTTCATAAAATTACTCAATTCATAGCTCAACCCGCCAAATCAAAGCATAGATTAGGAAATTGGGGAGAAATAGCATGGGTTCATGGGGATTCATACAATCTTTACATCAAATCATATAATTCATGCTAACACGTGCACTAAATTAAGTTAACACGCTAAATCATAAAATCAACAAATGTAATCATAATTGAAGAACCCATTAGAATTGATCATAAACCCTAATTTAATTGGGGAAATTGAACCTTGAAAACCTTGAAGAAAGTTGAGGACCCATTAGAGGAAAGGGCTCCAAATGGTGAACACTATCATACCTCAACAAAGCCCACAAGAAATTGATGGTCTTCAATGGAGGATCTTAGCTTTCTTCTTCCTTGAGAGTTGAGAAAATTTTCTTAGACAGAGAAATATTTGAGAGAGAAGAAATTTGGGAATGAGTTAGAATGAGTGAAATTAGGCTTAGAAAATATATATAGGGTCTGGATTAAGGGTATAACTGACTTAGATTAATAGTTAAGCATTTAGGGAAAAAACCAAAAAGCCCTTAAATAATGACTGTCGAGGGCAGTCTATGGGTAGGACCTACGGTCCGTAGGTCAATCGACTGACTGTCCTATCCTTCCGTCAATTGATCTAGAGATCTCAGTAGGGGCTGAAAATTTGGTGAAGTCTAGAAGGGATCTATGGAACCCATCTACGGACCGTCAACTGGATGACGACCCATCCTGTAGCTCCGTAGGTTGAGGTTCAGAAACTTAGAAATCCTGAAAGTCCACAGTACCAATGACGGTTCCCACCTACGGCCTGTCATTCCACCTACGGTCTGTAGGTGACCTCCGTAGTCACTGGCACGAGGTTGAAAAACTGCATTTTTCTTTCCTTGGAAAGCTTTGGGGTATTACAAAATCTCCCCCTTGGAAAAATTCGTTCTCGAATGAGAATCAAGAAATCATGAGGAGGGTAGAGGACACGGACTAACAACCCAACCTAGAATGCAATCACATAATGCACATATCCGAGGAGGAAACATCAACTCCAAGCTAAAGTATATTGAACAAATTATTTCATGAAGACTTTATGCAACTCACATTCAATACACATAATCATATTAGACTCTTCATGAACATTCATAATCAAGGAATAATGGAAATAACTAAGACATATGAGACCACAAGAGTGAACCATGAGGAACTAGGTACCTCAAGCTAGAGTAGGATCGGAAGGAAAGAGATGAGGATATCGGGACATCATATCGGCCTCGGCGTCCCAAGTAGCACCCTCAACTAATTGATTCCTCCACAAAACTTTAACAGAAGCAATTTCTTTATTGCTTAATTTCCGGACTTGCCGGTTTAGAATTTCAACCGAAACCTCTTCATAGGATAGACTATCGTTTATGCCAAGGCTCTCCGATGGAACTATAGACGTCGGGTCACCAACACACTTCTTTAATAATGAGACATGGAAAACCTGATGTACCGATGCCAAATCATTAGGCAAGTCAAGCTCATATGCAACCTTATCAACACGTCTCAAAATCTGGTATGGGCCTACATAACGGGGACTAAGCTTCCCTTTCATCCCAAATCTCATTACACCCTTCATGGGTGAAATTTTCAAGTGAACCCAATCATCAACATCAAATTCTAAATCTCTCCTTCTAACATCGACATAGGACTTTTGTAGACTTTTGGCCATTTTCAATCTTTCCCTAATAAGCTGAACTTTCTCCATAGCTTCAAGCACAAACTCAGGGCTTATCAAAGAAACTTCACCAAACTCAAACGAACCTATAGGAGATTTACACCTCCTACCATAGATAGCCTCAAATGGAGCCACACCAATGCTAGAGTGGTAGCTATTATTATAAGCAAATTCAATCAAAGGAAAATGATCATCCCAATTACCCTTGAAATCAATTACAGAAGCTCTCAACATATATTCCAAGGTTTGGATAGTATGCTCCGCTTGCCCATCTGTTTGGGGATGAAAGGTCGTACTAACCTTAACACGAGTACCAAGACCTTTTTGGAATGACTTCAAAAATTGAGAAGTGAATTGTGCACCCCATCGGAGATAATGGATAAAGGCACTCCATGCAGCCTAACCATTTCCCTCAATTAAAACTTAGCACAATCCTCTGCTGAATAAGACGTCTTGATGGGAATGAAATGCGCTGATTTCGTCATTCGATCTACAACAACCCAAATCGAATTATATTGTTGCTGAGTGCGAGGTAAACCAACAATAAAATCCACATTCACATCCTCCCGCTTCCAAGTAGGAATACTAATATCTTGGGTCAAACTTCCCGACCTTTGATGCTCAACTTTCACTTGTTGGCAATTAGGACACTTAGCCACAAATTCCGCAATATCCTTCTTCATTCCATTCCACCAATAGATCTTTCGCAAGTCATGGTACATCTTGGTAGCTCCCGGGTGAATGGAATATTGAGAACTATGGGCTTCCAATAAAATTTGTCCTCTAAAGTCATCTACATTTGGAACACACAAACGACCTTGATTAGGAAGCACACCATCTCCCCCTTGGAAGAAAGCATCTATGGACTTTTTCAGCACCGCTTCCTTTAATTTAGCCAAATTAGGATCAAGATCTTGTTTAGACTTTACATCATGCACAAAAGAGGATTCGGAACCATTGTGAACCGTAACACCACCTTTAGCAGAATCAACCAATTGAACAACCAATCGGGCCAATCTATGAACATCGCGAACCAACTCTTTCTTACCTTCCTCAACATGAGAACCACAACCCATAGATAATTGACTAAGAGCATCCGCCACCACATTAGCCTTAATAGGGTGATAGAGAACACTCATATCGTAGTCATTTAACAACTCAAGCCACCTTCGTTGGCCAAGATTCAGATCTTTCTCTTTAAAAACATATTGTAAACTCTTATGGTCGGTAAAAACATCCACATGTACCCCATACAAATAATGCCGCCATGTTTTCAAAGCAAACACAATCCCCGCTAATTCCAAGTCATGAGAAGGATAGTTCTTTTCATGCATCTGGAGTTGTCTTGAGGCATAAGCAATAACCTTCCCATTTTGCATAAGAACACATCCTAACCCGATTTTCGAGGCATCACAATAAACCACAAACCCATCGGATCCTTCAGGTAGAGTGAATATCGGAGCTGAAGTAAGTCAATCTTTCAACTCTTGGAATTTCTTTTCACATGCCTCGGACCATATAAACTTAACCCTCTTTTCAGTCACGGCCGTCAATGGAGAAAAAATAGAAGAAAACCCTTCAACAAACCTCCTATAATTATCGGCTAAGCCCAAGAAACTACGGATATCCGAAAGTGATAGAGGTCTAGGCCAATTCCTAACCTCATCCGTCTTCTTAGGATCTACCTCAATACCTTTACCGGAGACAATGTGACCAAGAAAAGCCACGGATCATAGCAAAAACTCGCATTTACTAAAATTCGCAACGAGTTGTTGATCCTTGAGAAATTGCAATACAACCCTAAAATGATTGGCTTGTTCATCCTCATTCCTTGAGTAGATCAAGATATCGTAAGTAAACACAATCACGAACATGTCACGGTATTGTTTAAACACCCTATTCATCAAGTTCATAAATGCAGCTGGAGCATTTGTCAATCCAAACGACATTACCAAGAACTCATAGTGACAATATCTTGTCCGGAAAGCCATTTTCTTAATATCATCTTCTTTCACCCTTAATTGGTGATAGCCCGAACGAAGGTCGATCTTAGAGAAATAACTAGCCCCTTGAAGTTGATCAAACAAGTCATCAATCCTCGAAAGAGGATACTTATTCTTAATGGTAACCTTGTTCAATTGGCGGTTGTCAATGCACATACGTAGTGAATCATCTTTCTTCCATACAAACAAGACTGGAGCACCTCATGGAGAAACACTTGGTCGGATGAAACCTTTATCCAACAAATCCTTTAATTGCTCTTTTAGTTCCTTAAGTTCTGCCAGGGCCATTCTATATGGAGGAATAGAAATAGGTTGCGTATCCGGGAGAAGATCAATACCGAAATCTATTTCTCTCTAGGGAGGAATACCGAGTAAATCATCGGGAAACACTTCCAAAAACTCATTAACAACGGGGACCGACTCAAGAGTAGGGGTTTCAAAATCTATAACCCTCACCATAATAAGATGGTATATGCAACCCTTAGATATAATCTTTCTAACTTTTAGGTAAGAAACAAATTGATCTCTAAACATAAAACTTCCCCCCTTCCACTATAGGATAGGCTCATTCGGGAATTGAAACTTGACCATCCGTGTCCTACAATCAATAGAGGCATAACAAGAATGCAACCAATCCATCCCAAGAATAACATCAAAGTCTAACATATAAAGCTCTATAAGATCAACATGAGTGACTCTATGGGATAAGGAGATGGGGAAATTTCTATAGACTCTCTTAGCCATGATAGATTCTCCAATTGGAGTAGAGACACGAAAAGGATCTAGCAACACACTCGAAACAACATTAAACCTCATAGCCACATATGGCGTCAAAAAAGACAAGGTAGCACCGGGATCAAGAAAGGCATAAACATCAAAGCAAAAAACTTTCAACATACCGGTAACCACATCGGGTCAGCTCTCTTGCTCATGGCAAGCTTGAAGTGCATAGAATCAGTTTTGCTCAAGAACATTCGAACCCGCACCACTAGGTGGAGCTTGCTTCCTCTCTCTTCCCTTAGCCGTGAGAGATGGACAATCTATAATCTTTTGACCACTCGTTCCACAACCGTAACAACCATCCGTACCAGCTAAATATTTTCCCTCATGCTTCCTCCCACACCTAGTACAAATAGTCGATGAAGAACCACCATCTTTTCCTCCTTAAGGCTTAGGGTTAGGCACCCTATCTTTGCTAGTCTTAGGAGGAGTATTGGAAGGACCTTGATTAGAGAACCTTTGTCGAAATCTATGATGACCATGTCCATCGAACCTTAAATGTGTAAAGTTACCATCACCGGTCCTAGCCCTCTTAGTCTGTCTGGACCTCTTCTTGAGCCTTTCTTCCTCTATTTGTTAAGAATACACCATGAGATGAGAAATATCCATATCATTAACAAGCATGGCGGTGCGGCACTCTATAATCAGCATTCGGACACCCCTGAGACAAATTTACTCATTCTTGCCCTAGGATCGGCATTTATGGAAGGAGCATATCAAGACATTTGTTTGAACTTCAAAGCATACTCTTTCACATTCATGTTTCCTTGTCGAAGGTTGATGAACTCAAGAACCCTTTCATCCCTCATCTCAAGGGGAAAGAACCTATCAAGGAAAGAAACTTTGAATCTCTCCCAATCAAGAGGACCCTCATTAACCGCCCTCTCACTTTTCCATTGGTTGAACCAAATTTAGGCAACACCCTTGAGTTGATAAGCGGCCAACTCCGCCTTTTCTTCCGGCGTCACACCCATAATCATCAACACTTTGTACACTTCATCAATGAATTCTTGAGGATCTTCTTCAAACTTACAGCCATGAAATTTCGGAGGGTTCATTCTAGTGAACTCCCTCACTCTTGATGCTGTCGTACCCATATCTTGGTTCACGGGAGCCAACCCCTCTCTATTTGCTTGAACCCTCACGACTTGAGCCAAAACTGGAAAAGCAGCCCTGAACTCCGCATTAGTCACTTGTTCGGCCAAAGGGTCGGCCGAAACTTGAGGAGCTTGAGGAGGAGCTTCTTGTTGCACATTCTCTCCCATATTTCTTCTAGCATAGGCTCTTTGAGTCACCATATCCTGAAACGTGTAGGATAGGGATTAGGAGAGAGACATATAGAGTTAAACTCTATGGAACGACTTAGGAGTAATGAAAGAAGTGAAGTTTCTTAAATGTCTTATAGCCTCTCATTCATAAATGAGGCGTGCTTCACACTCATGAACAAGACTCTACTTGACGCGGCTTATGAGACATCCTAGGATCTTTCTAAAACCTTGTACTCTGAATACAAAGTTTGTCACGACCCAAGGTACCCCTAGACGTGACATGGCGTACAAGGCCCTGAGAGGCCTCATACAAGCCACTTAGAATACATACATACAACATAATAGAGATTAAGAGTTCAAAAGATATTTTCATATCAAAGGTTTTAAAAGAAATAGCGGAAGTCTACATCTCATGTCTCAAAGCCAGTCTAACATAGAAAATAATGTTTGGCACGTAACCCAATACAACATCCGAAATGAAATCAAATGAAAATAAAAACACCTAGGCTATGTCCTCGGATGGATGAGGAATCACCAAGTCTTCTATCAAATCTTCTATAAAGCTCAAGTCACGAGTGGATGGTTAATAGCCAAATCCTACATCAAAGAAGTTAATGTAGGCAAGAGTATGCGTTAGTACCATCAAGGACCAAGTATGATAGCAATGAACATAAAACATATAAAACATGCTAGAATGAGATATAATCATGACTTGCAATGGTCAAGCTAAAACATGATAAAGCATAAAAAGCATGAAGCATAAACCATGGCCAAAGCAAGCTAAATCATCTTTCTTTACTTTAGATTATCATAACAATACTTTTGTTCATTAGTTGTGGGGAATAGCATAACCCGACATATAAGACCATGTGAGCTATCAACATGGAATCCGGTGTCTACCCTAAATTGAAAGAGGGTCATCCTACTTGCCACGGTAGGACCTTTTACTTAATTTGTAGCTTATGTGGATCCATTAGCTAATGTCTATGTAAGACAATCATCCTATGGGGGCACATTGTAAAGGGATAAGGAGATTGCTACTAGAAACCCGGCCTTTACTACGGGGGAGCTTCCATCTCAATATCCTCTCGGTGCTAAGCATATTTCCCACGGAATAGTTAATTATCACATTCATATCATTATCCATTTATAGGTACAACTAGGGTTACCAATCAAATCTAAAATCATGCTTATAGACGTTTCATCTTCCATGGACTACTCCAAGCTAACGTCATTAGAATAGCTCATTATAAACATGGGTAATCGACTCTTTATTCATTAACTCATAGTGTGAGCTTTACGTGAGAAAACCTTTCACAACTCAATAGAACATCATCATGTCATAACTTTCGTACTTCACTCTCAAAGCACCCTTAACTCATCATTAAAGTCATATAAGGCATGCATAAGTTAATAAGCTTCATCCTTACATAGTTTATCATGCTCATATTTCATGGATCATAGAGTTCATATGGGTCCATAAAAGTTCAACTTAAATCATGCAATTCAATGCAAGCTCATGCTTAGAAAGTCATGAGTAAGACAATTTACCCATACTTGAAGGAACTCACATAATAGAGGAAAAATCATGCTTTTGACTTGAACATACTAAACTTCATAAAGTCATCCTCAATTCATTCAGAATTCATGCATAGCTTCATAGAGAGTTTTCATAAAATTACTCAGTTCATAGCTCAACCCTCCAAATCAAAGCATAGATTAGGAAATTGGGGAGAAATAGCATGGGTTCATGGGGATTCATTCAATCTATACATCAAATCATATAATTCACGCTAACTCGTGCACTAAATTACTTTATCACGCTAGATCTTGCACTAGAAATCATAAAATCGACAATTGAAATGATAATTGAGAAAACATAATAATTGATCAAAAACTCTAATTCAATTGGGGAAATTGAACCTTGAAGAAAGTTGAGGACCCATTGGAGGAAAGGGCTCAAAATGGTGAACACTATCATACCTCAACAAAGCCCACAAGAAATTGATGGTCTTAAATGGGAATGAGTTTGAAGTAGTGAAATTAGGCTTAGAAAATATATACAGGGTCTGGGTCAAGGGTATAACCAACTTAAATTAATAGTTAAGCATTTAGGGAAAAGACCAAAAAAACCTTAAATAATAACTGTAGGGGGCAGTCTACGGGCAGGACCTACGGTCCGTAGGTTAATCGATGGACCATCCTGTCCTTCCGTCAATTGATCCAGAGATCTCACTTGGGGTTGAAAATTTGTCTAAGTCTTGAAGGGATCTACGGAACCCATCTACGGATTGTCAACTGGACGACGACCCGTCCTATTGCTCCGTAGGTGGAGGTTCAGAAATTTGGAAATCATGAAAGTCCACAGTGCCAACGATGGTTCCCACCTATGGCCTGTCTTTCCACCTACGGTCCGTAGGTGACCTCCGTAGTCACTGGCACCTGGTTGAATAACTGCATTTTCATTTCTTGGAAAGCTTTGGGGTATTACAGTGCATAGGTCGACAGGCCGTCCTGGCAGACTGTCATTGGGGGTTCTGAGACTTGACATCTTGGAAACATGGTCTTGCTACCTACGGCCAGTCAGTCGACCTACGATCTGTAGGTGTCTTCCGTCGTCACTAGCACCAATCCAGAAAATTCAAACAATTTCCACCCGTTCGAATTCGGGGTATTACAATGATCCGCTCCCACTTCCACTAAGGAATCGGTAATCTCTACAACTCTCCACCAGGCCTCAAATGCTCGGCCTTCACCTGCTTACAACATAAATAATGGGACATATAGTCTAAGATGTCCCTTCTCAGACCGCTCAACTAGTAGCTACCTCAAATCCTGATACATCTTAGTTGTGCCCTGATGGATAGAATACCTGGAATCATGGGCCTCGCTAAGGATCAGCTGGATCAAATCACCAACTCTCGGAACACACAAACGGCTAGAAAACCTCAAAACCCCATCTAAATCTAGGGTAGCCTACCCGGCATCAGCTGCGAAAACTCCGTCTCTGATTGCCACCAACGCTCTATCCTCGAACTGACAACTAAACATCTGATCAAGCAGAGATGACAGAACCCCCACATAAGCTAACACCAGGCAGGAATCTGAAATATCAAGCTTGATCATCTGATTGGCTAAGGACTGGTTGTCCATAGCCAAGAGTTGCTCCGAAACATAAAGAAAGGCTAAACTACCCATACTCCCTTCCCTCCGAATCAAGGCATCCGCTACTACATTCACCTTGCTCGAGTGGTAGAGAATAAAGAGATCATAGTCCTTCAGGAGATCGATCCAATGGCGCTGCCTCGAATTATGATCCCTCTGGCTTATAATGTACTGAAGACTCCAATGATCGTTATAGATCTCACAATGAACTCCATAAAGTTAATGCCTCCAGATCTTACGTGTGAAAACTACCACTGCCAACTCCAGATCATAAGTGCAGTACTTGCGCTCTTGCAGCTTAAGCCACCTCGATGCAAAACCAATAACCCGGCCTTGCTGTATCGGAACACAACCCAAACCAACGCCGGATGTATCAAAATAAACCGTGTATCCCTCACCCTCACATGGAAGAGTCAATATAGGAGCGGTGGTAAGCAACTCCTTGAGCCTCAGAATGCTCCTCTCACATTCTTCCGACAAAACAAAGGGAACATCCTGGCAAGTCAACAGAGTCAGAGGTGCCGCTACAGTGGAGAAACCCTCGACAAAGTGCCTGTAGTACCCTGCCAATCCAACGAAGCTCGAACCTCAGTCACAAAAGTGGGCCTAGCCCCATCACGGATAACCTCAATCTTCGCCAGATCAACCATAATGCCATCCTTGGACACCACGTGCCCCAAGAATGCTACAGAATCAAGCCAGAACTCGCACTTTGAGAATTTCGCATAAAGCCGATGATCTCTCAAAGTCTAGAGCACTATCCTCAGATGCTACTCATGCTCACCATGGCTCCGCGATTATACCAAGGTATCATCAATAAAAACTATGACGAAGGAATCCAGATACGGCCTGAATACATGAGTCATCAAGTCCATGAAATTGGCAGGGGCATTAGTCAACCCAAAAAACATCACTAGGAACTCATAACGGTCGTAACAAGTCCTACATGCTGTCTTAGGGATGTCCGCTGCTCTAACCCTCAACTGATGGTAGCCAGATCTCAAGTCGATCTTAGAAAAAACAGCGACACCCTGAAGCTGGTCGAGCCGATCATTAATTCGAGGCATGGGTTAATGGTTCCTCACTGTCACCTTATTTAGTTGCGTGTAGTCAACACACATCCGTACGGTGCCATCCTTCTTCTTCAAAATCAGAATTGGGGCACCCCAAAGCGATACACTTGGCTGAATGAACCCCTTACCTAAGACGTCCTGAAGCTAAATGTTGAGCTCTGCCGGTGCCAAACAGTATAGTGGGATAGAAATAGGACAGGTACCCGGATCTGAATTAATGGAAAAATCAATAATTCGCTCTGGGGGTAGGCCAGGAAGGTCGGCAGGAAACACATCAGTAAACTCTCGAACTATAGGCACTGACTCAACGGTAGAGATCTCCCTACTAACATCTCTAACATATGCCAAATAAGCCAAACATTCGCTGTCCACAAGCCACTGGGCCATAATATAAGAAATCACCCCAACTTGTGTGCGGTCTTGGCATAGCAATCAAAGATGGCACGGTGAAGGGATAGCCAATCCATGCCAAGAATCACATCAAAATCCACCATACAAAGTACAATAAGATCGACCAAAGTGTCCTGCCCCTAAATAGTCACCACACAAGATCTACAAACCCGATCTACTACTAAAGAATCCCTTACTGGGGTCGAAACATGCAAACGTACACTTAAGGGCTCAGAACTCACTCCCAATTGAGGCACACAATAAACCGACACATATGAATAAGTAGAACCAGGATCAAATAAGGTTGAAGTGGACTAATGGCATAAGAGAACCATACCTGTGATCACATCATCAGATGGCTCGGCCTCTACTCTGGCTGGAGCTGCATAGAAATGGCCCTGGGTGCCTCTACGCCTTGCATCCACTCTACCGCCTGTCCTGCCTCCCCTAGGACCTCCCCGAGCACCCTACTGCTAACCTCCTCCACTAGCTGAAGGTGCTACTACTGAAACCGATCTCACCGCCTGAGGAGCTGGTATAGCTGATCTGGAGACAGGGCACTCCCTAGACCAATGACCAAGCTCCCCAAAAGTGAAGTAACCTTGCGAATATCTGCTAACCGCTGAAGGCCTGCCACCCCGACCTCATGAACCTACCTGGAACCTACCTCTGCCCTGACTCGGGCCGGCACTATGCCCACTCTGACGGTGTTGGTCACCCTCTGAGATCTGTAATGAAGACTGGAATGGGTGACTGGGCTGACCTAGCTGGAACCCCTGATGAACCCGATCTTGGGTATCCCTCGACCTACGACGGTCCCCACTGAAGCTATCAAATGGCCTGGCCCTCTTGCCGTTGCCCCCGTGGGCCTCATGATAAAGTTGCCTCTGTGGGCCTTATGATGAAGTTGCTCAATTGTGCGGGCATGGTCCACCACATCTGAAAAATAACGGCTTGCTGACAACATAGACTGCGACTCAATCCTCAACTGCAGCCTCAAACCTCTTACAAAACATCAGAGCCACTCGTCCTCTGTGGTAATAATCATGGTGGCATGACGGGACGACTCAAGAAATCCTGTCTCATACTTGTATACTGTCATGGAGCCCTGCTCCAACCTTGAGAACTCATCACGAAGCCGATCCCTAACTCTCCTTGGAATAAATCTTGCCAGAAAATCCACTGAAAACTCCATCCACGATACTGGTGGTGATCTAGCTGGCCTGGTCTCGATGAAAGAAAGCCACCACTATTTGCTCGGTCCGTCTAGCTGATATGTCGTGAAGTCGGCTCCCCTCAACTCCATTAGGCCAAAAGTCTGTGGTCACTTCCAGCAGGTAGTAATAAACTCATAAGCGTTCTCCTCTACAGCCCATGAAAACCTCGATGGTGGTAGCCTGAGAAACACCCTAAGCATCTTTTTCTCTCGCAGTGACATAACCCCATCCAAAGGGTCCGGCTGAACCGCGGCCGGTGCTGGCGGTTGATAAACCTCTGGAGCCGCTACCGCAGACAGGCCCTACTGTGCTGGAACAGACTCTAGGACTTGTGCGGGGGCCGACTGCTGCTATTGCTGCATACCCCCTATAGCAGCTAGGATCTGGGCAAGCATGCCCTGAAGATCAGGGGCAGCAGCTGGTCCGGGCAATGGCTGGCCTGATCCCGGCCCAATCGGCTGAGGAGGCATCTGCTCTCTACGAGGTTCTGGCACCTGCTCCAAAGTCCTTGCTCTATCACGGCTTGATGCCGCAGTGCAACCTCGACCTCAGGGTCAACCTCTACTGCACGTGCGATCCATCTTGCAACAGAGTGAAACAAGTGAGATTTCATGAAACCAATCAGACAACGATGCACGAACAAGTATCAAAACAAGAAAACATCCTATGGACACCCTGTAGCCTCCCAAAGATAAGACACGAACGTCTCCGTGCCGATCCGCAGGACTCTACTAGATGCTACCTCTGCATAAGTGAGACCAGCGAACCTGGGGCTCTGATACTAACTTTTCACGACCCGATCACTCGAGTCATGATGGCGCCTACCAACCCACAAGTAGGCCAGCCAAGACCCTATCCCAGAACATAACAGCAATGGGACTAAGGGTGGAGACAAACCTCAACTAAGCAGAAGCATAAAATGAGTACACACAAGAGAAGGCGTAAATGAAACTAAAACTATATATATACAAGACACCTCCCAGAACTTGGAAGTCACATGTACAGAACTACTAACAAGAGTACAAGTCCCAAAAGTGGACCATAGAAACAAATGTCTCGAAAACAAAAGACAAGCCAAAATATAAATACAGAAGGGGACAGGTAATCCCAGAAAGCCATGTGCTCACCCTCGTCCCCTGAATAGACAGCTACAGGCTTGAACTCAACGCTGATAACTGGTACTCGGCTTGCATCAGAAAAATAGATGCAGAGTGTAGCATGAGTACCAAAACAACATGTATTCAGTAGGCATCATAGGCCTACTGAGCAAGAAAGGTAAAAACAGGCAAAAAAAATAAAATCAAACACAACATAAGTCAATAGAACAGGAATAGGATAAGCGGAAAGTAAAGCTAAGAATAGCAAAACTAAACCCAGCTGGACCCCCAATAAAACCCGCTAGGACACCAGCCCAACAAGGATATCAATCTAAGGCTCCCAACCTCGCACAACCCAACCGTCAATCGGTGCAATAGCAAAATCTTTCGGAAACACCCCAGAATCGCAAAGATAGGAAGAGAAAGGACAGAAGATCTGAAAAGCCACAAGTTCACCAAAAACTAAGGCTCACACTACAAGACCCAAGTATGTTATGCCGGTCTACAAGGATCTAGTCCATCCGAATGGATGTCGAATACTTACAAAAGTCAACAAGTGCATCGGACTAAGGCAACACTATCCTAACCTATTCTAAGGTCAAAAATCGTAGCAATCAACTCAACAGAAGAAAAATAACCAGAACCCACGCATACAACAACATATAACCACCCAATAGATAATCCACCAGAGATCATCAGCATCCAAGGTCAGCAACCCAAGCTAAAGCATGATACTAGCCCCGAACAGTAAAAAAGTCAACTCCAAACGAAGAAAATAAGAGAAAAAGAACAGAATTACTAGCTACCTACTCAAGATTCACACGTATCAACCAGCATTTACGCATTCAAGGTCAATCTAAAAAGAAGGGAAGCCGTAACCACCAGAAGACCAATCACGCGCGCTCCAAGTAACTTTGTCGAAGCTTTCCCCTTCTGAACGGCCTCAGAGTGCTGCCACATTGACAAAAATAGAGTCACAACGTCAATACTGTCATTTAGACACTAAAAACATCAAAATCAGAGACAGACCAATTTTGGAGTCAAAATCGAGCAACGTGGGATCCGCTCTGGATTTTCTGGAATTGACTCCGTGAAAAGGTCTCAAATCCTCCCCAGAACATGCATTCCAAAACTGAACACCAATCGGGGCTCCGATCAGCTCCAAACAGCCAACAATAAGAAATGCAAAACTTTACAAAATAAGCCTAGGATAGCAAGTCATGCCCCAAATTCACAGATATTGAGGTATACCCAACACAACCAGACCACAAACCCACGAAGCAAATGAGAATATGAACGCTTGGGACTTTGAATTAACGAAAACCTACAAAAGATGTGGGAGATATGAATTTCCAAACATTTCCTCAAATGAAGGTCGACTTCAACTTATAAACCCACTGCAACCCGCTGACCTCTGCAAACGCGGCCAAGACCCCGCAAACAAACACTACTCTGGGAATGTGGCCAGGGGCCGGCGAACGCGGAGAGAAGACTCCCCCAGGCCTGCCAGACCTCTGCGAATGTGGAGCAACTCCTACAAACGTAGAGCACAAGCGCTCAAACCTCTGCGAACGCGACCTCTGGCCTGCTATTGTGGAGTAGACACACTTACACCTTAGGGAATGCGGAGCCTATCCCGCGAACGTGGAGAGAAGAAATGTCTGCATATATCAGCTGCACCAGCTGAGTTTTTTACATTTCCAAAACTCCGATGTGGTGCTCTTTATTGCTTCTGAACCCCGTGCATGCAAACAAGATATGCTACCCTATCAAATTCAACGTTTTGGACTCAATGGCGCAGTCAAAATTCCCATACAAGGTTGTTTCAATGAAAAGTGGGTCCCACACCTAATGGGCCATTTTAGCTAAATTCTCCCGGAGGGCTCCAAATTTGATTGGAAGCTCCCGAAAGTTCTCAAAAGGTCATTCTAGACCAAACTCGGCATTCTAGAACTAATCGTGCTGACATAATTTTCATTCGAGCGCGTTTATCAAGAATGTTTACCAAAGTCAACTTTAAGCAAAATTTCGAAGCCTGAAGAGCTAACTTGCCCCAAAATCATATCTGAAGCCCCGGGAGTCTAGCCAACCTTGCTACTAGCCTAAGTTGGCTGCTTTGGAGCTGACGGAACCGTCAAAATTCCCATATGAGGTGGTTCACTTGAAGTTATGACTGAAATCAACTTTTGAAGGTTCAAAAGCTCAAACATAGGAAAACAGACATAAAAATCAAACGAATGACCAAGCAACCAAACCTATAGTGCCAGCACGTCAGAAATGACTTGGGGTCGCTACAGGAATGCTCAAAACAATGGAAAAGATGTACAAATACACAAATGACCTGAAGGGTCATTACACTATTACATATCATTTTCCCAAAACCTGAATGTCATCACATCAAGGACATCTAACTTCCAAATACTAAGTCTAAGAGTATCAAGACACCAGAATAAATAAGTCAAATATTTTATGCCCGAAAACTAAGGACATCATTCCATAACCAAGTGAATCCAACAAGAGCTAGCAAGACTAGCTCACCCTGGTATCTAATGTTTTGGAGACTAGCTAGAGCTGGGGGCAAGTCGAAGTCGCTGGTGCACTCACTGCACTTTACAAAAGAAAACAAAGAAAATACAAATAGGGATTAGTATAGGGCCACATGTACCTATTTGATATCATCGGCCGACTCAAAATAGAAACCAATATCATATAGTAATAGTATAAAACCAACTATAGCACTTAGCAGGTGGCAAACAACAAACAACATGAACAAGTGACAACAGTAATGAAGCCAATACATAATTAATCAACAATATCAAGAACACACATGAAGACTCACGCCTCCACACCACGCTCTTTTGGGAAATGCATTCTTTGAAATTGAGTACATTAAGTTATTTCAATATGTTTATCTTAATGTTACCATGACGGAACGTGACACTCGGTCCAATAATATCGTGTCGGAATGTGACACCCGATCTAATAATACCATGCTAGCTCATGACACCCAATCCAATAATATCGTGTCGGAACGTGACATCCGATCCAATAAAACCGTGCCGACTCGTGAAACCCAATCCAATAATACCGTGCCGACTCGTGGCACCCAATCCAACAACATAGTTAATTCATCATTATTTTCTTCACTTTTCACTTCATTGACAATATTTCTCCAAGCCTTATTATTTTCAGGGCATCACTTTAATAGAACAAATTCAAGATTATGGATTTCGTGGCCTTGAGATTCAGACCAATCACAAACAACACATGACGAATCCAAATCACAATAACCAAGTACATAGAAAATTTTATAATATCACCTAATGACTATCAATCAATATTAAGAGTCTATCAATCACATAGAATAAACTATAACCTACCTCCACTGAAGAACCGAAGTCAAGCGAGCTAATTACCCAATGCTTTTCCTTTCCTCAATGCTAAGGACATTTTCAATCTATCAAATATACAATATTCATAAGCAAACGAGTCTGTAGACACCCATATTACTATACATCTAGCCTTAACTAAATAACGCACTCAAATTTGTAATCAATTCCGAAATCTCGAGGTCAATTAATATGTTAAGTCTCCTATTTCTTAAATTTAAAGCCTAGGGTTAAGTCTTAAATCCTCCAAATAATATAACTCTGATGAAATTCATATAATAAAATACACCTAATATTTAATTACCTATCTCAATATATCAAAACTTAATTTATAATATGAGATCAAACTAATAATATTAAGAATTTGAAGCCACTGGTTACGAAACCAGTGGCATCAAACCATGAACCCAATTAAATTCTTATCTAACCATAATTATTATTTATAATACAAATACATAATAATTTAACCATTCTCCTTCACCCACAATGCTACATTGTAATTTTTCTTACTAAATGCCAATGTAACCAAACAAATTGGCAATTAAATGATCATAACATATCTTACATCACTGTTTTCCAACCCAATGCTTTTCCATCAAACATATATAATAATAATAATAATAATAATTCTCACCCCTACATCATATACATCTTCACAAAATTGAAACTTTATGCATATAAGAATCCTTTACCCGAAGCAATTGTCGCCTCTAGGTTGTGCCGAACCGTAGTCTTCTTTCCAAGAAGTTACTTTTGTTTATCATTAATTTGTGATTTACAAATATTAAAACCCTTATAACTTAAATTCAGTTTTTATACATGGGCCAAGTGACATAAGGTGTTAAATAATTTTTAGACTTGACCCATTTACAATCAACTAAAAAAATTATTATTTAATAAATACCCACCAACTAAATAACTGTAATTAAACTAAATTAATTATTAAAATTATCCTATTACTTACATAATTGTAGTTACGAATAGTCATAAATACCCATTTAGAATCTACCGAAAGAGTCTTTTATGAAATCAGTAGGTGTAGTGCTCAAAATGACCTAATGGGTCGTTACATCAGCGTATTGAGCTGCCACCACAACATCCACCAATGATTGTTTGGAGTTGTTTACCATGGCGTTTTGGATAAGGGGTGATTTTTTCTATGTTAACATAGGCAAAGAAATCAAAAAAGACTAATATACATGTTCTCTAAAAAAACTAATTACAAATTTTCAAAATCTAATGAAGGTATAGTTGTTTGTTGATTAATTTCAGAACTAAAGATATTAGAAAGCAGAGAAGTTTGAAGAATAGCCATAGGAGAACTTCTTTTGTTGATCTTCTCGTTAATTTTATAAATCCTGGAATTAAAAAGAAAGCAGTAAATAATACTAGACTAGCAGATTCCCTAACTCACTAACAAACTTCTAAATAATAGGAATAGATGGCTAACAACTAATTGACTAAGCCTTATTTAGTATAATTTAACTGCAGTTGAAAAAGTAAATTCGTAGTAGTGTTGATGCTTGTGGTACAGTACAACTGTTAGCTGTAGGAAAATTAGGATATTGGGACCCATATAATTTGCCCATAATAAAGAGTGACAATGGATAGGATGAAATGCTTATATATTTCCTTGTTACTAAATCTCAAACTGAAACCCAGAAAAAACAATATAATTACCTCTTGCCCATAGTAAAGAGTGACTATGAATAGATGCTTATTGTCTTTCCAGCAAGTTACAATAAACATGATGCACACCTTCAGTCTATCTTTTGTAATTGTGCATCTTAAATATTTCCCTTCTTGCTTTACTGTTACCTTGCTTCAATGACAAGAAAATAATCAGACAACAAAATGCCTCTTAACGACGTATTGCACACTTTATGGGATGTAAACTCACGTGCATTTCTACCTGATAACCCCATAACTTAGTTCATTGCACAATATATTCTAATGCACACAATTACCTTGTTGCCAACATGCGAACAAATGGAAAAGCATCCTGCAATCTTAAACATTCTTAACATCATACGACTCCATCATAGCCTCTAAGTTACTCTTGCAAAATATAATGGGTGTAAGTGAGGATTTAAGTGAAGCAGAGTCTAGGTATGTCTGATAATCTTTCTTTATTACTTTAATGGCTCTTGATATTTTTACAATTGATGAGACTCCATTTGCATTATAATATGTGAAACCATAGTAGTGACAATGTAAGCTCTAGCAAACCTCATGTGCCAAGCAAGGAGTTGAAGAGGAGATAGGTAACTTGTCCTAGTGCTTTTAAAGAGTATGGAAATGTAGCTTTTTTCCAAACTGGTTTCTTAGTTAGATTTTTCTTTCTTAGATGACACTCTCAGACCCAATAAACAAGATTTCATTGGAGAACTCAGTGAGAGGCAATCTTCAAAATTGTTCATCTCTTCATGGGGAATCCTTTAATGTATCTAGTGGTAGATTTCATCATTCAATACTCAATCACTTAAAACAAGCATTCAAGATGCCATGAGTTAAATAGCGGGTGACAATTTTGTTTTAATTTTCTAAGTTGGTAATTGAGTTCCAATGATCTCACCAAGGCGTAACAAAGGTGAGTCATTCTGGATATGGATGCATTTAAGTTTCTTATTTCTCTTTGATCCACAAATATATAATTTTTTTTTGTTTTAATATTATGTGGACATATATTAAAGGGAGGTGCATATATCAGGGCATTGAATCTGTTATAATTTAACAGAATACATGTAGTAGTTAAGGATTATAATGAAACTGGTGCAGTGGAGATGGTTGCTCTTCTCTTACCAGAGGTTTCAGGTTGTAGCACTAGGTATGGGAAAATCCTTGATAGAGAGAGCTTCTTCTTGAATGGGGCCCTACATGGTGTGAATCCAGATTAGTAGGGCGCCTACCAAACACTAGATGGGAAACCAAAAATAAAATAAAATAATGAAACTTGTTGTGTGAAATTCTGCATAAATTTCATGTGTTAACCTTGATATATGGGTGTTGTCTTGATTACGATGAAAAAACAAGTGATGTGTCTCAAACATCTTTTGGTATTTTGTATCAAGTATGAACAAAAATGGTAAAAGGGGGAGGCGAAGCATGATGCTGCAAAATTTCCTTCATATTAAAATACAGTTTTATTTTAAGACCAGGTTAATGATTTCCTCTTACTTTGTAAAATGAAAATGACCAAAAAGCATGGCGATCAAATCATTATGTAGTCCAGTGGTTTCTGAAGTAAACATTTTTTTTTTGAAATAGTAAGGTATACGTTTCTTAAGTTAATTGATTTAATGGAGACTTATTGATGATCCTTGCAGTATGCAAAACTTCTATTGGGCCTCTCATATGACTTTTTCTTTGTGTGTAGTTTGGGGGGGGGGTGTAATTTTTGGTTTGATCCCTAAATTAATTTGTCCTCATGATATAGTCAGACATCTTTATAATATTCTTTCTGTTCTGACATTTTAAAATAGCAGCCATGTTTTCATAACAATATAATCAATCAAAATGGGCTATCAGGTAGAAATGAACGTGAGTTGTCATGAATATGTCATTAATCCATTTGAGATCATGGATGAAGATAAGAGGTGTGATTAAAAATTATAATGAATATAATTATTGTGAGTTACATATATTCATATAATGGAGAATTAGTGGTAATAAATTTTATTTAATATTTTTCATATTAGTACATACATATACATATTTATATATATATATATAAAGAAAGAATATAATATAGGTTTGTATGGTTTTTATTGTGAAGGGTAAACATTTTCATTCATATTTCCAATTGGAAGGTGAACAAAACAAAAAAGTCATGAATTTACTCCAACATGAAATTAATAAAAAGAATACATAATCAACAAACTTTATTGTATTTAATTCATGTACTAATATGATGATTTACTATTTACTATTTAATTTATTAAATAATTTAGAACATTTAAATATAATGTAGGGGTAAAACCGTAATCTAACTTTTACCTAAAATTCTTTCCAATTTTAGTATAATATGATGATGATATGATAATATGGTATGATATATTGTGACTTTTTTCCTTAGTAAACTATCTTCAGTCTACTATTGACCCTTCTCCCCCCTTATATTCTTTTCCCATATCTCTGGCTCTTTCTTTGGCTCTAGCTCTTGCTCTAGCTCTTTGAGTTCTAAATCTCCACCATAAGTTAATAGCCAATATTTTAGAAATATCATTCATAATACTAATGACCACAAAACTTTCATCTTTAATTATACATAAGTTCTTCCATGATCTCTAATGTACTTGGATTTATTCTCATTGAAACCCTAAAAAAAGATTGCAAAATATTTTTCTAATAGATTGATAGTGCTAATAGGGGGTTATTGGCAATAGGAGTATAAGTAGAGAGAGATTCTAACCATGCCAGCCATCAATTCTTTTGACTAACTTGTCATCAAAGTAATTTTTCCTATATAAATGGGGCAACCCAAGTATGTATAAGGGAAGCTTTTTTTCCATAAAACTAGTACACCTCCTCAATCTATTAATTTTGTAAGTAAAATTTTCACCAGTTTCATAATGATGTTTGTTGGCCGAAAGAGGATTTCAAAAAATATATTATTGTTATCAAGATATGATCCTCTAAGATAGGAAGATATTCTTTGTATCAAAATTTGATCGTCTAAGATCTTAGGATAATTGTTGTAATCTAGAATATCATGTCTATGATTCTTTCTCCTAATGTAAAATATATGAATATGTATAATTCCATATTTCATGGAATTTAAATGATTCTATTCCACAATCTCTTATGTACATATAAATCCATGTATATGACATAGAAATAAATGAATGACATTATTAAACTATCTTACTCTACATGGTATCAGAGCTTTAAGTTTATTTTTGACCAATTTTATTCATCCTATCTTGAAAAATTCCATTTTGCTAGCTTTATCTGCCCAAAGATTGAAACCATTTAAAAACCATGTCTGAAAATGGTATTGCCTAAATCAAGAGAAAGGCGAGCTAAGGAGCAATTGGCAATTCACCAAATATGCTCGATAGGCTTGACTAATGTTTCCAAATGGGTCATGCATTTAGTTTTGGGCCAAATTTTGGGAAATTATAAATAGACCAAAGGAGAGAGAAAGAGAAGATCTGAAAATTGTACGAGAATTCTGAATCTTTCAGAGAGAGAATCACTTTACTTTGTGAAGAATAATTTCAGTTTTTGGGGTTTTCAACTTTGCTCTTGAAATTGACAAATTGAAGTTAAATTCAAAGTGGGTATTGATTAATTTAATTTTAACCATGGTTTCTTTCATGAAAGGTATAATTTCCTTACACTTTGTGATAGGTGGCTAAAACCCCAAAGTCTAGAGGTGCAATTATGGGGTTCAGTATTAATTTAATATAGTGGATATTGTGTTATGCAGTATTTTGTTGTTGTTCATACATGGATTTGGGATAGTTAGCATGGGGTTACCCTTCGAATTAAGATTGCAAACTTAATTCCTACTTTCTATCTCCGATTGATGCTCGGAAGAGATTGATTGGAGTGGTTAATTTGTCCAATACTTGCAATTCAGGTTTGATGTCTATAATTTGCTTGAAAATAGAGATTATCGGTCGGATCTATTTGCCCTATTGGGTTTTTTAGTTATGTACATAGATGAGACCGAAAGGAGATTCTTTGGAATGATGTTATGAGATCGAAAGAAGATTAGTGTCATTAAAGATTACCCAGCCTATCCATGAGTGTTCATCACTATAGAGCAACATAATTACCCCTATGTGATATCAATCTCCAATTCCCTCACCCCTAGATTACTTGCTACTTGATTGAATCTATGAAATCTTTGTTTAATTGTGACTTTTGAAACCAATATCCTTTTTTTATTAATTTGGTGTAATCATCCTCCCATTGTTCCTATTGCTACAAGTGCATTGATTTACAATCTCAATTTCTTGGTAGAATTTCTCACCTAGTATTATTCATTGTGGGATTCGACCTCGACTCTTAGTTGGGTATTTATATTTACCACGAACGCTTACTCTTTGAACTTGTTTTAGAGAATAGTATGAGTGTTATCAAAAATGGCGTCGTTGTCGGGGAATGATTGCTAGTAATTTCATTTGAGAAATTAGTTTGTAAATTTGTTTAGTTGTACTGGATTGTTTCTTCGTGTTCTGGTTTGCTGATTTGCAGGTTTAAAACATGAGTGACCATTGTAGTGACAATGATAGTCACTACCGGCAGAATTACAACACGAGTGATCCTAATGATATGCATGTGAACATCATTCAAACAACGTGAGCCATCCGGATACTTCCCATAGAAAGGAGGGCAGTTTTTCATATAATCGGAACAATGCTACAATTGCTCCAATTTAGAGGAAAGTTTGGGGGTTTAGCTCATGAAGACCCTCATAAACACCTTCAAACTTTTGTGGAGGTGTGTTGGCCATTAGTATTCAAGAACATCTCACAATAGTCCGTAAGGTTGAGGTTATTCCTATTCTCTTTGACGGGAGAATCTACAAGATGGTTGGCGGAATTGCGAAATTAGTCTATTACTTCTTGGGAGGATTTTACTAATGCTTTATTGGAGAGATTATTTCCCCCTTCAAGATATTTAAACTTAGAACCCAAATTAAAATTTCAAAAGAATTGGAGGTGAACCTCTACGTGAGACTTGGTTGCGATTTCGGAGATTACTCTTGCAATGTCAAACACATGGTTTTCTTGAAAATTTACAGCTGCAATACTTCTATTGCATCCTTGATTCAGTCAATAAAGGTGTGGATGATCAACTTTTCCAAGGTTAATTAATGAGACAACCGTATGAAGTAGCAACGTTGTTGCTTGATGACATGACCAAGGTTAACCAAGCATGGCATACTAGAGAGGACCAAGTGTCTACTGTACAACTGAGCATGAGCAAAGAATAAATAGAGAAGGACAATGAGCGAGATGAAAATATGGCAAAAATTATGATCTAACTCAATTTGTTGTCTAAACATTCCATAGGAGGTGGTTTGAACTCAGTAAATATGGTTGGAACAAGTAGTGGGAAGTACCCGGATAATTCAAAGTTTGAGGCATTATACAATAAGGAAGTACAATATTTGAAAATTCAAAAGGGGAGTTCTAACCCAAACTACCAACAACAAGGTGGAAACCAAGGTCGGAACAAAGAGCGAGATAGTAGTTGGAAAGATTGAGAGATGCAAATTGGAGAGACAGGGAGACTGAAAGAGACAGGTATATCAATCCCCATAATCTTCCACGACCGAAAGAATTAGCTTGTCGGGAAGGAAACTTAACCGAGAAAATGCTCACAAGGATCTTCAACATGGTTGAGGGGTCAGACAAGGTGTTAAAGGAATTAAAAAATGGCTTCTCCACCTTATCTTAAATGATATCCTCTCATTTAGTATCTATTAAATAGCTAGAGACTCAGATGTGCTAGATCTCTACCCATCTCAAACTGAGGCAAAAGGAAACATTGCCTAGTAACACCGTTCCGAATCCCAAAAATGTATGTTGAGGAAGTGAGAACAATGTCGTGCCACGATGTTAATGATGGTGCTTCTTGGGAGGCAATCTAAGTTTTACTTTTGTTTTATTGCTTTAAATAACGTTTGTTCTAAGTGCAGGTTAAAAGCAAGTAAAAGTGTTGCGAAGGAAGAATTAGGCGATGCCAAAACCATAACGATGATCCACCGAAGGAATTATGCAGACTAAGTCTTGTCCTCCTTTTCAGCTAGAAAAAGTGAAAAAGTGTACTATAAACTTAGGCGATCTGAGCTCCAAATTGCGATCCACCGAGGTACACTATGCGGACTCCATCAAATTCTTAGAATCAGCCTTCGTGTTTGGTATCTGTTCAGGCCTCTTCGGTGAATCGTTAGCTCCCTTCGGCGATTCTGTAACAACCCAATTTTTGAAAAGAAAGAAAAAATGTTGTTTTAAAATTTTTCTTGTGCCAGTGACGACGGAGGCCATCTACGGACCGTAGGTGGAGTGACGGGCCGTAGATGGGAACCGTCGATGGCCCTGCCAACTTTATGAATTTTGAGTTTCTGAACCTTGACCTACGGAAGAGCAAGACGGTTCGTAGTTTGGTTGACGGGCCGTAGATGGGTTCCGTAGATGCCTTCTAGACTTAGCCAAATTTTCAATCCAAAACGAACTTTCTGAATCGATTGACGAAAGAACAGGATGGTCCGTCAATGGATGTACGAACCGTAGATCCTATCCGTCGATTGGCCCTACAGTTTTATTTAAGGGCTTTTTGGAATTTTCCCTAAATGTTTATTCCTTATCCTAGACTATTTTTCCCCTTAACCCTGGCCCTATTTATATTTTCTAAGCCCTAATCCCTACATTCCAACTCTCATCTCCCAAAGATATTCCTCTCTCTAGAAGAACAAGAAGAAGAAGAAGAGCTATAGGGTTCTCATCAAGGTCATCAATCCTCCTTTTATTTCAAGGCATTGGCATTAAGGTATGATAATATTTACCATTTGGAGTCTTTCCTTCAATGGGTCCTCTTTTCCTTAAGTTTTTCAAGGTTTAGTCTTGCCCAAGAGAGCTAGGGTTTTGTCAAATTCTTATGGGTTTCTTCATTACGCTTTCCATTGTTGATTATATGGTTGATAGTGCACGATCTAGCGTGATAACGTAAGCTAGTACACGATTTAGCGTGATTTACAGGCAACTTGACGAATCCCTTGAGTCCATGCTAATTTTCCCCCAATTTATGATTATGCTTATGATTGTGGGTTGATTTGAGAAAAGATGAATTGCATCAAGTCTTTGTGAATTGAGTTAAGGATTATGATTATCAAGCTATGAATTTCATGTAAGACTATGAACGATGAAAAGAGGATATTTTATGAAAAGATGCATGTTCAATCCAAATCTATGATTTTCCTCTTTTATGTGGGTTCCCTCAATTATGACTAAATTGCCTTGATTTATGGCTTTCTAAGTATTAGCTTGCATTGAATTGCATGTTGTGAGGTGAAGCTTATGAACCCATGATTTATGAGTTAAGAGAATGATGAGCTATGTAAATATGAGCTTATGAACTCATGTATGTTTATGAAGTTTATGATATGTTAATAGAAATGTTGAGTTGTGAAAGGGTTTCTCATGTGATGTTCAACCTATGAAGGTGAAAGGTTTTCTCACACATAATGATTCATAACTTGTTGAAAGGTTTGCTCAACTAAGCTTGAAACCACGATTAAGGAGCTATTCTATGAAGGGACAAGAGGCGATTACCTATGTTCCCTAATGTAGACAAGAGGTGCTTACCCATGTCTACTAATAATGAAATCATGACTAACGATAGACAAGAGGCAATTACCCATGTCTATCTAAGATAAAATGAACTATGATAAATCTTTGGGAAGTATGCTTAGTACCGAGTGGACAAGTGGCGATTACCCATGTCCCATAACCTATGTGCCACCATAGGGTGATGGTCTTTGATAGACACTAGCTTGTTGATCCACATAAGCGAAGAAGTTCATGGTCTTACCTTGGCAAATAGGACACCCCTTTTCGGTGTGGGGCAGACACCGAATTCCATGTTGATAGCTCACATGGTCTTAAATGTCGGTTAAGGCTATTTCCGCACAACTAATGAACAAGTGTTATGATGATTGTCTAAAGTAAAGTAAAGGAAAGATGAGTATCTTGTCTTGTCCATGGTTTATGCTTCATGTTTCTTATGTTCTATCATGTTTTAGTTTGGCCATTACATGTCATGATTATATATTATTCTAGCATGGTTTATATGCCCTTTGTGCATTGCTATCATACTTTGTACTTGATTGTACTAACGCATACTCTTGCCTACATTGATTCTATTGATGTAGGACTTGGCGGTTCTTCTCATCCCACTCGTGGCTAGTCAGTTCCAGTGATAGTGAAAACTTGGCGAGGACTCCTATGTCCGAGGACCTAACCTTGTTACGTTTTCATGCTTTCCATTATATTTTTTGATATTGTACTTGGCTGCGTCCCAAACCTTCATTTCTATTCTATTATGTTAGATGGTTTGAGACATGAGATGTAGACTTCCGCTGACGTTTTTCTTAAACTCTGTTGTGATTTTATCTTTTGGACTCTTTAATTTCTACTATCTTGTATGAATGTATGCTAAGTGGCTTGTATGAGGCCTTTCGAGGTCTTGTATACCATGTCATGTCTAGGGGGTACCTTGGGTCATGACAAACTTGGTATTCAGAGAACAAGGTTTAAGAAAGATTCTAGGATGTCTCATAAGCCACATCGTGTAGAGTCATGTTCATGAGTATGAAGCGCGCCACATTTATGAATGAGAGGCTACAAGATGATTAGGAAACTCCACTTCTTCGTTATCCTTAAGTCGTGCATAGAGTGTTACTCTATATGCCTCTCTCTCTTAATCCCTATCCTACGCGTTTCAGGATATGGCATCTCCATGAGCTTAGACTCGAAGGAATGCGAGAGAGAGTGAAGAGCAAGAAACTCCTCCTCAAGCTCCTCAAGTTCTGGCCAATCCTTTGGCCGAGCAAGTAACTAATGCGGAGTTCAGGGCTGCTTTTCAGGTGTTGGCCCAAGCCGTGGTGGCTCAAACCAATAGGGAGGTTGTGGCTCCCGTGAACCCAAATGTGGGTACGGCGGTGTCAAGAGTGAGGGACTTCACTAGGATGAACCCTTCGGAGTTTCACGGTTTTAAAGTGGTGGAAGATCCTCAAGAGTTTATTGATGGGGTTTATAAAGTGTTGATGATCATGGGAGTGTCACCGACGGAAAAGGCGGAATTGGCCGCCGACCAACTCAAGGGTGTCACTCAAATTTGGTACAACCAATGGAAGAGTGAGATGGTGGCTGATGAAGGTCCTCTGAGTGGGAAAAATTCAAGGGTGCTTTCCTCGATAGATTCTTTCCCCTTGAGATGAGGGAGTCTAAGGTACTCGAGTTCATCAACCTTCATCAAGGAAGTGAAAATGTGTGAAAGAGTATGCATTGAACTTCACACAAGTGGCTCGATATGCTCCTTCTATGGTTGCCGATCCAAGAGCAAGGATGAGCAAATTTGTTTTGGGAGTGTCCGAAATGGTGGTCAAGGAGTGTCGTACCGCCATGCTTATTAATGACATGGATATTTCTCACCTCATGATTCATGCGCAACAAATAGAGGAGGAGAAGTTCAAGGAAAGGTCTAGGGAGTCCAAGAGGGCTAAGACCAGTGGTGGTGGTTTCTCTCATTCAAGGTCTGATGGACATGGTCGTTTTAATCCTAGACAAAGGTTCTCTAATCAAGGTCCTTCCAATGACCCTCCTAAGTTCAATAAAGAAAGGGTGTTTAACCCTAAGCCTTAAGGAGGAAACGGTAGTTGCTCTTCATTGCCTGCTTGTGCCAAGTGTGGGAGGAAACATGAGGGTACTTATCTAGCCGATTTGAATTCATGTTTTGGATGTTGTAAGACGGGTCATAAAGTAAGGGATTGTCCCTTGGCTACTAAGAAGGGAGGAGAAAATCATCGAAGTGGTCAACCCCAAAATCCGGCAAGTTTTAGTGGAAATCAAAAGCAAACCCGGTTCTATGCACTTCAGGCCCGTCATGAGCAAGAGGGTTCTCCCGATGTGGTTACCAGTATGTTCAAAATCTTCCACTTTTATGTTTATGCTTTACTTGTTCCCGGTGCTACGTTGTCTTTTGTGACACCTTATGTGGCTATGAAGTTTGATGTTGTTCCAGATGTGTTGCTAGATCCATTCCGTGTCTCTACTCCTATCGATGAATCTATTGTGGCTAAGAGAGTCTATAGAAATTTTTCCGTCTCTATATTTCATAGAGTCACTCATGTGGATCTTGTAGAGCTTGATATGCTAGACTTCGATGTTATCCTCGGGATGGATTGGTTGTATTCTTGTTATGCCTCTATTGATTGTAGGACCCAAACGGTCAAGTTCAAATTTCAAGATGAGCCTATCCTGGAGTGGAAAGGGGGAAATCTAGGTTTAAGGGTCAATTTGTTTCTTGTCTACAAGCTAGAAAGATGATTTCTAAGGGTTGCATGTACCATCTTGTTAGGGTGAGGGATATGAGTTCCAACACCCCTACTCTTGAGTCAGTCCCCGTTGTTAATGACTTCGGTATTGATCTTCTCCCTAATACGCAACCTATCACTATTCCTCCTTATAGAATGGCTCCGGCGGAACTTAAGGAACTAAAAGAGCAATTGAAAGATTTGTTGGATAAGGGTTTCATCCGACCAAGTATTTCTCCATGCGGTGCTCCGGTCTTGTTTGTAAAAAAGAAAGATTGTTCACTCCGTATGTGTATTGACTACCGCCAATTGAATAAGGTTACTATCAAAAATAAGTATCTTCTCTCGAGAATTGATGATTTGTTTGACCAACTCCAAGGGGCTAGTTATTTCTCTAAGATTAATCTTCGTTCGAGCTATCACCAATTGAAAGTAAGGGATGATGACATTCCAAAAATAGATTTCTGGACAAGATATGGGCACTATGAGTTTCTAGTGATGTCTTTTGGGTTAACTAATGCTCCGGCCACGTTCATGGATTTGATGAATCGAGTGTTTAGACAATACCTTGATATGTTCGTCATTGTGTTTATAGATGATATCTTGATTTACTAAAGGAGTGATAGTAAGCATGCTGATCATTTGAGGATTGTGTTGCAAGTCCTCAAGGACCAATAACTCTTTGCTAAGTTCAAGAAATGTGAGTTTTGGTTAAGGTCCGTAGCCTTCCTTGTTCACATCATTTCCGGTAAAGGTGTCGAGGTAGATCATAAGAAGACGGATGCAGTTAAGAATTGGCCTAGACCTCTATCACCTTCTGATATTCGTAGTTTCTTGGGTTTAGCCAGTTACTATCGAAGGTTTGTTGAAGGGTTTTCTTCAATTGCTTCACCATTGACGGCTCTAACTCAAAAGAAGGCTAAGTTTACTTGGATCGAAAGGTGTGAAGTGAGTTTTCAAGAGTTGAAAGATAGACTTACCTCGACTTCGGTGTTGACCCTACTGGAAGGGTCCGATGGGTTTGTGGTCTATTGTGATGCTTCAAGAATTGGGTTAGGGTGTGTACTTATGCAAAATGGGAAAGTCATTGCTTATGTTTCAAGGCAACTAAAGGTGCATGAAAGGAATTACCCTACTCATGATTTGGAGCTAGCGGCAGTTGTGTTAGCTCTAAAGATATGGCGGCATTACTTGTATGGTGTCCATGTTGACGTCTTTACTGACCATAAGAGTTTGCAATATGCATTTAAGCAAAAGGATCTAAATCTTCGCCAACGAAGGTGGCTTGAGCTATTAAAGGACTATGACATGGATGTCCTCTATCACCCTGGCAAGGCTAACGTGGTGGCAGATGCTCTTAGTCAGATGTCAATGGGTAGTGTTGCCCATATTGAGGATGGTAAAAGGGAACTAGTTTGTGATGTTCATAGATTGGCCCGTTTGGGTGTGCGATTAGTTGATTCCACCCAAGGTGGTGTTATGGTCCACAATGGTTCAGAATCATCCTATGTACATGATGTGAAAGCTAAGCAAGATCTTGACCCGAACCTACTCAAATTGAAAGAAGTGGTGCTAAAGAAGTCTGTCGAGGCTTTCTCCCAAAAGGGAGATGGAGTGCTCAGATATCAGGGTCGTCTTTGTGTTCCCAATGTAAAGGACTTAAGAGGACAAATTTTGATTGAGGCCCATAATTCTCGTTATTTAATTCACCCGGGAGCTACCAAGATGTACCGTGATTTGCAGGAGATCTATTGGTGGAATTGGATGAAGAAGGATATTGCAGGTTTTGTGGCTAAATGTCCTAATTATCAACAAGTGAAAGTTGAGCACCAAAGGCCGGGAGGTTTGTCCCAAGATATTGATATCCCTACTCAGAAGTGGGAGGATGTGAACATGGACTTTATTGTTGGTTTGCCACGCACTCGGTGCCAGTATGATTCGATTTGGTGATTGTAGATCGTATGACGAAATCAACCCATTTCATTCCCGTCAAGGTTTCTTACTCAGTGGAGGATTGTGCTAAGTTGTACTTGAGGGAGATGGTTAGGTTGTATGGAGTGCCTTTATCCATTATCTCCGATCGTGGTACATAGTTTACTTCTCAGTTTTTGAAATCTTTCCAAAAGGGCCTCGATACTCGTGTTAAACTTAGCACGACCTTTCATCCTCAAATCGATGGGCAAGCAGAGTGTACCATCCAAACTTTGGAAGATATGTTGAGAGCTTGTGAAATTGACTTCAAGGGTAATTGGGATGATCATTTGTCTTTGATTGAGTTTGCTTATAATAGCAGCTACCATTCTAGTATTGGTATGGCTCCATTTGAAGCTCTCTATGGTAGGAGGTGTAGATCTCCCATAAGATGGTTTGAAATTGGGGAAGTTGCTTTGATAGTCCCCGAGTTAGTGCATGAAGCTATGGGGAAAGTTCGGCTTATTAGAGAAAGGCTGGAAATGGCACAAAGTCGACAAAAGTCCTATGTCGATGTTAAAAGAAGAGAATTAGAGTTTTATGTTGATGGTTGGGTTTACTTGAAAATTTCACCTATGAAGGGTGTAATGAGATTTGGGAAGAAAGGAAAGCTTAGTCCCTGTTATGTATGCCCATATATGATTTTGAGGAGTGTTGGTAAAGTTGCCTATGAGATCGATTTGCCTAATAAGTTTGCATCAGTACATCCAGTTTTCCATGTCTCATTGTTGAGAAACTGTGTTGGCGATCCGTTGACTATAGTGCCTTTAGAAGATCTTGGCATTAAGGATAGCCTTTCTTATGAAGAGGTTCCGGTTGAGATTTTAGACCAACAAGTCCGGAAGTTAAGAAATAAAGAAGTTACTTCCGTGAAAGTTCTATGGAGGAATCAATTAGTTGAGGGTGCTACTTGGGAGGCCGAGGCCGATATGATGTCCCGCTATCCTCACCTCTTTCCTTCCGATCCGCCTCTAGCTTGAGGTACCTAGTTCCTCATGGTTCATTCTTTTGGTCTCATGTGTCATAGTTGATTTCCATGATTCCTTGATTTATGCATTTTCATGAAGAGTCTAACATGATATATGTGTATTGAGTATGAGTTGCATAAAGTCTTCATGATTTTTGTATTGAGCATGCTTTAGCTTGGAGTTGATGTTTCCTCCTCGGATATGTGCATATATGTGCTTGCATGCTAGGTTGGGTTGTTAGTCCGAGTCTATCACCCTTCTTAGGATATCTAGGTTCTCATTCGATGACGAATGTTCCTAAGGGGGAGATATTGTAACACCCCAGTTTTTGAAAAGAAACAAAAAAATGGAGTTTTAAAATTTTTCTTGTGCCAGTGACGACGGAGGCCATCTACGGACCGTAAGTGGAGTGATGGGCCGTAGGTGCGAACCGTCGATGGCCCTGCCAACTTTTTTAATTTTGAGTTTCTGAACCTTGACCTACGGAATAGCAGGACGGTTCGTAGTTCTGTTGACGGGCCATAGATGGGTTCCGTAGATGCCTTCCAGACTTAGCCAAATTTTCAGTCCAAAACAAACTTTCTGAATCGATTGACGAAAGAACAGGATGGTCCGTCAATAGATGTACGGACCGTAGATCCTGTCCGTCGATTAGCCCCGACAGTTTTATTTAAGGGCTTTTTGGACTTTTTCGTAAATGCGTATTCCTTATCCTAGACTATTTGTCCCCTTAACCCTTGCCCTATTTGTATTTTCTAAGCCCTAATCCCTTCATTCCAACTCTCATCTCCCAAAGATATTCCTCTCTCTAGAAGAAGAAGAAGAGAGCTAGGGTTCTCATCAAGGTCATCAATCCTCCTTTTATTTCAAGGAGTTGGCATTAAGGTATGATAGTATTTACCATTTGGAGTCTTTCCTCCAATGGGTCCTCTTTTCCTTAAGGTTTTCAAGGTTTAGTCTAGCTCAAGAGAGCTAGGGTTTTGACAAATTCTTATGGGTTTCTTCATTATGCTTTCCATTGTTGATGTTATGGTTGATAGTGCACGTTCTAGCGTGGTAACGTAATATAGTGCACGATTTAGCGTGATTTACATGCAACTTGACGAATCCCTTGAGTCCATGCTAAGTTTCCCCCAATTTATGATTATGCTTATTATTGTGGGTTGATTTGAGAAAAGATGAATTGCATCAACTCTTTGTGAATTGAGTTAAGGATTATGATTATCAAGCTATGAATTTCATGTAAGACTATGAACGATGAAAAGAGGATATTTTATGAAAAAATGCATGTTCAATCAAAATCTATGATTTTCCTATATTATGTGGGTTCTCTCAATTATGACTAAATTGCCTTGATTTATGGCTTTCTAAGTATTAGCTTGCATTGAATTGCATGTTGTGAGGTGAAGCTTATGAACCCATGATTTATGAGTTAAGAGAATGATGAGCTATGTAAATATGTATGTTTATGAAGTTTATGATATGTTAATAGAAATGTTGAGTTGTGAAAGGGTTTCTCATGTGATGCTCAACCTATGAAGGTGAAAGGTTTGCTCAACTAAGCTTGATTCCACAATTAAGGCGCTATTCTATGAAGGTACAAGAGGCGATTACCCATGTCTACTAATAATGAAATCATGAGTAAGGATAGACAAGAGACGATTACCCATGTCTATCTAAGATAAAATGAACTATGATAAATCTGTGGGAAGTATGCGTAGTACCGAGTGGACAAGCAATGATTACCCTTGTCCCATAACCTATGTGCCACCATAAGGTGATGGTCTCTGATAGACACTAGCTAATGGCTCCACATAAGCTAATAAGTTCATGGTCTTACCTTGGCAAGTAGGACACCCCTTTTCAGTGTGGGGCAGACACCGGATTCCATGTTGATAGCTCACATGGTCTTATATGTCAGTTAAGGTTATTTCCCCACAACTAATAAACAAGTGTTATGATGATGGTCTAAAGAAAAGTAAAGAAAGATGAGTAGCTTCTCTTGGCCATGATTTATGCTTCATGTTTCTTATGTTCTATCATGTTTTAGTTTGGCCATTACATGTCATGATTATATGTCATTCTAGCATGGTTAATATTCCCTTTGTGCATTGCTATCATACTTCGTACTTAATTGTACTAATGCATACTCTTGCCTGCATTGATTCTATTGATGTAGGACTTGGCGGTTCTTCTCATCCCACTCGTGGCTAGTCAGTTCCAAAGATAGTGAAGACTTGGTGAGGACTACTATGTCCGAGGACCTAACCTTGTTACGTTTACATGCTTTTCATTATATTTTTTTATATTGTACTAGGCTGCATCCCAAACCTTCATTTCTTTTCTATTATGTTAGATGGCTTGAAATATGAGATGTAGGCTTCCGCTGACGTTTTTCTTAAACTCTGTTGTGATTTTGTGTTTTGGACTCTTTAATTTCTACTATCTTGTATGAATGTATGCTAAGTGGATTGTATGAGGCCTTTAGGGGTCATGTATGCCATGTCACGTCTATGGGGTACCTTGGGTCGTCACAGATTCGCCAATTGTATTCTGTGACGTTAGTCGTGTCACCGAACGTGCCTAGTATAAAAAGGTCAAGGGCCTTTTCATTTTCAGAAAGAAACCTTATGCTATCTCTGAACTCTTTTTCCTTCCTTAAGTTGTCCATACAATATTTTAAGTTAAAGAGTGCCTCGTGTGTGTATTTTTGAGTGCGTAGAGTGAATTTGGATTGCTTGATTTGCGCCCCAACCCAACATTCCCTCTTTTGCTGTATTTGGTCTCTACTGGAGGTTGCTGTTCTATTCATATCTCGTTGTTTGTGCTTAAAACTGTGATTTTAGATATGGGTGAAAGGCCATTTCAAAGGGGTTATTCATTGATTTCGTTGGGTAGTTCTAAATAGATCGTATTGAACTGTGCCCATGAGTTAGATATTTGAGTTCATACCTAAAGTTGTTAAAGCTGATTGTATTGGTTAATTTTTGAAATTGTGTCATGATATTTGCTGGCTCTTTGTTGAATTTTTTATAGGTGAAGTCTGATTAACCCAGTGTTCACCCGATTGCATGGTTTCGCCCAATGATAGATGGAGTGACGACTTTCTCAAGGGCAAATCGTTGATTTGAGCAGTACTTTGTGATATTTGGGAGATGTCTGAGTACCCAGGAGTAGAAAATTATGTGGGTAGAAAGTAAAGTTTATTGAGTGTAAACATGGTGCCCATAACCTGTTTGTTGAAATGCTTGAATGATTTTGTTTTCTGGGGGAGACGACTTCTCCGTGAACGCGAACCTCTAGCCGCGAACGCGGAGAAGAAATCAGTATGGTCAAATAATAGTATCTTCGCATTGCATCGCTCAGGACCTCTTTTGATAGTTTTCTTCGTCCTAAATACTTCCTAATACATTGTTTTAAGTGTCTATAAGAAATTTTAACATCTTGGCTTCTTTTGTAGGTACTTTGAGCTAATTATGTCTACCGACAACATTTCCTAAGCGTCAAAAAGTGCACCGGAGGAGGACTATTTTGATGCTACCAAATTCCTTTTGCCTATATGTGCCAGGAAGTATGATGAATATTTGGGCCGAGCTGTGGTAAAGGAGAAGGGGATTTTCCTTGACAAGCTACAAAGTGGGATGCCAGAGTTCTAAGATTGGGTCGTATCTAGTAGGTGGATGGTGTTTGCAGCTGAGCCTATTAAGGCTAATTTGTAATACCCCAAGCTTCCAAAGAATTTTAATTGCACAACTCAGCTGAAGATAGTGGCATACGGAGGCCACCTATGGGCCGTAGAAGGAATGACAGACCGTAGGTGGGGACCGTCAATGGCACTATGAACTTTCAGGATTTCCAAGTTTCTTAACTTTGACCTACGAAATAGAAGGACGATTAGTGGTTCAGTTGATGGGCCGTAGATGGGTTCCGTAGATACCTTCCAGACTTAGCCAAATTTTCAGCCAAAAATGAACATTCTGAATTAATTGACGGAAGAGCAGGAAGGTTTGTTAATTGATGTACGGACCGTAGATCCTGTCCGTCGATTGACCACGACAGTTTTAATTAAGGGATTTTTGGTCTTTTCCCTAATTGCTTACCTATTAAGCTAAGTCGGTTGTACCCTTAATCTAAGACCTATAAATACTTTCTAAGCCTAATTCCTTTCATTCTAATTCATTCCAAAACTCTTCTCTCTCAAAAAGAAACTCTCTTAACTCTCAAGGAAGAAGAAGAAAGCTTGAATCCTCCATTGAAGACCTTCAATCTTCTCAAATTTCTTGTGGATTGCTTTGAGGTATGATAGTGTTCACCATTAGGAGTCCTTCCCTGCAATGGGTCCTTCCTCTTCTTCATGATTTTTGAAGGTTTACTCTAACCCAATTGAATTAGGGTTTTAATCAATCATTGTGGGTTCTTCAATTATGATTTTGATTGTTGATTTCATTATTCCTAGTGCACGATCTAGCGTGATAAAGTAACTTAGTGCACGAATTAGCGTGAATTACATGATTTGATGTAAAGATTGCATGATCCCAAGCTAATTCTCCCCAATTTGATAATCTATGCTTTGATTGCTGGGTTGAGCTATGATTTGATGAAGTTTATGAATTCTCTATGAAATCAAGCATGGATTATGAATGAATTGAGGATAATCTTATGAATTAAGCATGATCAAGTAAAAAGCAAGATTTTTCCTCTATTATGTGAGTTTCTTTAAGTATGGGTAAATTTTCTTAATTGTGGCTTTCTAAGCGTGAGTTTGCATTGCATTGCATGATATGAATTGAATTTGCATGAACTCATATGAACTCTATGAACCATGAAATATGAGCATGATGAACTAAGTGAAGATAAAGCTAATAAACTTATGCATGTCACATATGAAGTTAATGATGAATTAAGGGTGCTTTGAGAGTAAAGTACAAAGGTTATGATATGATGAATCTATGGTTGAGTAGTGAAAGGTTATCTCACGTAATTCTCCCATTATGATGAAAGAAGAACAAAGAGGCGATTACCCATGTTCTTAAGGAGCTATTCTAATGACGTAAGCTTGGACAAGGTCCATGGAAGATGAAACATCTATAAGCATGATTTTAGCTTGAATTGGTAACCCTAGTTATACCTTTTCATGTTTAATGATATAAATATGTTAATCACTAATCCGTGGAAATTATGCTTACCACCGAGTAGATATTGAGATGGAAGTCCTCCCGTTAGTAGAGGCCGGGTCTTCTAGTGAAAGCTCTCCCGTTAGTAGAGGTTGGGTTTTCTAGATTGAGCTCTTCCGTTAGTTGAGGACAAGTCTCCTAAAACAATCTCTATCCCATAAACTATGTTGCCACCATTTGATGTTGTCTTTAAGTAGACATTAGCTAGTGGATCCACATAAGCTAGGAAGTTCATGGTCTTACCTTGGCAACTAGGAAACCTTTTTTCGGTGTGGCGTAGACACCGGATTCCATGTTGATAGCTCATGTTGTCTTACATGCCGGCTAAGGCTTTTTCCCACAAGTTATGAACAAGTGTTCTCATGATGAAGTAAAGAAAAGAAAGAAAGATGATTTAGCTTGCTTTGGCCTTGATATATGCTTTATGTTTCATGTTTCTCATGTTTAATATGTTTTAAGTTTAGCCATTGCATGTCATGATTATATTTCATTCTAGCATGATTTACATATTTATGTGCAGTGCTATCATGCCTAGTACTTAATTGTGCAAACGCATACTCCTGCCTACATTAACTTCTATGGTGTAAGATGTGGCGATTCACTATCCACTTGTGGCTAGAGCTTGATTAGAGATTTGATAGAAGACTTGGTGAGTCCTCATCCATCCGAGGACATAGACTAGTTGTTATTTCCTTTCATGTATTTTCATTTCAGTTTCAAATTTGTATTGGGCTACGTCACAGACCTTGTTCTTTATATTAGATGGCATTGAGACATGAGATATAGACTTCCGTTGTTTCTTTTAAAAGCTTTGATATGAAATTCTCTTTTGAACTTTTATTCTCTATTATCTTGTATGTAATATATGCTAAGTGGCTTATATGAGGCCTCTCGGGGTCTTGTACGCCATATCACATCTAGATGGAACCTTGGGTTGTTACAAACTTAATTTGGTATTAAGAGCCAGGTTTTAGAATGATCCTAGGATATCTCATAAGCAGTGTCAAGTAGAGTCTTGTTCATGAGTGTGAAGCGTGCCACATTTATGAATGAGAGGCTATAAGACGTTTAAGAAATCCCACTTCTTTCATTACTCTTAAGTCGTGCCATAGAGTTTAGCTCTATATATCTCTCTCCTAATCCCTATCCTAAGCGTTTCAGGATATGGCGACCCGAAAAGCTTATTCAGTCGTGCCATAGAGTTTAACTCTATATATCTCTCTCCTAATCCCTATCCTACACGTTTCAGGATATGGCAACCCGAAGAGCTTATGCTAGAAGAAACATGGGAGAGAATGTGGAACAAGGAGCACCTCTTCAAGCTCCTCAAGTTCCGGCCAACCCTTTGGCGAAACAAGTGACTAATGTGGAGTGTAGGGCTACTTTTCAAGTGTTGGCTCAAGCCGTGATGGCCCAAGCCAATAGAGAAGTGGTGGCTCCCGTGAACTCAAATGAGGGTACGACTGCGTCAAGAGTGAGGGACTTTACGAGGATGAATCCTCCAGAATTCCATGGCTCTAAGGTTGAGGAAGATCCTCAAGAATTCATTGATGAAGTATACAAGGTGTTCATGATTATGGGTGTGACACCGGAAGAGAAAGCGGAATTGGCTGCTTATCAACTCAAGGGTGTTGCCCAAATTTGGTTCAATCAATGGAAGAGTGAGAGGGCGGTTAATGAGGGTCCTCTTGATTGGGAGAAATCCAAGGTTGCTTTCCTTGATAGGTTCTTTCCCCTTGAAATGAGAGAGGAAAAGGTGCTTGAGTTTATCAACATTCGACAAGGAAATATGAGTATGAAAGAGTATGCTTTGAAGTTCACACAATATTCCCGATATGCTCCTTCCATCGTTGCCGATCCAAGGGCAAGAATGAGTAATTTTGTTTCGGGAGTTTCTGAAATGTTGGTTAAAGAATGCCGCACCGCTATGCTTGTTAATGATATAGACATTTCTCGCTCATGGTGTATGCTCAACAAATTGAGGAAGAAAAGCTTAAGGAAAGGTCTAGAGAGACCAAGAGGGCTAGGACAGGATATGGTAACTTTTCGCATGCTATGTCTGATGGACATGGTCGTCAAGATTTTTTCAAAGGTACTCCGGCCAGGGCTCATCCAATGCTTCTCCGAAGTTCAACAATAATGGGGTGTCTAACCCCAAGTCTCAAGAAGGGAATTATGGTGGTTCTTTTTTTGCTCCTTGTTCCAAGTATGGGAAAAAGTATGAGGGTAGATGTTTAGCTGGTACGGATGGTTGTTATAGTTGTGGAAAGAGAGGTTACAAGATGAGAGATTGTCCATCTCTCACGGCCAAGGGAAGGAAGAATAAGCAAGCTCCACCTAGAGGATCGGGGTAGAATGCTCATAAGCAAAACTTGTTTTATGCACTTCAGGCTTGTCATGAGCAAGAGAGCTCTCCCGATGTGGTTACCGGTACGTTGAAAGTTTTCCACTTTGATGTTTATGCATTGCTTGATCCCGGTGCTACCTTTTCTTTTGTAATGCAATAATTGGCCATGCGGTTTGATGTTGTTCCGGATATATTGCTAGATCCTTTTCAAGTTTCTACTCCAATTGGAGAATCTATCTTAGCTAAGAGGGTCTATAGAAATTGCCCTGTTTCCCTATCCCATAGAGTTACTCTTTTTGATCTCTTAGAGCTAGATATGTAGATTTTGATGTTATCCTTGGGATGAATTGGTTGCATGCTTGTTATGCCTCTATTGATTGTAAGACCCGAATGGTCAAGTTTCAGTTTCCAAATGAGCCTATCCTAGAGTGGAAGGGGGGAAATTCTATGTTTCGAGGTCAATTTGTTTCTTATCTAAAAGCAAGAAAGATGATCTCAATGGGTTGCATTTACCATCTTGATAGGGTGAGGGATATAAATTCTGAGACCCCTACTCTTTAGTCGGTCCCCATTGTTAATTAGTTTCCGGAAGTTTTTCCCGATGATTTACCCAGTATTCTTCCCGAAAGGGAAATAGACTTCGGTATTGACCTTCTCCCGGATACACAACCTATTTCTATTCCTCCTTATAGAATGGCTCCGGTGGAACTTAAGGAACTAAAAGACCAAATAAAAGACTTGTTGAATAAGGGTTTCATCCGGCCAAGTATTTCTCCATAGGGTGCTCCAGTCTTGTTTGTAAGGAAGAAGGATGGTTCACTCCGTATGTGCATTGACTATCGCCAATTGAACAAGGTTACCATTAAGAAAAAGTATCCTCTATCAAGGATAGATGACTTGTTTGATCAACTTCAAGGGGCTCGTTATTTCTCTAAGATCAACCTTCGTTCGAGCTACCACCAATTAAGGGTGAAAGAAGATGATATTTCGAAAATGGCTTTTCGAACTAGGTATGGTCACTACGAGTTCTTGGTGATGTCGTTTGGAGTGACAAATGCTCCGACCACATTTATGGACTTGATGAATAGAGTGTTTAAGCAATACCTTGACATGTTTGTGATTTTGTTTATTGGCGATATTTTGATCTACTCAAAGAATGACGGTGAACATGTTAATCATTTGAGGATTGTGTTGCAAGTCCTAAAGGACTAACAACTCTTTGCGAAGTTTAGTAAATGTGAGTTTTGGTTAAGGTCCGTGGCTTTTCTTGGTCACATTGTTTCTGGTAAGGGCATTGAGGTAGATCCTAAGAAGACGGAAGCGGTTAAGAATTGGCCTAGACCTCTATCACCTTCGGATATTCGTAGTTTCTTAGGTTTGGCGGGTTATTAGAGGAGGTTTGTTGAAGGGTTTTCTTCGATTGTTTCTCCATTGACGGCATTGACTCAAAATAAGGTTAAATTTGTGTGGTCCGAGGCATGTGAAAAGAGTTTTCAAGAGTTGAAGAATCGACTTACTTCGGCTCTGATATTGACTCTACCGGAAGAATCCCATGGTTTTTTGGTTTCTTGTGATGCTTTGAGAATTGGGCTAGGATGTGCTCTTACGAAAAATGGGAAAGTCATTGCTTATACTTCAAGACAACTTAAGGTGCACCAAAATAACTATCCTACTCATGACTTTGAATTAGCGGCGGTTGTATTTGCTTTGAAAATATGGCGACATTATTTTTATGGAGTACATGCGGATATCTTTACCGACCATAAGAGTTTACAATATGTGTTTAAACACAAAAGATTTGAATCTTCGCCAAAGAAGCTGGCTTGAATTGTTAAAAAACTATGATATGAGTGTTCTCTATCACCCCGGTAAGGCTAACGTGGTGGTAGAGGCTCTTAGTCGATTATATATGGGTAGTGTTGCTCATGTTGAAGATGGTAAGAAATCATTGGTTCACGGTGTCCATAGTCTAGCCCGATTTGGCTTTCGGTTGATTGATTCTACTAAAGGTGGTGTTACGGTTCACAGCGGTTCCGAATCCTCTTTTGTGCATGATGCGAAGGCTAAACAAGATCTTGTTCCTACCTTGGTTAAATTAAAGAAAGTTGTTCAAAAGAAGTCCATTGAAGCTTTCTCCCAAGGGGGAGATCGTGTGCTTTGATATCAAGGTCGTTTGTGTGTTCCCAATGTAGAGGGCTTAAGAGAGCAAATTTTATCGGAAGCCCATAGTTCTCGATATTCCATCCACCCGGAGCTACCAAATTGTACCGTGATTTGCAGGAAATTTATTGGTGGAACGAAATAAAGAAAGATATTGTGGGATTTGTCGCTAAGTGTCGTAATTGTCAACAAGTTAAAGTTGAGCATCAAAGGCCGGGAGGTTTGACCCAAGATATTAGCATTCCTACTTCGAAGTGAGAAGATGAGAATATGGATTTTATTGTTGGTTTGCCTCGCACGAGGCGACAATATGATTCAATTTGGGTTGTTGTTGATAGAATGAAAAAGTCAGCCCATTTCATTCCCGTCAAGAGATCTTATTCGGCGGAGGATTATACTAAGTTGTATGTGAATAAGATGGTTAGGATGCATGGAGTGCCTTTATCCATCATCTCCGATTGTGGTGAACAGTTTACTTCTCAATTTTTGATGTCGTTCTGAAAAGGTCTTGGTACTCGTGTTAAGCTTAGTATGGCCTTTGATCCCCAAACCAATGGGCAAACGTAGCATACTATTCAAACTTTGGAAGATATGTTGAGAGCTTGTATAATTGATTTCAAGGGTACTTGGGATGATTACTTGCCTTTGATTGAGTTTGCTTATAATAATAGCTACCATTCTAGCATTGGTTTGACTCCATTTGAGGCTCTCTATGGTAGGAGGTGTAGATCTCCTAAAGGTTGGTATGAAGTTGGTGAAGTTACTTTGATAGGCCCGGAGTTGGTGCATGAGGCTATGGAAAAAGTTCGACTTATTAGGGAGAGGTTGAAAACTGCTCAAAGACGACAAAAGTCATATGCAGATATTAGAATAAGAGGATTAGAATTCGATGTTAATGATTGAGTTTATTTGAAAATCTCACCCATGAAGGGTGTAATGAGATTTGGGAAGAAAGGGAAGCTTAGTCCCCATTATATAGGCCCATATCAGATTTTGAGACGTGTTGGTAAGGTTGCTTATGAGCTTGACTTGCCTAATGATTTGGCATCAGTGCATCCGATTTTCTATGTCTCATTGTTGAAGAAATGTGTTGGTAATCCGACCTCTATAATTCCATTAGAGAATCTTGGTATAAAGGATAGTCTAACTTATGAAGAAGTTCCGGTTGAGATTTTAGACCGATAAGTCCGGAAGTTAAGAAATAAAGAAGTTTCTTCCGTGAAAGTTCTATGGAGGAATCAATTGATTGAGGGTGTTACTTGGGAGGCCGAGGATGATATGATGTCCCGATATCCTCATCTCTGTCCTTCCGATCTTACTCTAGCTTCAGGCATCTAGCTCCTCATGGTTCATTCTTTTGGTCTCATATGTCAAAGTTGATTTCCATAGTTCCTTGATTATGTATGTTCATGAAGAGTCTTATATGATTATGTGCATTTGAGTATGAGTTGCATAAAGTCTTCATGATATGATGTGTTGGTCATGCTTTAGCTCGAAGTTGATGTTTCCTTCTCGAATATGTGCACTGATGTGATTGCATGCTTGGTTGGGTTGTTAGTCGGTGTCTATTACCCGTCTCATGATGTCTTGATTCTCATTCAAGGAAGAATGTACCAAAGGGGGAGATATTGTACTACCCCAAGCTTCCAAAGAATTTTAAATGCACAACTCACCTGAAGACAGTGACCTACGGAGGCCACCTACGAGCCGTAGATAGATTGACGGGCCGTAGGTGGGGACCGTCAATGGCACTGTAAACTTTTAGGATTTCCAATTTTCTTAACTTTAACCTATGGAATAGCAGGACGGTTCGTGGTTCAGTTGACGGGCCGTAGACGGTTTCCATAGATGCTTTCCAGACTTAACCAAACTTTCAGCCCAAATTGAACTTTCTGAATCAATTTACGGAAGAGTAGGATGGTCCGTCAATTGATGTACGGATCGTAGATCCTATCTATCGATTGGCGCTGACTGTTTTAATTAAGGGCTTTTTGGTCTTTTCTTTAATTGCTTACCTATTATGTTAAGTTTGTTATACCTTTAATCTAAGACCTATAAATACTTTCTAAGCCAAATTCCTTTCATTCTAATTCATTCCAAAACTCTTCTCTCTCAAATATTTCTCTCTCTAAAAGAAACTCTCTCAACCCTCAAGGAAGAAGAAGAAAGCTTGAAGCCTCCATTGAAGACCTTCAATCTTCTCTAATTTCTTGTGGATTGCTTTGAGGTATGATAGTGTTCACCATTAGGAGTCCTTTCCTCCAATGAGTCCTTCCGCTTCTTCATGAGTTTCAAAGGTTTACTATAACCCAATTAAATTAGTGTTTTGATCAATCATTATGGGTTATTCAATTATGATTTTGATTGTTGATTTTATGATTCCTAGTGCACAATCTAGTGTGATAAAGTAACTTAGTGCACGAATTAGCGTGAATTACATGATTTGATGTAAAGAATGCATGATCCCAAGCTAATTCTCCCCAATTTGATAATCTATGCTTTGATTGCTAGGTTGAGCTATGATTTGATGAAGTTTATGAATTCTCTATGAAATCAAGCATGAATTATGAATGAATTGAGGATAATCTTATGAACTAAGCATGATCAAGTCAAAAGCAGGATTTTTCCTATATTATGTGAGTTCCTTCAAGTATGGGTAAATTGTCTTAATTATTGCTTTCTAAGCATGAGTTTACATTGTGCATGATATGAAAAGAATTAGCATGAACCCATATGAACTCTATGAACTATGAAATATAAGCATGATGAACTAAGTGAAGATAATGCTAATGAACTTATGCATGTCTCATATGAAGTTAATGATGAATTAAGGGTGCTTTGAGAGTAAAGAACCAACGTTATGATATGATTAATCTATGGTTGAGTAGTGAAAGGTTATCTCACGTAATTCTCCCATTATGATGAAAGAAGAACAAAGAGGCGATTACCCATGTTCTTAAGGAGCTATTCTAATGACGTAAGCTTGGACAAGGTCCATGGAAGATGAAACGTCTATAAACATGATTTTAGCTTGAATTGGTAACCCTAGTTGTACCTTTTCATGTTTAATGATATAAATATATTAATGACTAATCCGTGGAAATTATGGTTAGCACCAAGGGGATATTGAGATGGAAGCTCGTTATTAGAGGTTGGGTTTTCTAGATTGAGCTCTTCTGTTAGTTGAGGACGAGTCTCCTAAAACAATCTCTATCCCATAAACTATGTTGCCACCATATGATGTTGTCTTTAAGTAGACAATAGCTAGTGGATCCACATAAGCTAAGAAGTTCATGGTCTTACCTTGGCAACTAGGAAACCTTTTTTCGGTGTGGCGTAGACACCGGATTCCATGTTGATAGCTCATGTTGTCTTACATGCCGGCTAAGGCTTTTTCCCACAAGTTATGAACAAGTGTTCTCATGATGAAGTAAAGAAAAGAAAGAAAGATGATTTAGCTTGCTTTGGCCTTGGTATATGCTTTATGCTTCATGTTTATCATATTTTAAGTTTGGCCATTGTATTTCATGATTATATTTCACTCTAGCATGATTTACGTGGTTATGTGCATTGCTGTCATACTTAGTACTAAATTGTGCTAACGCATACTCTTGCCTACATTATTAACTTCTTTGGTGTAGGACGTGGTGATTCACCATCCACTCGTGGCTAGAGCTTGATTAAAGATTTGATAGAAGACATGGTGAGTCCTCATCCATCCGAGGACATAGCCTAGTTCTTATTTCCTTTCATGTATTTGCATTTCAGTTTCTTATTTTTATTGGGTTACATCCCAGACCTTGTTCTTTATATTAGATTGGCTTTGAGACATGAGATGTAGAATTCCGCTGTTTCTTTTAAAAGCTCTGATATGAAATTCTCTTTTGAACTTTTATTCTCTATTATCTTGTATGTAATGTGTGCTAAGTGTCTTGTATGAGGCCGCTCGGGGTCTTGTACGCCATGTCACATCTAGAGGGTACCTTGGGTTGTGACATAATCATACTACCGTGGTAGAGTTTTATGCAAATGCATTGGAGACTGACTTTAATGAAGTAGCAGTGAGTACCATCAGAGGGGTGCAAGTGCCATTTAGCCTGACCATGATTAATGCTTTGTACGATCTACCGAGCCTCATTCCACGGCCGGTACTTCATCTTCTACAGGACCTCTCTAGTTTGGACCAGCCAGGATGCGCTACATCTCTTCTCTGATACAAGGAGTTGATGCTCAGATCAGAGAGTTAGTTGCTGGTCTCCCTACTAGAAAATGTTGAGTTGTTGAGTACAGTTTAAGGAAGGTGTAGTCACTTGTACCTAAATGATATCCTTACTTTCCTTAAGCCTACATTACAAGCTTAGCAAAGTCCTTTGTGATTTCTAACCAAATGACGTTGAGTCAATGTTGATTGAAATTATGGGCAAGGTTATGGTGTGGCATTTATTTTCTTGAGATGTTCTATTCTGAGTGTTTGTGTTTTTCTCCCGCGTTTTGTAAATACTTTGTGAGTGTCTTGGGACATTTATTTCTTGTGAGGGCATGCAAATTGATTGAATGGTGATCTTTAAAATTCGTAATTGCATCAAGTGAGCATGTAAGAGAGCTATAGAGTTGAGTCATTTCTTGAATTTGAGTTGTTGTCACTTAATAATTCTTGTTTTTTGAAAAATGTTCCTTAAGAATGTGGGGTTGTTTTGTGAAAAGTTTGCTTGAGGACTATTTCTTAGTACCATCCAAAGTCATCATCTTAATCCTTTGTTGAAATAAGAGTGTATTGTTCTTATAATTGATTGCCTCTTGTGCTTTTGATTTGGTTTTGCTCGAGGACAAGGAAAATTTCTAAGTTGGGGGGTGTTGATGAGTGGGTAATTTTCACACATTTGTAGTCCTTTTCTTAAGACTTTGTTGCACTTATCCAGAGAAAGAGCCTAATTTTCCTTTTAATATGGTTGTTTCAGATACATGTTGGTTAAAAAGGAGTTTTGATGAAAAAGAATGAAAATTGGGACAAAATGGAGCTAAAAACAAAGAAATTGGAACTGGCAGTGAAGTACTCCCCGTGAACGTGGATCTTCACCTGTTTATGAATCATAAACGCAGAGAGCTGGGCGCGACCGCGGAGCTCTAACTGGTTATGAACTGCGAACGCGTGACATCCTTTGCGAACGTGGAGTGCAACTTTGCTGAGTACCGCGAACGCGGTGCCACCTTTGCCAAAGTAGAAAAGAAAGCATGACTGGCATCTTGACAGTTTTTGAATTTCACATTTTGAACCTAATTCTCCATATACACTCATTCACAGCCGTTTTGAGAGATCATATTTGAAATACACTGAAAAACCAACCAAGAGAGGATAGAGCTTGAATTTAGGGCTTAGCTTTGAGAGGAAGATTCCTCAACAAACACCATTAGAGTGAAGATTGTGAGCTTGAGTTGTAATTATTTTTCATCCTTTCTTCAACTCTTTGCTTTGTATTGTTAAATTCTAGGTGTAATTATTGATTGGTGATTTGGATATTGTGTTAGGGATAAGCAATATTTGGGTTTTTGATTTCTATCTTGTGCTTTTGTAATTAGTTGAATGCTTTCTCTTATATGAAATGGGTTTTTGATTATTCAATTGATCTGATGCTTTAATTGCTTTCCAATGGAATTGACCACTCCTAGGACTTGCCCATTCACTTTGATTGAGCTTGTAACAGTTAATTAAGGTTGAGAAAGGTTGATTGGTGCAATTTGAGGTGTAACTGCTCATTTGTTGGATTGTTGCTAGAAATAGTGAATCCTTTCATTGCCTTTAATTTGATTGCTTGTGGTACCACTTGATTGGGTTCGAAAGAGTTAATTGAGAAATACTTTGCTATATTTGAGATTAATAGGTGCGTAATTTAGAGTCCAAGGTATATATGATTTTACCTTTGATTAATTGAGATTGCATGAAGCTAGTTTGCAATGGATCGTATGGGTTTTAATTGATTTCCCATTCCCAAATCCCTTTGAAAATCTTGTTTGAAAAGGCTTTGTTCCTTGTCTTTCTCTATACCCTATCCTAAATTGTTACTTGAAATCTTTTCATTTTATAATTGTATCTTTCATTTCGGATTAAAATTAGTAGCTTGTAATTATTTATCTCTTCAATAGCCCACACATTGTTCCTCGTGGGATCAACCTCAACTCTTTGTTGGGTTTATACTTGTTAGCGACCGCCCATACTTCGAATCGTAAGAGGTGTGGTTGAGCGTTATCATCCATCATGCCTGATTTCATTGAAAATGTGTGTTGTCAATTTCGGTGAACTCACCTGAGCTCGCCTAACCTTATTGGCTAACTGCCTTGTTAATAGGTGAGCCTCAGAACATTTTTGAATTGTGCTTTTTTTAAATTTTGATTTCAACTAACCTTCACCGATTCTATGTTTGTATGATTGTGCTTTGCGGGTTATGGCTAGAACTAAGGAAATCAGGTTGTGACTTCGGATACAGAATCCGATAGGGAATCTCCTTCTTCTTCTCCATTGAAAAGGCACAGAGGAGTAACTATCAGCGAGTTATCTAAGGCTCCTTCACCACAACCAACCACTCCACACTCATCTACGAGTGGAAGTAAGCAACCTAAAGAGGTGATTGCAAGAAAATTAACGGATATCAAGTCTAAATTGCTGCAACCATCTTCTTCTCAAGCATCTGCTACTCGTGTTCTCCTAGTGATTGCTTTAAGGGCTCTCATCAGGCTCAAGGCTACTGGAGAGCATACCATTCTTTAGGATAGACGGCTCACTACACACGATGTCATGAGTGACTAACCTACGATCTGGGACACCATTGAATTTCACAAGTTTGAGAGGTTCATTAAACCTGGAAATACTTCGGTTGCCGCTTGGGTATGAGAATTCTACAATGCATATGCACAAGCACTACCAAAGAAGAGAAAGGGTAGAGTCTGGAAGCCCTTGGATGAAGTTGAAGTGTGTGGTAAGATGGTACAATACCACGCAGGTGCAATTAACATTGCCCTAGGGATGCCAAAAAATCACGCTGACAAGTTTAAATTGAGCATGCATCGTGACCTTGATTCTCTCCAGAGTTGGTCGACACCGCTTATTTATGAAATTTCCCCACTTTGGATGGCTTATGGTGCAAGAACAGGGAAGAACGAAATTAATATTGGGGCATGGTTCTGGTTTGGATTCATTTATAGTAACAGTATGCCTTCACAGAATGAGTCCATCCTTCAGCACCCAAAAGCTGTGTTAGTTGGTACAATTATTGATAAAGAGAAGATTATTACGGGGTCAATCATTATGGATGAGATGATACTGAGAGCCAGGCAAGACCAGACGTCACTTCCATTCCTGATCTTGATCACACATCTGTGTAAAGATGCTAGAGTTCCTTTTCAGGGAAAGACTGATGTGCGGATAACCCTAGCCTCCTCCAATGATATATATAGGATTGAGGTTGATTATCAACTGGACGATGCGGCTTAAAGGAAGCCACCACCACAAGACACTACGGCTGTAGTTGATCCATCCACACTTGATGCTAAGGCCACTCCATCCGCTCTTTCTTTGGAGCAATCATGTATACCCAGCCTTTCTCTACACCTTCTACTACTAGTGCGGTTGTTGCACCTACCCCTGCTCCTATCTCCCATCCCCCTTGACCAAGGCCATGATTTATCAAATTGGCAATATTGCCCGTTCTATAGATGTGAGGGCTGGGAGGGTTGAGATGAACTTGCCTAAGATTATTGATAGAGCTATTCATATTGCTTTAGCTCAATCGAGGTTTATGTTGACTAAGTGTGAGTCTACTATTGAGGCACATGGTGTACGATTAGATGTCCTCACCACTAGGTTAGAGGCTTGAGAAAAGGTTGAGGGTAGTTCGAATGTGCTATCTAAGATGAAGCATTAGATAGAAACTTTGAGGGCTGATGTAGACTAGCTAAGCTCTACGGATATATCGATGTTATGTGGTGATGTTCCCCTACCTGATGCACTTGTGTATGTTCCCTCGATTATCCCTAGTGGTGAGATCCCTTAGTGTGTGGCTGTGCAGCCGAGTGGGGGTGATGTGGCGATTATTGATGCTATAGCTGATAATGCTAGTGATGAAAGAGAGGATGATAGGGCTGATACTGATTTGGCTAAGGAGACAGATAAGGAGGAGATTCAGAGAGTGGAGGACATGCAGAGGATTTACAGTGACACTGACAAAGTTATAGAACATTGAGGAGAAGATTGTCCACACGACATTGGGGAGATATCTTCAGACTCCACCATCCCTCCTATTGATCTGCCAGGCACTGATGCCTCGGTTGAGCCTACATTGCTACTTTATGTGATCACTACGCCGGGAACTGATGCCCTAGCTATTGCCACTCCTCCTGAAACTCCAGATCAGAGCACTCCACTGGCATACCCTATTAGGGGCGCTTTTACATCTCCTCCCATACTCTTTTACTTATTTCGCATTGAACACACTGCTTTTACTATTTTGGTGGGATGAGGGCACTTGTGCTAATATTCCCCTTTTTATTATATTTTGTTACTTTCAGTTTTATTCTTGGATAATTGTAGTATTTTTGTTATTTCTTTTATAGTGTTTTGATTGGTTTATATCGTTGAGTCTCTTTTTAAATCTTCTCTTTCCCCATGAGTTTTGAAAATCATAAAATGCTTGAGTTTTCATTGATAATAATTCAAGCATCGATTGTGTTCAACAACGATGTCTTGAATAGTACTCATGATGAGCATGGTGTATAGTATTTGTTCTGCAAGGAAGGAATCAATGTTGTTTCCCTTTTGAGTGATCATTTTTAATATTTTATTGATTAGCTATGCTTTTATGTGAACCTTGCAATGAACATTGCACACAAGCTTTTGATCTTTTCGGACTGTGCTAAATGATTGTGTTTAAAGTGCTTGTGTGGTGAGATTTTACTTGGAAGCATGTGTGTTGAATCCTTGAATTTGCCTTGTTAGTCAAATTGTCTAGTTTTAATAAGTGTAAGGAATGACCTTGGGCAGATATTTTGAGAGGGAACCGTAATATCCATATACTTTCAGTGACTACCTTCTGAGTGTGTGCAACCATTTTTGCACCATTTGAGCCTAAACCATTTGTTGATAACCGTATTGAAACTTCTTGAGCCAAATTGCCCCTAACTTCTCAGCCAAAATCCTTTTCAAAGCATTGGTTTGTTTAAATAGCCAACTTAGGTTAAGATACTAAGTTGGGGTTGTTGAAAGGAAGGATGAAGGAAAGCCAAGTGAAAGGCAAAGAAAGATGAAATGAGACTCATCTTTAAAGTTTGTTGCAAAAAGAAGGAATCCCTCCTTATAAAAAAAGGGAATGAGATTGTGATGAATAACCTTTTGAAAATTGCAATGAAAAAGAAAATTTGGAGAAATAAAAAGGGGTTGTCCAATAAAGTGATTGACAAGTCAAAGTTTGAGCTCTCAAATTGAAAAGAAATGAAAAGAACTTGAGAAGAGGTGAAAATAATTGCAACAATTCTTTTAAAAGGTGAAGTCACTAAGCCAAATTGACCATACCTTAACCCTCAACCTCATTACAAGCCTAAAAGAACCTTGAGATGTTGCATGAACTAGGTTATGTGATGATTGGAAAATATGGGCAAACCTATGGGATGAAGCATGCATGTATTTCTCTTTTCGGAGAGTGAGAGTTGTCTTGATTCCTCACTTCTTTATTTTTTTACTTTGTGAGAGCATGGAATCATTCTTGATGCGAGGGCACTTGAATGCATTTTTTGAAATATGGTCTTGGATTAGAAAAGAAGCTATAGTGAGCTTGAGCTTGGTTTGAGACCGGCTAGTCATCATTTGAATCTTTTTTATTATGATGGAGTGTAGCATGTTGTTGAGAGTAGTCTTGTAATGGCGCATGTTAGCTCTCATTGAGTATTGTTGTAGACACCTTTGTTGAACTAATTGTGTTCTTGATTTACTTAAGGACAAGCAAAAGTTTAAGTTGGGGGTGTTGATAAGTAGAAGATTTACACTCATTTGAGGCCTATCTAGTTCAATATTTAGTGTCGTAAATGCCTAATTATGTCCTATTCTAATAATATTTTGATGATTTGCACGTATAAAGGCTAAAGGACGAGGCAAAGATTAATGTTTGAAAGAATGGCCAAAAACATAAAAAGAATTGTAAACTCTACATTGTTGATCGCCCAACAAGAAGGGCGGATCGCCCAATTGGTTCGACCTCGCCCAAATTGATAGTGCTCAATACTTAAATTAATTGAGGTAGGTCGGTGAACTCAAAGAGGAACGATGACTTGCAGAATGAAAAGGGCGAACATGTTGACCATCGCCGAAGGTGACAGTGCTTGGAGAAAAATTGAAGGCTTAAAATGCAAACAAAGGTTGTACTTAGTGATCCACCGAGTGTGAAAGGCAGACTCGAACGAGCTCACCAACTGAGATTCAAATACTTGAATTCTAAAGCAAGAGAAAGGCGAGCTGAGAAGCACTTGGCGATCCACCTAATATGCTAGGCGAGCCGGACTAACGTCATGAAATAGCTCACGCATTGAGTTTTGGGCCAAATTTTAGGGAATTATAAATAACTAAAGGAGAGATACAGAGAATGTCAGAAAAATATTAGAGACATCTGAATCTTTTAGAGATAGAAATACTTTACTTCTTGAAGAACACTTTTAGTTTTTCGGGTTTTCATCTTTGCTCTTGAAATTGACAAATGGAAGTTTAATTCAAAGTGGGTATTTCTTATAATTGCTTAATTTCATATTACCCATTGATGCTTTCATGAAAGGTATAATTTCTTTACACTTTGTGATGGGTGGCTAAAACCCAAAAGTTTAGAGGTGCAATTATGGGGTTGGGTGTTGATTTAATATAGTGGGTATTGTGTTATGATCCTATTTTGTTGTTGTTCATACAAGGATTTGGGCTAATTTGCATGGGTTTAACTTATGGGTTAAGGTTGCAAACTTAATTTCTACTTTCGATCTCTGATTAATTCTCAAAAGAGATTGATTGGAGTGGGTAATAGTCTAATACTTGCAATTTAGGTTGGATGTCTACAATTTTCTTGAAAATAAAGATTATGGATCGGATCTATTTACCCTATTTCTGCATTGATAGAGAGAATATAGTAAGGTATTGGGTTTTTTAGTTATGCACATATATGAGACTGAATAGAGATTCTACGAGCCGATACTATAATATCGAAAGAGGATTAGTGTCATAGAAGATGACCAAGCCTATCCATGAGTGTTCATTACTATAGAGCAACACAATTACCCCTATGTGACATCAATCTCAAATCCCCGCACCCCTTGATTACTTGCTACTTGATTGAGTTTCTGAAATCGTAGTTTAATTGTGACTTTTGAAACAAAAATCCTTTTTATAAATTTGGTTGAATCATCCACGTATTGTTCCTATTGCTACAAATGAATTGATTTACAATTTCAATTTCTTTGTAGAATTCCTTGCCTTGTATCATTCTCTATGGGATTCGACCATGATTCTTAGTTGGGTATTATATTCATAACGATCGCTTACTCTTTGGATTGGTTTTAGAGAGTACTTTGAGCGTTATCACCCATCACAGCACAAGTTTACTAATCTGGAACTCATATCAATCCAAGCTTACGTCCTCGGCCCAACAGTTTAATAAAAAACAAAGAATCACAACTCAAGGGTCCATACCATCAATCAACTAACCAAACAAATCAAACACAATACAATCCTTAGTTTCACGCCACCTGGAAACAAGGTTTACGGATACTACTCACATAAGGATCACCTAAACTATGGCTTCTCTGACTAAATCCTAAGCCAAACAACCCATCCTATGGCCATAACAATCGAAGGTTCAGTAAAGCTCAACAAAACCTAAGGGTCCAACCTAAATCATGCAATACTACCTAAACATAATTAATCCAACCAAGCCTAGTCTAAGAAAAAGATAGCCATAACCTACCTTAAGGCAAAAAAACAACACAAGAACTATAACTCGGGTGCCTTTTCCTTTCGGAGAGCATAGGATTGCTTCCATGCTATCAAGATCACAAAGAGCAAGTAAATACAGATCCAACGATAACCATATCACTATCCCTAAATTCGGACAAGAATTGGGTCGAAAATCAGCCCTCGAAATGAAGAAACATAATTAAGAATAGAAAACGTTCATATTGTTATCCTTGGACTGAGGATTACATGCCCGGAAGATGGGTGAAAGAGGGACTCAAATCGGACCCAAAATGGCCAAATTACCACACTTTAAAGTTTAGAAATCTTGAAATTTGAGGCCGGAAACAAAGTAGAATTATGAAATTAATGCCGTAAAAGTGTAGAGGAGAGGGAAATTAAGAGAATTACCTTAAATGGTTGAAAATGATCAAGAATTGTTCCCAAATTCTCCAAGCCGAGTTCTCAACAATATGACTTTCTTTTTTTGAAATAAAGGAAGAGAATGTGGTTTTAATCTCACCGATATTCGCAAAAGCAGCCAAAGGGTTCGCAAAAGTGGGGCCCACCTAAGAGGTGCCCTTCACTTAAGTGGCCCCCTTGGCCTCTTAAGCGGCCTTCACAAAAGGTAAAGGCTGGTTTCTTAAGTGAGTCCCACCCCAAAAATGTTGTTCGCTTAAGAGGCCCCCTGCTCGCTTAACCCAACGCACAGGATACTAGATTTTTCAGAAAAAAGGCTAAGTGTCCCAAACACTTTGAACAAGCCCTCAAAATTCAATCGGAGTCCAAACGATGCAAACATAAAGTGCAAACCACTTGGAATAGACATTCTGAACTCAACGAAATTGACGAAACAGCCATCCGAGGTCATTTAATGAAAATGTTGACCAAAGTCAACACTGTAATAAAAAAACACAACAAAACGTCATAAAGATAAAAACTCACCCCGACACCCTCGGGAACAAAACAAATGGTCGTGCTAGGCCAAACTCGTTTTTCCGAAGCTAACTGTGCTAACAAAATTTGATTCAAAGCACGTCTACCAAGAAAGTTCACCCAAGTAAATCTTTAAGGAACACTTAAAGGCTAAAACGCCTAATGGCACCAACTCCAAACGGAAGCCACAAGACACGAACTGACCATCACACTAGAGCAAAAAAACCCTTCCAGAGCTGATGGAAATGATGGAATTTTGTTTCGATGTCATAATCTTCGTATGTTGACTAAAATCAACTCTTTCAAGCATTAAGCTTCCATAATCCAAAACTCACACTAAACTCAACTGCACACCTCAGGGAGTGTGCCACCCAACCGAACAACCACAAACATGCTATAAGGAAGCTACGAGAAGGGACAAAATAGGAAAAGTACGCATAAAACATAGAAATGACCTCGAGGGTCATTACGAAAGGTTATACTGGCATGTTATTGAAACTTCTCGAACCTTGTTGCATCAAGCGTCTTTAGCATCACACTTTTGGAGTTTTACCTATCAACAAGTTGTTTATCTTATAAATAGGCTAACTACACCAAATTTTCAACATAAGAGTCCTTTTGAAATTTTATTTCGAACTATGCCCAAGTATGACTCCATTAAAGTATTTGGTTTCATCTATTATTCGTGGCTCAAACAGTATGCCAAAAACAAATTAGAGCCATTTTCGACACCATGCGTTTATTTAGGAATTTTGAATAAACATTGTTGTCATCAATGTTTTGATCCTTTAACTTCAAAAATATATCTATCAGATGATGTCTCATTTTTTGATAGTCAATTCCCATCTGATAATATTTTTTCTCATTTAAAAACAACACAACATAAAATTGTATCGTGGGAAATTTTTTCAGCTAAACAACAATCAAAGGATAATACTTAAAGTTTACATGATTCCTATGAGTTTCCTTCACAGAATATGCAGTAGCCGGTGGTCATGCATTCACCCATCTCCTCTGCCTCTACAGATGCAAGCGTCTCAGGTAATTCCATTTCTCCCTTATCTGATACTTCTTCTCCTTCTCCAATGCCTCTGCTGCCCCCAACCCTCACCATCAAAAATTTTGTTTACAACTCATTTGATTGCTAAAGGGTTCAGAAAATAGCTTGGACTTGATTTTCCATGTACTTTTAGTCCTGTGGTAAAGCCTAGAACTGTTCAGCTCATTCTTGCAATTGCAACACAATAAAGCTGGCCCATTTTGTCAACTTGAAATGAATAATGCCTCCCTGCAAGGTCATATCGAGGAGAAAGTCTATACGCACCAACCACTTGGTTTTGAAGCTTCTATGCATCTGTCACATGTCTGCAAGCTACACAAAGCTATACATGGCCTCAAACAGGCTCCCATGGCTAGGTACACTGAACTCAAAACTTACTTGGTTGCTTTGGAATTTATTAAATCCCAAGCTGATTCTTCATTGTTTATCATGCATAATTTTTAGTTTACTATTTATGTTCTGGTATACGTTGACGGAATAATTGTCGTGGGTAATCAGATTCGTGGTGTTCAAAGCATTATTGATAATTTTGCAACCCTATTCTCATTGAAGGATCTTGGCCCACTTCATTATTTTTTTGTTTTGAAGTCTTATCTTATCCTGGTGGTCTTTTGTTTTGTCAACAAAGATACATTACAAATCTATTACAGGAAGTTAATTGTCACACCTCAGATTTCTAAAAAGGAGAAAAAGGTTGCATTTCAACTTTTGGGGCAATACCAACGACACCACCAACGGCTCGTTGGTCTGACCTACCAACCGTAGGTGGAGTCATGAATAGGCTTGGAAACTTCATCTGATTTTTGCAATTTCCAGTGTGAGCTACGACTTGGACCTACGGCTCGTTGGTTGACCTACCAATCTTAGGTCAAGTCGTAGGTTAGGGATCGTCAGTTTTTTGTTCTAAGGGTCTTTTGGTCTTTTCCCTAATTGTTTAAATCCTAAGTAAGGACGGTTACCCTCTAATACTAAGTACTATATAAGCCTTCTAAGCCTAATTTCTACCCTTCCTAATCACTTTTCAACTATTCCCAAAAATATCTCTTAAAAATACTCTCTAGAAAAGCTTGAAGAAGAAGAAGGAAGACCTAGGGTTTTCAAATCAAGTCCCCTAATCCCCAATTGATTTCAAGGTTTTGGCGTCATGTTATGATAGCTTTCACCTATGGAGTTCTTTCCTTCATAGGGTTCCCAAACTCCCCAATTTTCAAAGTAAGAATTCTCAATTGAATTTAGGGTTTTTCTTCTATATGTGGGTTCTTTCAAATTATGATCTAATTGATTGAATTATGTTTAATTATGCATGAATTGAGTTGAATTGCATTATTAAAATTGAATCCCCATGAACCCATATGAATTTCATGATTTCTAGACTATGATCATAATATGAGGTTTGAACTATGAAAGATGAATTGGGGAAATTGAATGATTTTGAGATGAAGGTACATAAGCCCATGCATGATTTATGTCTTCTAAGCTATGATTTCATGATGAAGTTATGAATAATCAAAATATGGGTTTTATGAAAGTATGCATGTTCAGTTATGATGATTTATAATTTGCTTTGAGATTGAAGCATAAATGATGTTGTGGTTGAGTTGTGAAAGTGTTTCTCACATATTACGCAAACCATGAACGTGAAAGGATTTTTCTCACATAAAGTATTCATAACATATTGAAAGGTTTTTCTCAACTAAACTTTAATCAATGAGTTAGGAGCTATTCTAATGAAGGGACATAAGGCGACTACACATGTTCCCTAATGTAGACAAGAGGTGATTACCCATGTCTACTAATAATGAATTATGACTAATCCGTGGGAATTATTCTTAGCACCGAGTGGACAAGTGGCGATTACCCATGTCCCATAAAATATGTGCTACCATAGGATGATTGTCTAGATAGACATTCGCTAGTGGATCCACGAAAGCTAGAAGTTCATGGTCTTACCTTGGCAAGTAGGAAAACTCTTTTAGGTGTGGGGTAGACACCGTATTCCATGTTGATAGCTCACATGGGCTTACATGTTGGTTAAAGGTAATTTTCCCACATTAATGAACCTAAGTAACTTATGAAGATGTTTCAAAGATGTTTTAGCTTGTATTTGACCATGTGTTATGACTTGTGTTTTCTAACCCTTTTCTCATGGTTTAGCTTGATCAATGCATGTAATGAAAATGTTCTCTTTTAGGATGACTTGATGATTTTATGCATAGTTATCATACTTGGTACATGTTTGTACGAACGCATACAGAGCCTACATTGATTTATTAATGTAGGGCTTGGCGATTCTTCTCATTCCGCTAGTGGCTAGTGAGTGTATAGAGACTTGAAGACTTGGTGAGTCCTCAAATGTTCGAGGATGTAGACACGTTATTCTTTTCGTGTCATTTACTTCCTTTGGAAATGTATTGGGTTATGTCTCAACGTTCTTTCTATTCTTTGATAGATGGCTTTGAGACATATGTTTAGATTTCCACTATGCGTTGTAACTCTTTGGTTATGAAATTGTCTTTTAAACTCTTAAATTTCTATAATCTTGTATGATGCATGCTAAGTGGCTTGTAAAAGGCCCCTTTTGGGGTCTTGTACGCCATGTCACGTCTAGGGGGTACTTTAGATCATGACATTAATATGCACAATTGCAAGGGTGTTCCAACACCAAAGGCTTCGACTATTGTTTTCTAAGAGTCTTGCATAAAATTCTTTAGTTGATGTCTTTCTTTATAGGAGGATAATCGATAAACTTCATTAACTTTCTCTTACAAGTCCGAACATTGCATTTGTAATTAGCTAACTCACATAGTCCAAGAATAGGCCCTTAATATCACATTGGAGAGCTATGAGGTGTCTTCTTTGGTAGGTTCATCAGACATCTTTGTTTGGCCTCTGAATTACCAAAGAACATGATCATTGTCTTCTAGCCAACTCATATTTTGACTTGGATGGAGATCCTCTCGATCGAACCTCCATCACAAGTTATGTTGTTTACCTTGGCACTTCTCCATTGTCATGGTCCTGTAAATAGAACAGATATATCTCTCGCTCCTCCACATAAGTGGAATATCAGGATGTTGCAGCTACTGTTTCTGAGAAAAATTGGCTAACAAGTTTACTCCATGAGCTTCAGTTTCATATTTCCACCACTCCTCAAATATTTTGGGACAATGTTAGCACAGCATACATTTGTGCCAACCCGGTGTTCCATAGTCAGATGAAGAATATTGTTATTGATTTTAAGTTTATTCGTGAACAAGTTTGAAACAAGAATATCCTAGTTATACACCTTCACTCAACTGATCAAGTGGCAGGTATACTCACCAAAACACTTCCAAGAGATTCTTTTGTCAAGAATTTCTCCAAGTTGGGTGTTGTTGACACCACCAACATGCGGGGGTGTAGTAACAGATTATTAGAGAAGAGTCCTTACTTTTGTAGAACTCTATTTTAGTAGTCCCTAATCCTTAGGAATCCATTATAACTCTTTCCTTCTATGTAGGCTTTGTTTAATAGACATTATCTTTTCCAAGTCTTGTATAGATTTTTTATATAGCAGCCATATGGTCAATAATAACAATCACAATTTTCCCATTTTTGGTCTCGTCTCTTTTGTTTTTATTATTTAAATCTTCAAACCAATTGATTCTAGCCTGTTACCTAAGAATAGCCTCCAACATTCCAAGCCATTTCACATTCTCCACATGCTCCTTATTCAATTCCTCCCTACTTTGGTCAGTGTTATTGAGAGGATGTAGTACTTCCAGAAGCTACTCTTTAGCTTCCCATTTAATAATCTGATCATAAATATCTCCAACAGTGTTTCTATACCACTGGCTGAGTCTATTGCTTAGAGTTTTAACTTAGTGTGTATAACCGCCACATTGCTACCATTACCAGTGACACTCATATTCCAAGAATCTTGCACTACCTGAAGGAAGTTTTGCTGCTCAGTACAAAAGTTTAGAAAGCTAAAGATCTAATGAACTCATTCTGATTAGAGCGGCTTTTTGTCAACAAAGGCCTATTATCCAATCTAACTCTAGCCAGATGTTTGATAGTGTCACGACCGAAGGTACCCCCTAGATGTGACATGGTGTACAAGACCCCGAGAGGACTCATACAAGCCCTTAGCATACATTATATACAAGATAATAGAGAATAAAAGTTCGAAAGATAATTTTCTATCAAAGCTTTTAAAAGAAACAGCGGAAGTCTACATCTCATGTCTCTAAGCCAATCTATCATAGAAAGTAAAATTAGGACGTAACCCAATACAATTAAAAAACTGAAAAGAAAGGACATGAAAATAAGAACAACTAGGCTATGTCCTCGGATGGATGAGAACTCACCAAGTCTTCTATCAACTCTCTAATCAAGCTCTAGCCACGAGTGGAAGGTGAATAGTCACGTCCTACACCAAAGAAGTTAATGTAGGCAAAAGTATGCGTTAGCACAATTAAGTACTAAGTATAATAGCAATGCACATAAACACATAAATCATGCTAGGGATAGAGACATAATCATGCCAAGCAATGGCCAATCTAAAAACATGAGAAACATGAAACATAAAGCATATATCAAGGCCAAAGCAAGCGAAATCATCTTTCTTTCTTTTTTTCACTTCATTATGAGAATACTTGTTCATTAACTTGTGCGGAAAAGCCTTAACCGACAGTAAGACCATGTGAGCTCTAAAATGGAATCTGGTGTCTACGCCACACCGAAAATGGGTGTCCTACTTGCCAAGGTAAGACCATGAACTTCTTAGCTTATGTGGATCCTTTAGCTAATGTCTACTTAAAGACAACATCCTATGGTGGTAATATAGTTTATGGGATAGAGATTGCTTTAGGAGACTCGGCCTCAACTAGCGGGAGATCTCAATCTAGTAAACTCGGCTTCTACTAATGGGAGAGGTTTCACTAGAAGACCCGACCTCTACTAACGGGAGGGTTTCCATCTCAATATTCACTAAGTGCTAAGCATAATTCCCTCAGATTAGTCATTAACATATTTATATCATTAAACATGAAAAGGTACAACTAGGGTTATCAATTCAAGCTAAAATCATGCTTAAAGACGTTTCATCTTTCATGGACCTTGTCCAAGCTTACGTCATTAGAATAGCTCCTTAAAAAAATGGAAAATCGCCTCTTTGTTCTTCTTTTATCATAATGGGAGAATTACGTGAGAAAACCTTTGACTACTCAACCATTGAATCATCATAACATAACTTTGGTACTTTACTCTCAAAGCTCCCTTAATTCATCATGCTCATATTTCATAGTTCATAGATTTCATATAGGTTAATGAAAGTTCAACTCATATCATGCTATTCAATGAAAGCTCATGCTTAGAAACCCATAATTAGGACAATTTACCCATGCTTGAAGGAACTCACATAATAGAGGAAAATCATTTTTTTGACTTGATCATGCTAAATTCATAAGATTATCCTCATTTCATTCATAATTCATGCTTGATTTCATAGAGAATTCATAAACTTCATTAAATCATAGCTCAACCCAACAATCAAAACATAGATTATCAAATTGGGGAGAATTAGCTTGGAATCATGGGGGTTCATGAAATTTTTACATCAAATCATGTGATTCACGCTAATTAATGCACTAAGTTACTTTATCACGCTAGATCGTGCACTAGGAATTAGAAAATCAACCATTGAAATCATAACTGAAGAACACACAATGATTGATCAAAAGCATTATTCAATTGGGTTAGAGTAAACCTTTGAAAATCATGAAGAAGAGGAAGGACCCATTGGAGGAAAGGACTCCTAATGGTGAACACTATCATACATTACTAAAATTCACAAGAAAATGGAGAAGATTGAAGGTCTCCAATCGAGGATTCAAGCTTTGTTCTTCTTACTTGAGAGTTGAGAGAGTTTCTTTTAGAGAGACAAATATTTTAGAGGACAGTTTTAAAATGAGTTAGAATGAAAGGAATTAGGCTTAGAAAGAATTTATAGGTCTTAGATTAAGGGTATAACCGACTTAGCTTAATAGGTAAACAATTAAGGAAAAGACCAAAAAGCCCTTAATTAAAAACTGTCGGGGCCAATCGATGGACAGGATCTACGATCCGTACATCAATTGACGTACCATCCTACTCTTCCGTCAATTGATTCAGAAAGTTCATTTTTGGCTGAAAATTTTGCTAAGTCTGGAGGGCATATACGGAACCTAACTACGGCCCGTCAACTGAACTACGAACCGTCCTGCCATTTCGTAGGTCAAAGTTCCAAAACTTGGAAATCCTGAAAGTTCACAGTGCCATTGACGCTCCCCACCTACGGCCCGTCAATACATCTACGACCCACAGGTGGCCTCCGTAGGTCACTGTCTTCAAGTGAGTTCTGCATTTAAAATTCTTTGAAAGCTTGGGATATTACAATATCTCCCCCTAGGGGAACATTCATCCTCGAATGAGAATCAAGACATCATGAGAAGGGTAATAGACGCAGACTAACAACCCAACCTAGCATGCAATCACATAAGTACACATATCCGAGGAGGAAACATCAACTTCAAGCTAAAGCATGATCAACACATCATATCATGAAGACTTTATGTAACTCATACTCAAATGCACATAATCATATAAGACTCTTTCATGAACATGCATAATCAAGGAACCATGGGAATCAACTACGACACATGAGACCAAAAGAATGAACCGTGAGGATCAAGATACCTCAAGCTAAAGTACGATCAGAAGGAAAGAGATGAGGATATCGGGACATCGTATTGGCCTTGGCCTCCCAAGTAGAACGCTCAACGAATTGATTCCTCTAGAGAACTTTCATGGAAGCAACTTCTTTAATTCTTAACTTCCGGACTTGCCTGTCTAAAATCTCAACTTGAACCTCTTCATAGGAAAGACTATCCTTTATGCAAAGATTCTCTAAGGGCACTATACAGGTCGGATCACCAACACACTTCTTCAACAATGAGACATGGAAAACCGGGTGCACTGATGCCAAATCATTAGGCAAGTAAAGCTCATAAGTAATCTTACCAACACGTCTCAAAATCTGATACGGGCCTACATAATGGGGAATAAGCTTCCCTTTCTTCTCAAATCTCATTACACCCTTCATGGGTGAGATTTTCAAGTAAATCCAATCATCAACGAATGCTAATTCTCTTCTTCTTACATCGGCATAGGACTTTTGTCGACTTTGGGCAGTTTTCAACCTTTCCCTAATAAGTCAAACTTTCTCCATAGCCTCACGCAACAACTCCGGGCCTATCAAAGCAACTTAACCAACTTCAAACCAACCTATAGGAGATCTACACCTCCTACCATAGAGAGCCTCAAATGGAGCCATACCAATACTAGAATGGTAGCTATTATTATAAGAAAACTCAATCAAAGGCAAGTGATCATCCCAAGTACCCTTGAAATCAATTATAAAAGCTCTCAACATATCCTCTAAAGTCTGAATAGTACGTTCCGCTCACCCATCAATTTGGGGGTGAAAGGCCGTATGATCTTAACACGAGTACCAAGACCTTTTTGGAACGACTTCAAAAATTGAGAAGTAAATTATGTAACACGATCGGAGATAATGGATAAAGGCACTCCATGTAGCCTAACAATCTCCCTCAAATACAACTTCGCATAATCCTCCGCGGAATAAGAAGTCTTGACGGGAATGAAATGGGCTGACTTTGTCATTATATACACAACAACCCAAATCGAATCATATTGTCACCTTGTGCGAGACAAATCAATAATAAAATCCATATGCACATCTTCCAACTTCCAAGTAGGAATGCTAATATCTTGGGTCAAATCTCCCGGCCTTTGATGCTCAACTTTCACTTGTTGATAATTAGGGCACTTAGCCACAAACTCTACATTATCTTTCTTCATTCCGTTCCACCAATAAATTTCCCGCAAATCATGGTACATTTTGGTAGCTCCTTGGTGGATGGAATATCGAGAACTATGGGCTTTCGATAAAAAATTTTCTCTTAAGCCCTCTACACTGGGAAAACACAAACGACCTTGGTATCCAAGCACACCATATACCCCTTGGGAGAAAACCTCTATGGACTTCTTGAGTACCGCTTCCTTTAATTCAACCAAGTTAGGATCAAGACCTTGCTTAGCTTTCACATCATGCACAAAAAAGGATTCAGAACCCTTGTGAACCGTAACACCACCTTTAGTAGAACCAACCAGTCTAACACCCAATCAAGCCAATCTATGGATATCGCGAACCAACTCTTTTGTACCATCCTCAACATGAGCAACACTACCCATAGATAATCGACTAAGAGCATCCGCCACCACATTAGCCTTACTGGGGTTATAGAGAACACTCATATCGTAGTCTTTTAACAACTCAAGCCACCTTCTTTGGCGGAGATTCAAATCATTCTATTTAAACACATATTGCAAACTCCTATGGTCGGTGAAGACATCTACATGTACCCCATACAAATAATGTCGCCATATTTTCAAAGCAAACACAATTGCCGCTAATTCCAAGTCATGAGTAGGATAGTTCTTTTCATGCACATAAAGTTGCCTTGAAACATAAGCAATGACTTTTCCATTATGCATAAGAACACATCCTAGCCCAATTCTCGAAGCATCACAATAAACCACAAAATCATCGGATCGTTCCGGTAGAGGCAATATTGGAGCCGAAGTAAGTCGCTCCTTCAACTCTTTGAAATTCTTCTCACTTGTTTCGGACCATACGAATTTAACCTTCTTTTAAGTCAAAGCCGTCAATGGAGAAGCAATAGATGAAAACCCTTCAACAAACCTGCTATAATAACCGGTTAAGCCCAAGAAACTACGAATATCTGAAGGTGATAAAGTCTAGGCCAATTCTTACCCGCTTTCGTCTTCTTAAAATCTACCTCAATGCCCTTACTGGAAACAATGTGACCAAGAAAAGCCAGGGACCTTAACCAAAACTCACATTTACTAAACTTCGCAAAGAGTTGTTGGTCCTTGAAGACTTGCAACACAATCCTCAAATGATTAACATGTTCACCTTCATTCTTTGAGTAGATCAAAATGTCGTCAATAAACACAATCACAAACATGTCAAGGTATTGCTTAAACACTCTATTCATCAAGTCCATAAATACGGCCGGATCATTTGTCAAACCAAACGACATTACCAAGAACTCGTTGTGACCATACCTAGTCTGAAAAGTCATTTTCGGAATATCATCTTCTTTCACCCTTAATTGTGAAAGCCCAAACAAAGGTCGATCATAGAAATAACTAGCCCCTTGAAGTTGATCAAACAAGTCATCTATCCTTGGTTGAGGATACTTATTCTTAATGGTAACCTTGTTCAATTGGCAATAGTCGATGCACATACGAAGTGAACCATCTTTCTTGCTTACAAAAATGACCGGAGCACCACATGGAGAAATACTTGGCCGGATGAAACCCTTATCCAACAAGTCTTTCAACTGCTCTTTTAGAGAATTCATAAATTTCATTAAATCATAGCTCCACCAAACAATCAAATTATAGATTATCAAATTGGGGAGAATTAGCTTGGAATCATGGGTGTTCATGAAATCTTTACATCAAATCATGTGATTCACGATAATTCGTGCACTAAGTTACTTTATCACGCTAGATCGTTCACTAGGAATCATAAAATCAACAATTGAAATCATAATTGAAGAACCCACAATGATTGATCAAAACCCTAATTCAATTAGGTTAGAGTAAATCTTTGAAAATTATGAAGAAGAGGAAGGGCCCATTGGAGGAAAGGACTCCTAATGGTGAACACTATCATACCTCACTGAAATCCATAAGAAAATGGAGAAGACTGAATGTTTTCAATGGAGGATTCTAGCTTTCTTCTTCTTCCTTGAGAGTTGAGAGAGTTTTTTTTAGAGAGACAAATATTTGAGAGGACAGTTTAGGAATGAGTTAGAATGAAAGGAATTAGGCTTAGAAAGTATTTATAGGTGTTAGATTAAGGGTATAACCGACTTAGCTTACTAGGTAAACAATTAGGGAAAACATCCACAAGCCCTTAATTAAAAACTGTCGGGGCCAATCGACAGACAGAATCTACGGTCCGTACATCAATTGACGAACCATCCTTCTCTTCCGTCAATTGATTCAGAAAGTTCATTTTTCGCTAAAAAATTTCCTAAGTATTGATGGCATCTACGAAACCCATCTACGGCCTGTCAACTGAACTACGAACCGTCCTGCCATTCCGTAGGTCAAAGTTAAGAAACTTGGAAATCCTGAAAGTTCACAGTGCCATTGACTGTCCCCACCTACTGCCCATCAATATATCTACGGCCCGTAGGTGGCCTCCGTAGGTCACTGTCTTCAGGTGAGTTCTACATTTAAAATACTTTGAAAGCTTGGGGTATTACAGATAGTGTTGTTTTGTTAGTTTTCAGCCCTTATGTCATTAACATACACTCTATCAAGTCTTTTCTATATTCTTTTATCAATTCTTCTGTTAATACACCAAATATACTTAAGGCCCACAGAACAAATATCAGATAGTGCACATGCCTCTATGGTGCTAATAAAGTAAAAATATCTATTAGCCCCATGGGGTGTGCCCCATAGCTTCTCATTAGTATACATTATTGCATTGAAGCGTCTTCCAATACTCCATGGACAATCCATGGAGTTGCTCATAGTTTCTAAACTATCTCATAACTCTCTTCTTTACAAGGAAGTGCATTTGACATAAACAACATATATGTATCTACCATCCTACAATATATATATATATATATCACCAAGTTTATGCATTTGTATTAGCCATACGATATTGGAATCCCAAAAAATTCTTTTATTCGTCAATTGTAGTTATATTATCAAGTGGTTAAGAAATAGCATCATAGACCACACTGTTAATATTAAAAAATATAGCACTAAAGGAATACTAGGAGTAGGGTTTTTATTTTGTTTCTACTCTCTTTTCTTACTGGGAGAAAAAGTCTTTGCTTTTGATCTTTTTCCTCTTCTTCTTTGCCTGCTTCTTCCTATAGTATTTGCATTGTTATCATCCTTGTGCTATGTATTTTCTCTTTATGCTTATGATCCCAATTTTTCTTTATTAGAGATGGTCAAACTTGATGCAATAAGATCTATGCCATTTTTATAGTCGATAATGTCTTTTGAGTTTTTGTTTGGAGGCCCTGGGGTTGATGAATTACCTGCTCACAATTTAGCTCTCACACTAATTGTAGAGGTTCTTGATTTTTATTCTTAGTAGGTAAGCTAGTATAAATGTTTAAGATGTAGAAGAGTGTAAAGATATGAGACATGATCCTAACTCAACCCCAAAAGCTAGCTAATAAGAGGAGGATTGCCAAAGCATATATAAGGAATCTAACAGTCTATTCCCCAACCAATGTGGGACTTTAACACACCTTAACACCCCCTTCACACCTTGGCCCAATTTGAGCATGGATCGGGAGCCCTAATAGGGATGGTCCTTGCTATGATACCATGTAAAAATATGTCATCTAGGCTTAACTCAACCCCAAAAGATAGTTCATAAGGGGAGGATAGCCCAAACCAATAAGGAGACCACTAGTCCGTTACCATGTAAAAAAGTACATAGGCCTAACTCAACTCGACAAGCTAGCTCATATGGGAAGGAATACACAAGTCTATATAAGGAGACCACCAATTCATTTTCAAACTAATGTAGGGCTTTAAACCACTCTAACACCCCCTCCTTTATTCCCAAACCCAACTAGAGCGTCGAGCAAATGCCTAAATAGGGATGGACATAGCTATGATACCTTGTAAAGATATGGAAGTTGCGTCTAACTCTACCCCAAAAATATCTCATGATAGGAGGATTTTCCAAGCCCATAAGGAAACCAATATTACATTACCATGTAAAGATATTTCACCTCGCCCAACTCAACCCCAAAAGATATCGCATAAGAGAAGGATTTCCCAGGCCTGTATAAGGAGACCAATAGTCCATTCTCCACCTCATGTGGGACTTCAACCCACTCTAACAAAGAGAAAGATGATTTTATGCAGGAACAACATGCTTTTTATATAGAGCAAATACAACATTGAAGTACTAATCAAAAGAAACATTGTGATCTTATAAGATACAATGCAACTTAAATATAGGAAACAGTACTCCTAAATGAATAAAAATAATAGAATACTAAAAGCATATAGCTAGAATATAGGAAATAATAACAAACTCCTAAACTAAAGGATAAGCAATATTATCCGTTAATACACCCCTAAAAGTTTGAGGTTACCAGAACAAGCCCCAACTTGTGAAAATGGCACAAAACGTTTTACGTGGAAGAGGCTTGTTCAAAATATTGTAAACCTGGTCAGTAGAGTGAAAGTGACAAACTTCAAGTGCTTTTTGTTGAACTTGCTCAAGAACAAAATAGTATTCAATAGCTATATGCATCATCCTATCGTGAAACACTAGATTAGACAAATGTAAGTGGTGCTAACATTGTCAAAACGGAATGTTGGTGGAGCAGACAATGAAAAATGAAGCTGATGGAGCAATATCATGAGCCAATTAACTTTAGAAATACTAGTTGTAATAGCTTGGTACTCAACTTTTGTGGATTAATGTGAAGATGAGTCGGGAATTTTTACTCATTTAGGGCTTGTTATTTATTAAATTAGTGTCCTTAATGCCTATTTTTTTTTCATAACTAAGGTAAATTTGTTTATGTGCGGCCATGGAGGCTTAATAACAAGGCAAGGACAGTACATTGTGAAAAGAAGCGCAAAAGTTGGAAAATTTAAGAAAAGGGAGGATGTAGCTCGCCAAAGATACTCGGTGACTCACCGAGTAATCTTCTAGCTCGCCAAAATGTCCGGCGAGTTGGCTATTGAAGTGAGACAACTCGGTGAATCAAAAGTAAATTCGGTGACATGCCGATCAGAACGACAAGCTCGATCCAGCTCGCCTAAGTGAACAAAACAATGGAAGGAAGAAATCATGTCCAAATGGAAAGAAAGAGTACATCGGTGGATCGTCGAGTCATTCGGCAATCTCGACTAATCTCGCCGAGTGGTCCCACAAAGTGAAATGTTGGGATGTTTTTACGAACATATAAATTGATTTTATTGAAGATAGAGAGAGAGAAGAGCAACTAAGTTTGACATACAGACTTTTGACATTGGAAAATATTGAATATTCTTAGAGAGGTTTAGAGATTAGATATTGGGGTTTTAAGATTTTAATCTTTATTTTTTGCATTTAGCATCGAAATTATTGACATTCCAATGGAAAATCTTTGTGGTAACTATTTCTTGCTTTTTGTTATGTTTGGCTGAAACCTTCTTTTCTTAGGGGTGTGACCATGTAATTGAATACATAAATTAGCTTGTGGGTATTATTAATTGCTAGATTTAATGTTGTTTTGAAAAGGTTTTATTTATTTATTCATGTTGTCAATTATGAATTAAAGTTGCAAATTCAGTTCTAGCTTTAGATCTCTTTGCTTGCATGTGAAAAATGCTTAGAGTGAAATATATGATTGATAGTTGTATTGACTTTTGTTTTTACAACCCAGCTTGATAAAGTGGGTTAAATTAAGGATTTGGGCTGCTTTGCATTGTTAAGCTCGTTGAGGTTCGGAAGAACTCGCTTGAAACATGATAGTTGATTAAAAAATGGTTGTTATAGTTACAACCCATCCTACCCATTGAGATTCAATGACTTAAAGCAGTTATTAATTACCCATTAAGTATAAATAGTGTTTGATTTCTCACATACTCCTAAGGTTTCGTCTTTATTTGTTCAAACCTCGTATTAATCATCTTTATTAACATTTGGTTACTAAAATCTCTTAATATTGATAATTTAAATTTATTGATTTTCATTATGTTGCGTTTCGTTTATTTCCATTCTACAAGAGATTAGAACACTTACATACTTAGTATTTGGATTCTTTTCCATACCACTCCTTGTGGGATCAATCCCAACTCACCGTTTGATTTATACTTGTTAGCGACATCCTACACTTTGCATTATAAGAGATGTAGTTGAGCGTTATCAAAAATGGCGTCGCTGTCGGGGAGTGGTGTTTAGAATTCTTTTATTGAAATGGTTTTTGTGAACTAATTTAGTTGTAGAGAATTTTCTTATTAGTATTTTTTTTTGTTATTTTCTCTCTATAGGTGAAGAGATGAGTGTGAACGGAAGTAATGCTGCTAGTCAACTTGTGCCCAATGACGACATCGGAAACATGAACAACGTCAATGCTGATCAAATGGGAAATGTTGGAGCTATTCCTTTGCCCCCAACTTTGGGCAATTCTATTTTTCATGTGAGCGGAATTATGCTCCAGCTGCTGTAAATGAAAGATTTCTTTGGGGGACTTGCTCATGAGGACCCTCATGATCACATTCACAATTTCGTGGATATATGCAGATCATTCTCCTTCAGAAATATCACTCAAGAGTCAATCTGGCTTCGTTTGTTTCCCTTTTCTCTAGTGGGGGAAGCAACGAAGTGGTTGGCTGAACTACCAAGGGACTCTATTACCTCTTGGGAAGAGCTCACGGAGGTGTTCCTTGAAGGGTTTTTCCCTCGCTCGAGGATGTTGAAGTTGAGAGATAGCATTCAAACTTTCAAGCAAGTTGATGGTGATCCCATTCATGAAACATGATTAGGTTTCAAAAGTTGCTCCTCCATTGTCCTACTCATGGATTTCCGAAAAGTGTGCTCTTGAAATATTTCTACCGGAGTCTTGACACCGTCAACAAGGGTGTCACCGATCAACTTATCAGAGGTGGAATCATGAGACAACCATTTGTTGTATCATCGGCGTTGCTTGATGAGATGACCAAGATTAATCGAGCATGGCATACGAGAGAGGATCATGTATCTCCTTTCAATGTTGGGATGACCAAAGAAGAAATGGAGAATAACCAAGAGCGTGATGAAAACATGGCCATGTTGATGACCCAAATTGATTTGTTGACTAAACATGTCATGGGAGGTGGTTATAAGGCTGTGAATGATGTTGCTGCTAGTAGTGCAATGAGCTCAAATGATGCACAATTTGAATCCATCTACAATGAAGAGGTACAATTTTTGTCGAACCAAGTGGGGGGTTCTCGTCCGATCTATCCAAGGTTGAACGGGAATCAAGGTTGGAACAAAGATCGCGATGCAAGTTGGAGAGATAGATATCGAGAGTGGCGGGTATAGGGATACAAATTGGAGAGACAGAGATGGTGATAGAGATCGTTATGTGCCTCCCGATGACCATAAAAACCAAAAGAACCAAATGCCGACCCGAGAGCTTTTAGACTGAGGATATGCTTGCCCGCATCCTAAACAAGGTAAAAGGATCGGATAAAGTGCTCAAGGAGATAAAAGCCAACTTCTCCTCTTTGAATCAAATGGTGACATCTCATTCGGTTTCTATAAAGCAACTTGAAACCCAAATGGGTTAAATTTCAACTCATTTAAATCCAAGACAAATGGTAAGGTTGTGGGAATTGATGTGCTAAATGATGATAAAGCAAGTCTCAGTAAAGGGAAAGCTGTTGTTTTTTAGGGTGATGGACTTGCTGAAGAATTGAACAAAGAAATTTCTAATGAGGTTGATGATACACAAAAAAATGTTGTTTCTGGTGAGGCTAAGAAATCAAAGGTGGGGGGTGTTCCTCCCTCGGTACCTACAAAGCCGTTTCCCAATGTTGCTCCACTATTTCATCAAATATTGAAGAAGTGGGATGAAGACGCGATGTTCCAAAAACTTCTTTCCGTCTTCAAAACTCATTCTATTAATCTTCGTTGGTGGAAGCATTGTTAGAGATGCCGGGTTATGCAAAGTTTATGAAAGAGTTGGTCACGAAGAAGAGAAGTATGGACTTTGAGAAGGTTGAAGTATCTCATAGTTGTAGTGCCATTATGTCAAACGTGGTTGTAAAAAGGATTACCCAGGGGCATCTACTATCCCTTCAACTATAGGGATGTTTCAATTTGCTAAAGTGTTGTGTGATTTGGGGAAAATATAAATTTAATGCCCTATGCCATTTTCAACCAACTTGGGCTAGGTGAGCCTAAGGCAACAACTATGCATCTTCTCATGGCCGACCGTTCTATCAAACGTCCTATTGGCATCCTGCATGATATTTTGGTGAAGATAGACAAGTTTATATTTCCAGCAGATTTTTTGATTTCGATTGCGAGTTTGATGCCGAGGTTCCTATTATTCTTGGTACAATGTTCTTCGCTACCAGGAGAGCCCTTATTGATATGGAAAGTGGTGATTTAAAATTTCGGGTAAATAATGAGGAAGTTACTTTCAATGTTTGCAAGTCTATGAAGCAACCTAGTGACCTCCATGTAATATCAGTTATTGATGTGATTGATGAAGCGATTACTAGTCTGGTGAAATTTCTTGTGTTGATTAGTTTTTTGCTGCTGTCCTCTTGAGTTACGATGGGGAAGCAATACAAGATTATGATAAGGTAGTGGCAACTCTATCAGGTTTAGGGTCTTATTCTAAAAATCCCGCGAAGCCTGATATCAATTTGAAGAATAGGGAAAGTCCTCCCGCAAAGCCATCCATCGAACAACCACCGAAGGTTGAATTGAAGGTACTTCCACCGAACCTTCATTTTGTGTTTTTGGGGGCTCATAACACTTTACTAGTGGTTATTGCCATAGATTCTCTTAAATGGCAAACACAAGCGCTTGTTATTGTGTTGAAAACGTTTATCAACGCTATTGGATGGACAATTGCCGACATTGAGGGAATTCCTCCCGGTATTTGTACCCATAAAATTCAATTGGATAGTGATTGTAAGCCAAGTGTTGAACATCAAAAGAGGTTGAATCCTCCAATGCATGAAGTTGTCTAAAAGGAGATCATCAAGTGGCTTGAAGCGGGAGTGGTTTATCCTATTGCAGATAGCAAGGAGGTGAGCCCCGTTCGATGCGTTCCAAAGAAAGGTTGTATGACCGTGGTCCAAAATGAAAAAGCTGAACTTGTGCCAATGTGACCGGTTACCAGTTGGCGTGTATGTATGAATTATCGGAAGTTTAATGCAGGAACCGAGAAAGATCATTTTCCAATGCCCTTTATGGATCAAATGCTAGATAGACTTGCGGGTCGTGGATGGTATTACTTCTTGGATGGTTACTCCGATTATAATCAAATCTCCATTTCATCGAAGGATCAAGAAAAGACAACTTTCACATGTCCCTATGGGATGTTTGCTTTCAAAAGAATTCCTTTCGGATTGTGCAATGCACCGACAACGTTTCGACGGTGTATGCTCTCTATTTTTGCTGATATGGTAGAGGATTCGTTGGAAGTCTTCATAGATGACTTTTTGGTTGTGGGGGATAAATTTGAAGCATGCCTTGAGAACCTCGGTAGAGTCTTGCAAAGAGGTGTTGAAACCAACTTTGTGCTCAATTGGTAAAAATGCCACTTCATGGTTAAGGAAGGTATTGTGTTGGGGCACAAAATTTCGGGAGAAGGCATACAAGTTGATCAAGCTAAAGTTGATGTTATCGCCAAGTTGCCTCCTCCTATTTTGGTCATAGGTGTTAGAAGCTTCTTGGGTCATGCAGGTTTATACCAGAGGTTCATAAAAGATTTCTCTAAAGTAGCATATCCACTTTGCAAGCTACTTGAAAAAGAAAGTGTCTTCGAGTTTGATGAAGTTTGCATCAAGGCGTTTTTGTGTATAAAAGAGAAGTTAGTTTCGGCTCCAATCATTGTTGCTCTAGATTAGAGCATTCCATTTGTGCTAATGTGTGATGCTAGTGATGTGGCTTTGGGGGCTGTACTTGGTCAACGCAAGGGAAATTTGCTTCACCCGGTCTATTATGCAAGCAAGACTTTGAATGTAGCTCAAAAGAACTACACTGTCACTGAGCAAAAGTTGTTAGCCGTGGTGTATGCTTTTGAGAAGTTTAGAGCCTATTTTTTGGGGACCAAGGTGGTGGTACACACCGACCATGCTGTTATACGTTACTTGATGGTTAAGAAGGATGCAAAGCCAAGGTTGATCCGATGGGTGTTATTGTTGCAAGAGTTTGACTTTGAAGTCAAAGATTGAAAAGGGTGTGAGAATTAAGTGGCGGACCATTTGTCGATGCTTGAAAAGAATGTGGTTGTTTCTGGTGAAAAAGACATTGAGTAAGCTTTTCCCGATGAGTCGGTGATGGTAGTGTCGAATGGTACCACACCTTGGTATGCTGATTTTTCCAATTATGTGGTGTGTGCGATTCTTCACAATGGGCTGAATTTTTACCAACGAAAGAGGTTCCTTTTTGATGTGAAGAAATATTTTTAGGATGAGCCTTACTTATTTTGGGAGTGTGTCGATCATATGATTAGAAGATATGTTCCGGAAGTTGGGGTAGGTGCTATTTTTGACTCTTGTCATGCGTCACGGGTTGGTGGGCACCATAGTGTAGTGCGTACAGCTGCTAACGTACTACAAAGTTTTATTATTGGCCAACGTTATATCAAGACACAAACTCCATTGTCAAGAAGTGTGTGCATTATTAAAAGCAAGGAGGAGTATAACAAAGGCATGAATTACCTCTCACTCCTCATTTAGTGGTTGAGTTGTTTGATGTATGTGGAATCGATTTCATGCGGCCTTTTATGAGTTCTTATAGGAACAAATACATATTGGTGGTTATTGACTATGTCTCTAAATGGGTACAGTTTGTGGCCTTACCTAATAATGAAGGGAGAAGTGTAGTTAAATTCCTAAAGCGGTACATTTTCACAATGTATGGCACTCCACGTACAATTATTAGTGATAAGGGCTATCACTTTTGTAACCGAATGTTTGCATCGTTATTGAGAAAGTATGGAGTAAAGCATAAGGTTGCCACCCCTTATCATCCTCAAACAAGTGTCCATGTCGAGGTGTCGAAATGGGAAATCAAAGGGATTTTGGCCAAGACTGTTAATGCAAACAAAACCGTTTGGTCCCGAAAGTTAGATGAAGCTCTTTGGGAGTATAGAACTGCATTCAATTGGTGTTTGGTAAATCTTGTCATCTACTGGTTGAGCTTGAGCATAAGGTGTTGTGGCCTTGAAGCCCATGAACTTGTATTGGGAAGATGCAGTACAGGGTAGAGTTGACCAACTCCATGCTTTGGAAGAGTTTCAGCTTCGAGCTTATGAGAGTTCAACCCTTTATAAAGAGAAAATGAAGAAGTGGCATGACGTAAAAATCCTTTATCGAGAATTTAAAGTTGGTGATCTTGTGTTGCTCTACAACTCTCGTCTGAAACTTTTTCTGAGAAAACTTTAGTCAAAATGGTTGGGTTCATTCAAAGTAAATCTTGTGTTTACAAATGGGGCAATCGAAGTTGAAAATGAGGATGGGTTGATGTTCAAGGTGAAAGGGCAAAGACTAAAGCTTTACTTTTGAGAGAGCCCCAATGTTACTATAATTGATGTGGTGTATTTGGATGATGCTTGAAGGCATGTCCATGTCGTGCCACCACGTTAACTAAGGCGCTCTTGGGAGGCAACCCAAGCTTTACTTTTTGTTGTTTGAATAACGTTTGTTGGATGTCTAGGTTGGAGTTCGTATTTTGGAAGAAATGCAAATGGGCGAGGGGCTGGACCACTCAGCGAGTCACCGAATTGCCCCCGTTATCGCCCAAATGCATCGCCCCTGAAGGTCAAAAGTGAGGAAAGTTCTTGAAGATTGGGCAAGCTAATAGCCAATTCGGAAAGTCACCGAGTTGGATCAGTGAACCCAATTGAGTTCGCCTTTTGCACCTACTCAAGGGATGAATTTCTATAAAGTTTGGCGACTTGTGGGCCATTCGGTGCATCGGCTACGTTAGTCAGCTCGTCGATTGGGGCGCGAACTGAAGGGTCTATGATTTTTTAAATTCAAACCTTCTCTTTTATTTGAAAATTTCAAATCCTCTGCTCCTTCCCTCAAACTTTAGATTATAATTTCATAATTTAGTGTCATGTGATTTGAGTCTGAAGCATCGTTGTGATTCCTTCCCCCCCTCTTTGCTGCTTCTATCTCATCGTCTAACTAAAGGTTGGTTTTTCGAACTTCATTTGTTTTCATGCCGTATGAGAAATTTGAATTGGTAGTTTATTGCCTTATCATTGATTAGTTAAATTTCCTGCCTTGTTTGTATGCCCATTGATTCATATGGTTTAAATTGAATTCGAGCATGATTAAATATATTGTTTGGGTGATTTAGGTTGAATTTCTCGTGTTAGATGATGCAATTATGGGTGTGGCATGTTGTGTAATGTGCAAGTAAAGTATGAGTAGCCCAAATTTGACAGAATGACTTGAATTTTCCCAATGATAGATTGGGCGACGAAATTCTTAAGGGCAAAATCATTGTTTTTGTTGAATTTTAATCGATTGGGGGAAATCTAAGTACGCCGAATAGTAAATTGTTAGTTGGTAGTTGCTAATTGTGTAAAATTTTGCATGAATTGATGTGTCGTGGGCTGTTAGTTGTGAATTGAAATCAAATGGGGAGATGATGTGTTGGGCCATTTTGGTGAGCTTTTTCGAGCTCACCAAGTTGGTTCGGCGTGTCACCAAATGTCCTTCCATCACCTTTCTGACTTATTTTTGTACTAAAAGTCTCTGTAACATTCGACGAAGTTCCTGTTGCTCACCGAGTGAGTTCGGTGACTCGTTGAATGGTCTTGAGATCGCCATTTTGAACTGTAATTTTTCTAAATTTTTCTAGAACTTTTGGCGATGCCTCTATTGTTCACCGAACGGACTCGGCTACTCGCCGACTTGTTCAGCGAGATTTTCTGCATTTTTATTATTTTGAGAAGTTTGTTCCCTAACCCTTTTGCAATGAAATTTTGTTCTCTTTTGTGTACTTTTATAGGTATGGATAGACCAAAACTTCCTGAACTAGCTCCACCATCCCAAAAGAGAGCAAGAGGGGTTGTGATTGCAGAGAAGGTGCACAGCCCCAACCCACTCATCGTAGATCTTCACAGGCGAGCGGGAAAGGAAAGAAGAAGGTTGTGGCCAGTTCAAGCTCGGAGAGCAGTGTGGAATTGGATTCCATCCAATTCAGCTCTTCCGACTCCGAGAATGAAGAGACACTGGAGTCCAAAGCTCCAACAGCTGAATTGATTAAGCGGAGGCATTCAGAGCTGCGATCTAACGTAGCACATAACCCGCTACTACAGGCACCACACGTACAACTGGCACCACAGGCACCACAAGTGCCTCCTAATCTAGTAATTCCTCCGAGGTCTATGAATTGATTAAAGGTCGAGGGCTTGACGAACATACTAGAGGAGAAGAGGCCGTCCACATATGGTGTGGTGGATAGACATCCTACTATGTAGGAGACGCTGCATTTCCACATATTTAAACAATTCACCAAACCTCAGGGTCCATATATTCCTACATGGGTCCGAGAGTTCTACGAAGGGTACGCCAAGCTGATCCCAAAAGGGAAAAAAAAGGTTAGTTCGATGGAACTGGTTGCGTTTATGGAGGTACAAGGAAAGAAAGTTAAGTGCAGTGAGATAGATATCAACGATGTGTTGGAATACACAGTGCGGGTTCGGCACTCTTTGGCCGACAAAATCAAGACTCTGACATTGGATAACTTGAAGGGGTGGCATGCCCCCTTATTGAGTGACGCGACACCCCCATGAATTAAGGTGGGGGCCAAAATTTAGAAGAAATATCTGAACAACACTGAACAATACTTGTTCGGGTTCATCACTAGCACATTGATGTCATCACAAAATAAATCCATTATCTGACATCCGAAGGCAACCCTTATGCGGTGCATTATTGGCCTAGAGAGGCTATACATAGTGTCTATCATTGCTAAGGAGATGGATATGAGGGCCAAACAAAATCAAAACTCAATAACATTTACGGTATTGATCAGCTCCTTGTGTCGCTGAGCGGGTGTGCCTTTTGAGGCAAAGACGGATATTGAGGGATATTGAGGTTACTCCTTCCTCGTCTTGTGATATTCATCAAAATCGAAGTAGAGTACTTTAAGGATGAAGCTGAGAGGAAGAAGAAATCTCTCGTGGAAACTTCTCGAGTTGTTCAGTGGGGTCTTTGGAGACTGAGCCTACACCTCCCCGTATTGTCGTCGAGACATCAGGTATACCTGCACCTTTGACCTCTACTTCTCCTACTCCTACTCTTGCATCCCGCCGCCCTATGACTCAGGCTATTATTTACAAAATGGGCAATCTTGTCCATTCAGCTGATATGAGGACTTCTTGGGTTGAGGCCGTTGTTCCTTCCATGATTGATCGTGCCATTGCTATACTACTTGCTCCCATTCGGGAAGAGTTGAAGGAACAATGTAGGTTGATCACTGCCCATGGGTTAGCATTGGATTCCCCCACCGCTCGGGTTGACGTGTGTGAGACGACAGACCACGGGCCCACTAATTTGACAGTCGTGAAGGCTTATATTGTTGGTCTGCATCGTGATGTGGATGAATTGAAGTCCACCAACGTATCGATGATGTGGGGTAGTGTAGATATCCCTGAGGAGCCTAGTTTTGAGATTCCTCTGGTTACTGTTACTGAATATGCTGATGCAGCTAATGAGGAGTAGGATTCAGACACTCCTGAGGTGGATGAGGAAGACTTTGTTGCTCGTAAGAGAGACGTGTAAGAGGATTTGGAGGTTGACTTGGTACGGGTGGCCACGGAGGCATCACTACGCGACACGTCCATGATTAGTTCTAGTGGGTCTAAGCCCACGGTAAAGGTTGCTGCACAACCTTCCGGAGTTGGAGTCGAGCAGGGCCCTTTGTTGCTATAGTTACAACACATCCTACCCGTTGAGATTCAACGACTTAAAGCAATTATTAATTACCCATTAAGAGAAATGAGTATTTCATTGTTCACACACTCCTAAGGTTCCCTCTCTATTTGTTAAAAGCTCGTGTTAATCATCTTCGTTAACAATTGGTTAAAAAAATCTCTTGATATTGATAATATAAATTTATTGAATTGCATTATGTTGCGTTTAATTTATTTCCATTCTACAAGAGATTAGAACCCTTACATACTTCGTATTTGAATTTTTTTCCGTACCACCCATTGTGGGATCGACCCCAACTCACCGTTGGGTTTATACTTGTTAGGAACCGCCTACACTTTTAATTATAAGAGGTGTTGTTGAGCGTTATCACGTGACATAGACTTTTTCTTTTTGGAAGACCAATATATTGGTGAAGTTCCCAAGGTAGAAAACATAACATGTTGGTGAGGTTATGTCTTGTGGATTTCTTTCCCAATCGGAGTCCAAATAAGCAATAAAACCATTTATTGGTTGTCGACTTAGCTGGGATCTTATTGTGCTTGTGTATTAGACATAACACAACAAACATTTGATGGATTTACAGTGAGACGGTTTATGATAATGCATAAACTAAGACATCTTGCTAATAGAAAACCCAATGTCAGGCCTCGTGAAGGATAGATAGTGAAGCTTACCAATGATTCTTTCGTAAAGAGAGACATAAATATGTAATTTCTTTTTAATCAGTAAGGAATTAGGTTGATTTCATAGGTGTTTGAATGCCCTTGCAATAAGCCATATGCAATTCATCAAGAAGATCCATGACATATTGGTGTTGAGATAAATATATGGCATTTGGCATAGTATCACCTCAACACCCAAAAATAATGCAAGATCCCAAGATCTTTTAGAGAGAATTGTTGGAAATGTGATGTAATTATGGACTTTATACGTGTCTGGACACTTTTGGTAATAATTATGACATCAACACATATGAGAATGTATGCAATGACACCTTAATTATGAAGTATAAACAAAGATGAGTAAGATTTTTATTTAACAAATTCAATAATTGTGAAATAGTTAGTGCGCTAGATATACCACACCCTAGGCGACTTCTTAAGGTCGTGAAGTGGAGTTTTTTACCTTGCAGATGCATGAGGAATTTTGAGAAGTCTAAAAGTAATGACATTGTCGCATTTATACTGTTGAATATTGTTGTGGAGGCGGCCACAATTTATTTCTCAAAAATTTAATTTTATTAAATCAAAGTAAGGACCAGCTTTAGTCTTACTATTCTTACACACATATTTCATACACTCACACTATAGCAATTCTCTCTTATTTTTCACTCACTTGTTGTTTGATCTCTTGCTTACTTTATTTCTTTGTTTCTGACTTGGTTTCTTACTTGGGTACAACAAAAATGAACCACCTCTATTTATAGGTGGTGATGGAAGAATCTAGCTACGTGGTTTTCTACTATATTATAGAATGTTCTTGTAAGTACATTATACTAGAACTACCTTTTCTAGAACAATTCTAGACTTTTCTCTCTAGAATACTCATATCTTTATTTCTTTACAACTCTTGAATATTCTAGATTCTTCTTTAAAATATCTTGATTATTAATTAAGTTTGTGATGAATTCTTGACAGTCCTCCTCAACACCGACTTAATTTTTTCTTTGTGTCTATTGTGAGCAATTCCTAGAACTTTGAAAGTATCATGAAGTCCATGACCTTGATGATCTCCACTTTCATCGAATTATTCCGATGCCGACTCTTTAAGGCTTCTTCAAATGAAGTAGTACATTTTATATTGACCACCTCTGCTAATAGTGCATCTATATACTTGGCATCTTGTCATTTCAGTCTTGCAGATCTCTATCATTGCGGTAGTGATGCTTCATGAACTTTTTATTGCAACACATCAGGAGTTTTTCAAGCTCGAGTATGCCATAAGCTCTTTTTTTTCTTTTGTGGTTATGTCTCTAGAGTAGGTAATTCAAGTTTTCTTCTTTCCTCTTGGTTAGTTTCTATCTTGTTCTCCTCTTCTTTTTCAAGTTTTTGTAGCTCTTACTCGAATTTCCTTGAGTTAGATAGGGAAACTACGTTGTACCACCATGTTAGTTCTTCATCAAGTACCACATATGTTTTCTCGGTTGGCCTGACATATATGACTCTAATATTCTTCCCTCCATGATTTCCAAGCTTGTTGCTTTTAAGCTTTGACATACCTTAACGTCATCTAACCAAGAACGCAACATAGTTTCCTAAACCTATTAATTGCGACACAGATATTATGGTCTTCATCGTACCACAATTGTGGTGGACCTTCTAAAGTTCCACTTGTCTTAAGTTGTGATGAGGCATGAATACCATTTTGTAAATGTGAGTTATTGCCACTATAGAAATATTTGTAGTCACCACTACAAGACCACTTTTATATTAACTCATGTTGATAAGCTTTTCCTCATCAGTAGTAATGTGATTGAAACATCCGAAATAAATGACCCAATCATGTTCATAATCGACAAGTTTCTTACTTATAGTTGTAAGTGCAAGCTCATCTTCTTTTTTAGAGTGAGAGGTGAAAAGCTCCTCTTGTTGATTGCCTTCTTCAACTGTATAAGAGGTTTCGAAATCCCATTCTTCTTCTTGTTGTTGGTTTTGGGAAGAAGTTGCTTTGTTACCTTCAACTTTCTTGTACAAGATATCTTGGTCGTAGTGTCATTTCTTTCCACAATTGTAGCACTTCTCCATTTAATGGTTGTTGAAACTTTTCGCCTTATTGTTTTGTTGTTGACTATTTTAATGTTGATTATTTTGGTCTCCCCCTGGCCGTGAACCTCTCTCCGCTTCTCTTTTATGATAGTATTGTCTTTTTCTATCTTTATACTTAAGAAGACATGACAATGACTTCTCCAAGTCTTCTTCATTTGTAAAAAAAAATTCCAACTTAGATAAAGTTGTATATGTGGCTCACCCTCGTGTGGCTGAAATTATGCTTTTGTACTCTGGCCTTAGACCATGAACAATGATTCTACTAATTCTTGTCTCTGTGATAGCATTGTCTGAATCTAATTTTGATATTTCATCAGATAGATATTTTACCACCGAGAAGTATTGACTGATCATCATATTTTGTTGTGAGATCGACAAAACCTCATTTTCAAGATTTTGTAATCTAGCATCATTCTTCTTTGTAAAGAATCATTTCCAACGTGTCCCACGCTTCTTTGGGTTTCTTGACATTATTAATTCATTGCAGGATCTTATCCTCAATTGTTATACTAAGGACAGGCATGGCCTTTGCAGCTTTAACCTTCCACCATTTAGCCTCTTCAGAATCTGTTGGTGGTCTAGTGTCTGATCCACCAATCGTATCCCGTAATTCCTGGCTAAGAAAGCAATATTGCATTCTTGTGCTCCATGATCCCGAGTTTATTGCGTTGAGCTTCTCAACGCTATCAAGAGTTCTTGAAAACTCTACTATTGATAAGTGCCTCGCAACTTGTAGACTCCGACAATAGCTTGTAAGATCTTCTTTGAGTTGCTACTTCGCTCTTATCCACCTTTCTATGATACCACTTGTTGAATATTGTTTTGGAGGTGGGCACAATCTATTTCTCACAACTTTAATTTTATTATATCAAAGTAAGGACCTACTTCGATTATACAATTCTTACACTCAATATTTCTTGCACTCACACTCTAGCAACTCTCTCATATTTCTCAATCACTTGTTGTTTTGTTTATTGCTTACTTTCTTTCTTGCTTTCTAGCTATGGAGTTTTCTACAATATTCTAGAATGTTCTTCTAACTACATAATTCAAGAACTGCTTTTTCTAGAACGTTTCTATACTTTTCTCTCTAGAATACTCATTCTTGAGATCTTTCTTTATTTCTTCATAACTCTTGAATAGTCTAGATTCCTCTTTGAAATGTCTTGGATATTAATTATGTTGATGATGAATTCTTAACATATACTTCACCAAGAATACCTTGCAAGAAGGCACCGTTGACATTTAATTGAGGAAAAGGCTAGGAGCATTGGTCATCAATTACATTAACTAAGTAGAATATTGTAGGCTTGACAATTAGGATGAATGTGATATTTTAATTTAACTAGGGTCTTTTAGTGAAGCTTTTGGTGATTAGTGAAGACTTATATCTGTCAACACTCTCATCAGAGTTGTTAGGAGACATAGCGTTTTTTTGATTGGTACCACTGTAATTTAACTTATTATTGTTGCTTTCTTCCTCAGTATGCCAACTTGTTGCCTCTTCTTATTAGAATCAAAAGTTTTTTAGTTTGTTGTTTTCACTTCCTTCTTGTGATCTTATTTATTTTGTTGTTAATGTTTTCCCTTTTTATGCTAGAGATTGTTGGTTTGACCATGACCTTGCTTTTTTTTAGAACTCTTTTTCTTTTTATTATGATTTCTGGTCATAATCAGTCTCTCATCCATCGTCTGGTCATCATCATCAATGTCATCATCCTTTTTTTTTAACAATTTTGTTGACCCTTGACTTTATCTTGCAAATTGTTATTGCCTTTGTTCTTGTTCTTTGTTTCATTGCCTTTCCACCATTCTCTTATTATTCTCATTTTTCATCAGTTCCCCCCGCTAGCATCTACTTCCCCTTGAGTCATATTGATTGTTTGCTAGCATCTACTTCCCCTTGAGTCATATTGATTGTTTTCATCTTTTTATTATCCTCCTCTTGAGCTTCATTGATCCTAATTTTTTCCAATACTCGACAATTCATCATATTGTTACCCATCTTTATACAATGCTTACAATATTTGCTAATGTTTTCATATTGAAGCCTTTGATAGTATCCCCTTAAAGTTGATTCATCATCCTCTAGACCTATCCAGACATTTTCCAAATGAGATTTCAACAACTTGATTTCAACTTGAACCTTAGAAATGCTCGGTCTAGTTGTTCCATTTGTAGCAACATCCATAGCTAAGGGAGTTCCAATAGAGATAATAATTTTTTTAACATAATGCCTTGAATACATATGGAAGAGAAAATCTGGTAGAAGAACCCACAATGGTGCAATAGGTATCTCCTACTCCAATTTGAAATCGGGAGTCCACTGTTGTAGACACAATTGAAGACCCTCCATTTCAATAAAATTTAAATCATCTTCATTTGTGAAGTTTAAGAACACGTTGTGATTATCGTACACATCAATTTTGACTACGGCCATGATTTGGAATAATTCCTTTAAAATTGACCTAATTCAATCAATCTGGGGTCTCACTTTTAGGAATTTTTCAATGATTGTCAACTTATATTCCTCCTCCATGATACCATAGTAATATCTTTCCAAGAATATTATTGACGGAATCCCATTATGAGTAGCAATTCTTGTAATTATTGATTCTCTTGGGTGTGTAGGAGAATTTGATGATGAATTTGTCATGGTGACAGTTGCGGGATATTTTTGTTTTGCATAGTTTCCTTCCCCACTTAAGGTCACACTTGGCTGGAGAGTCATCTGAGAAGTACCTTGCACTGATGGAGCCCCATCTGGCTAATCCATAAACGGAGTGTACACTTTACTCTCTAAATATGATTGTTATAGATTAACATAAATCCCAAGGATCTCCTTTGTTAAAATCTCCATCTTCTTCCTCTTATTTTACTACTATATAAATAACTAATACCCTTATACTAGTGGGTATACAAGCAAAAAGAAACAATAGAAGTTGAGTATAGCAAGTGATGTTGAAGTTGAGCATGGCAAAGGGCCATTTGTAGTTGTCGAATTTCTTTTGCCAAATGAGTTTACTGATAATTCTCTTATTAATGCCATTGGGTGTGAAAATTCTAGTAGTTGTCTCAATCGTTGCTCGCGTTCAAATTACACTGCCATAGAATCATTGCATTGTAACTTTCACTCCTTAATTAGGAGCATACATATTCAGTTTGTCAATAAACTATAATGATAAATGACATGGGAACGTAATCAGACCTCGGACAATAAATGAGACAACTCATGGCATTGTAATGTCCGATGGCATCAATAAGAGAATTATAATCAGTCTCATTTGGCAACACAAGTTTATCATTTACCAATGGCCCTTTGCCTTACTCAACTTCAATGTTACATGTCATGCTCAACATCAATAGTTGCTTTATATTTCTATATGTACAATTATAAGGATATTAGTTATTTATGTAGTGCTAGAACAAGGAAGAAGAATTGGGATTTTAACAAAGGAGGGCCTTCGGATTTTACTTTGGCTTTATTTGACAAAGTCACATGAAAAAACATCTTTTGACTTTCTTTTTTATATTGTTCACAAAGAAGAGGCTACTAGTATTAGTCCTATGCTCCAATGCAACTGGTATTCTGTACTTTAATCCACCAATGGAAATGTCTTGTAACACCCCAAAAAAAATTTATGTTAAGACATGAACCAACACTTATATGAGTAAAGGCATGAACCAGGTAATTCCTAATTTGGCATAGGTTTTAAGCTCAATTCTTTAATGTAAATATAACTTTAGAGATGGTTTAGGGTCAAAAGAATACTTTAACAAAAAATTTAGTTGAAACCTTCTTTACCAATTGAGTTAAGGTAAAATATTTTACTTAGGTCAATTTAAATAAGCATATATCTTAGAATATGAAGAGTTATGTGTCCCACTATCAGTCAAATTAAAGATGTTTGAGTCTTCTTTCCAACGCCGCTAACCGATAATCTAATCTCAAAGTAAAAAAGTTATGATAATTTTATCAAAAGATAGTGAGTTTACTTACCTACAAAAAGTATGTGTGATTCCCACTTCATATTGTGTGTTTCTCACAATGCCAAGTGCGATATGCACTTCATTCAGCAGATGACATAGACGGGAATAACTATTTGAGTCTATTTTCACCTGAAAAACTTCATTATCATCATCATCTTCTTCTTCTTCTTCATTATCATCGTCGTCATCATCATCATCATCGTCATCTTCTTCTTCCTCTTCCTCTTCTTCTTCCTCTTCCTCTTCTTCTTCTTCTTCTTCTTCATCATCTTCTTCTTCTTCTTCTTCTTCTTCTTCATGAATTAATAATACCCTAATACTTATGGGCACAAAAAGAAAAAGAAAGAATTAAAATTGAGCATGGCAAAGGGCCATTAGTAAATGATAAGCTTTTGTTACCAAATGAGTCAGAGAGAATGACTTTTGTTGTATAATTCTTATAGAATGAAATTTTTTTTGTTATGTCATCTGTGAAGAGACTATTATACGATGGACAAAAACCTTGGAGCAATGCCATTGGCTGCGAGTACTATTGTACTGCAGACGCACTCTAACCATTGTACAATGGCAGTGGCTACAACTTTTTATAGTTATCCTTTTCTCGTAACCGACTCTTAATCTCTCGTGTTGTTACTTATGGGATCACGTCCGCTATTAGATCCCATAGTTTGTCAAATCATAAAAATTTAGAATAACTTAAAATTATATTCCCTCTTTTTGAGGATGATAAGTGTCACGACCAAGGGTAGCCCCTCTATGTAACACAGCGTACAAGACCCCTAGAAGACTCATACAAGCCCTTAGCATACAAAACATACAAGATAATAGAGAAATAAAGTTCAAAAGAGCATTTTATATCAAAACAGCGGAAGTCTACAACTTATGTCTCAAGCCATCTAACATAATAGAATAGAAATGAAGGTTTGGGACGCAGCCCAGTACAATATCCAAAAGCGTAACGGAAAGCTTGAAAACGTAAAAAGGTTAGGTCCTCAGACACAGGAGGCCTCACCAAGTCTTTACTATCACTGGAACTGACTAGCCACGAGTGGGATGAGAAGAAGCTTCAAGTCCTACATCAATAGAATCAATGTAGGCAAAAGTATGTGTTAGTACAATCAAGTACCAAGTATGATAGCAATGCATAAAGTGCATATAAACCATGCTAGAATGACATATAATCATGACATGTAATGGCCAAGCTAAAGCATGATAGAACATAAGAGACATTAAGCATAAACATGGCCAAGACAAGCTATTCATCTTTCCTTTACTTTTCTTTAAATCATCATCATGAGCACACTTGTTCATTAACTTGTGGGGAAATAGCCTTAACCGACATATAAGACCATGTGAGCTATGAACATGGAATCCGGTGTTTGCCCCACACCGAAAAGGGGTGTCCTACTTGCCAAGGTAAGACCATGAACTGCTTAGATTGTGTCTATCATAGACCATCACCCTATGGTGGCACATAGGTTATGGGACATGGGTACTCGCCACTTGTCCACTCGGTACTTAGCATACTTCCCATGGATTTAGCATAGTTCTTTTTATCTTAGGTAGATATGGGTAATCGCCTCTTTGTCTACATTAGGGTACATAGGTAATCGCTTCTTGTCCCTTCATTCATTAGAATAGCTCCTTAAGAACATAGGTAATCGCCTCTTGTTCTTCTATTAGTCATGATTTCATTATTAGTAGACATGGGTAATCGCCGCTTGTCTACATTATGGAACATGGGTAATCGCCGCTTGTCCTTTTATAGGATAGTTCCTTAATCATGGATTCAAGCTTAGTTGAGCAAACCTTTCAACAAGTTATGAATCATTACGTGTGAGAAAATCTTTCACATTCATAGGTTGAGCAATACATGAGAAACCCTTTCACAACTCAACGAATGCACTAACATAATATAAACTTCATAAAACATGCATGAGTTCACAAGCTTCATGTTTACATAGCTCATCATGCTCTTAACTCACAAATCATGGGCTCATAAGCTTCACCTCAAAACATGCAATTCAATGCAAGCTAATACTTAGAAAGCCATAAATCAAGGCAATTTAGTCATAATTGAGGGAACCCACATAATAGAGGAAAATCATAGATTTTGATTCATCATGCATCTTTTCATAAAATAGCCTCTTTTCATTATTCATAGTCTTACATGGAATTCATAGCTTGATAATCATAATCCTTAACTCAATTCACAAAGGGTTCATGCAATTCATCTTTTCTCAATCAACCCACAATCATAAGCATAATAATAAATTGGGTGATACTTAGCATAAGCTCATGGGATTCATCAAGTTGCATGTAAACCACGCTAAATTGTGCACTAGCTTACTTTAACACACTAGATCGTGCACTATCAACCATAACATCAACAATGGAAAGCATAATGAAGAACCCATAAGAATCTGTCAAACCCTAGCTCTCTTGGGCAAGATTATACCTTGAAAACTTTAAGGAAAAGAGGACCCATTAGAGGAAAGACTCCAAATGGTAAATACTATCATACCTTTAAGCCAATGCCTTGAAATAAAAGTGGGATTGATGACCTTGATGAGAACCCTAGCTCTCTTCTTCTCCTTCTTGTTCTTCTAGAGAGAGGAATATTTTTGAAGATTAGAGTTGGAAATGAAGGGATTAGGGCTTACAGTATATAATCAGGGCCAAGGTTAAGGGGCAAAATCGTCTAGTATAAGGAATAAACATTTAGGGAAAAGTTCAAAAAGTCCTTATATAAAACTGTCGGGATCAATCGACGGACAGGACCTACGATCCATACATCCACTGAGGGACCGTCCTGCTCTTCCGTCAATTAATTCAGAAAGTTCGTTTTGGACTAAAAATTTTGCTAAGTCTGGAAGGCATCTGCGGAACCCATCTACGGTCCATCAATCGAACTATGAACCGTCCTGCTATTCCGTAGGTCAAGGTTCATAAACTTAAAATTTATAAAGCTGGCAGGGCCATCTACGGCCCGTCACTCCACCTACGGTCCGTAGATGGCCTCTGTCGTCACTGGCACCAGAAAAATTTTAAAACTGCATTTTTCTTTCTTTTCAGAAACTGGGGTGTTACATTATCTCCCCCTTGGGGACATTCATCCTCGAATAAGAACCTGGATATCCTGAGAAAGGCGATAGACTCAGACTAACAACCGAACCTAGCATGTAAGCACGTAAATGCACATATCCGAGGAGGAAACATCGACTCCAAGCTAAAGCATGCTCAATAAAAAATTCATGAAGACTTTATGCAATTCATACTCAATGCACACACATATATATATCATATTAGACTCTTCATGAACATGCATAAATCAAGGAATCATGGAAATGAACTATGACACATGAGACCAAAAGAATGAACAATGAGGAACTAGGTACCTTAAGCTAGAGGAGGATCGAAAGGAAAGAGATGAGGATAGCGGGACATCATATCGGCCTCGGCCTCCCAAGTAGCACCCTCAACTAATTGATTCCTCCATAGAACTTTCACGAAAGCAACTTCTTTATTTATTAACTTCCGGACTTGTCGGTATAGAATCTCAACCGGAACCTCTTCATAAGAAAGGCTATCCTTAATGCCAAGAGTCTCTATTAGCACTACAGAGGTCGGATCACCAACACACTTTCTCAACAATGAGACATGGAAAACCGGATGCACTGATGCCAACTCAATTGGCAATTCAAGCTCATACGCAGTCTTACCAACACGCCTCAAAATCTGATATGGGGATACATAACGGGGACTAAGCTTCCCTTTCTTCCCAAATCTCATTACACCTTTCATAGGTGAAATTTTCAAGTAAACCCAATCATCAACATCAAATTCTAATTCTCTTCTTCTGACATCGGCATAAGACTTTTGTCGATTTTGAGCCGTTTTCAGCTTTTCTCTAATAAGCCAAACTTTCTCCATAGCCTTATGCACTAACTCAGGGCCTATCAAAGCAACTTCCCCAATTTCAAACCAACCTATGGGAGATCTACACCTCCTACCATAGAGAGCTTCAAATGGAGCCATACCAATACTAGAATGGTAGCTGTTATTATAAGCAAACTCAACCAAAGGCAAATGATCATCCCAATGACCCTTGAATCAATTGCACAAGCTCTTACCATATCTTCCAAAGTTTGGATGGTACACTTCGCTTGCCCATCGATTTAGGGATGAAAGGTCGTGCTTAGATTAACACGAGTACCGAGGACCTTTTGGAAAGATTTCCAAAAATGAGAAGTAAACTGTGTACCACGATCGGAGATAATGGATAAAGGCATTCCATGCAACCTAACCATCTCCCTCAAGTACAACTTAGCATAATCCTCCGCCTAGTAAGAAGCCTTGACGGGAATGAAATGGGCTGATTTCGTCATACGATCTACAACCACCCAAATCGAATCATACTGTCGTCGAGTGCGCGACAAGCCAACAATAAAATCCATGTTCACATCTTCCCACTTCGAAGTAGGAATGTCAACATCTAGTGATAGACCTCCTGGTGTTTGGTGTTCAACTTTCACTTGTTGGCAATTAGGACATCTAGCCACAAATCCTGCAATATCCTTCTTCATCCCATTCCACCAATAAATCTCCCGCAAGTCACGGTACATCTTGGTAGTTCCCTAGGAAATGGAATAACGAGAACCATGGGCCTCAATCAAGATTTGTCCTCTTAGGTCATCTACATTAGGGACACATAAACGACCCTGATATCTGAGCACTCCATTTCCCTCTCGGGAGAAAGCCTCAACGGACTTCGTTAGCACCGCTTCTTTCAATTCGACTAGGTTCGGATCAAGATCTTGCTTAGCTTTCACTTCCTGCACATAGGAAGATTCTGAACTATTGTGGACCATAACACCACCTTGGGTGGAATCAACTAATCGCACACCCAAACGGGCCAATCTATGAACATCACAAACTAGTTTCCTTTTACCATCCTCAATATGGGCAACACTACCCATTGACATCCGACTAAGACCATCTGCCACCACGTTAGCCTTGCCAGGGTGATAGAGGACATTCATGTCATCGTCCTTTATTAGTTCAAGCCACCTTCGTTGGTGAAGATTTAGATCCTTTTGCTTAAATACATATTGCAAACTCTTATGGTCGGTAAAGATGTCAACATGGACACCATACAAGTAATGCCGCCATATCTTTAGAGCAAACACGACTGCCGCTAGCTCCAAATCGTGAGTAGGGTAATTCTTCTCATGCACCTTTAGTTGCCTTGATGCATAAGCAATGAATTTCCCATTTTGCATAAGTACACACCCTAACCCAATTCTGCAAGCACCACAATAGACCACAAACCCATCGGACCGTTCCGGTAGGGTCAATACCGGAGCCGAGGTAAGTCTATCTTTCAACTCTTGAAAACTCGCTTCACACCTTTCTGACCAAGTAAACTTAGCCTTCTTTTGAGTTAGAGCCATCAAAGGTGAAGCAATTGAAGAAAACCCTTCAACAAACCTTCGATAGTAATCGGCTAAACCCAAGAAACTACGATTATCCGAAGGTGATATAGGTCTGGGCAAATTCTTAACCGCATCTGTCTTCTTAGGATCTACCTCGACACCTTTATCAAAAACAATGTGACCAAGGAAGGCTACGGATATTAACCAAAACTCGCATTTCTCGAACTTATCAAAGAGTTGTTGGTCCTTGAGAACTTGCAACACAATCCTTCAATTGCTCTTTTAGTCCCTTAAGCTCTGCCAGAGCCATTCTATAAGGAGGAACAGACATAGGTTGCGTATCTGGGAGAAGGTCAATACCGAAATCTATTTCCCTCTCTGGAGGAACACCGGGTAAATCATCGGGAAACACTTCCAAAAATTCATTAACAATGGGGACTGACTCAAGGGTAGGGGTTTCGGAATTCAAATCCCTCACCCTAGCAAGATGGTACATGCAATCCTTAGAAATAATCTTTCTAGCTTGTAGATAAGAAACAAATTGACCCTTAAGTAAAGAATTTCCCCCTTTCCACTCTAGGATAGGCTCATCTGGAAATTGGAACTTGACCATTCGGGTCCTACAATCAATAGAGGAATAACAAGAATGCAACCAATCCACCCCGAGGATAATATCGAAGTCTAGCATATCGAGCTCTACAAGATCCACATGAGTGACTCTATGGAATAAAGAGACGGAACAATTTCTATATACTCTCTTGGCCACAATAGATTCACCAATAGGAGTAGAGACACGGAATGGATCAAACAACACATCTGGAACAACATCAAACTTCATAGCTACATAAGGCGTCACAAAAGACAACGTAGCACCTGGATCAACCAAAGCATAAACATCAAAGTGGAAGATTTTCAACATACCGGTAACCACATCTGGAGAACCTCTTGCTCATGACGGGCCTGAAGTGCATAGAACCGGTTTTGCTTTTGATTTCAACTAGAACTTGCTGGATTTTGGGGTTGAGCCTTTCGAAGATTTTCTCCTCCCTTCTTAGTAGCCAAGGGACAATCCCTTACTTTATGACCTGTCCTACCACATCCAAAACATGCGTTCGAACTGGCTAGACAAGTACCCTCGTGTTTCCTCCCACACTTGGCACAAGTAGGCAATGAGGAGCCATTACCATTTCCTCCTTGAGACTTAGGGTTAGACACCCTTTCTTTGTTGAACTTAGGAGGGGCATTGGAAGGACCTTGATTAGAGAACCTTTGTCTAGGCTTAAAACGACCATGTCCATCGAACCTTGAATGAGAGAACTCACCATCACCAGTCTTAGCCCTCTTGAAGTTCCTAGACCTTTCCTTGAGCTTCTCCTCCTCTATTTGTTGTGCATGAATCATGAGGTAAGAAATATCCATGTCACTAATAAGCATGGCGGTACAACACTCCTTGACCACCATTTCGGACATTCCCAAAACAGATTTACTCATTCTTGCCCTAGGATCGGCCACCCTAGAAGGAGCATATCGGGCCAACTATGTGAACTTCAAAGCACACTGTTTCACACCCATACTCCCTTGACGAAGGTTGATGAACTCGAGTACCCTAGCCTCCCTCATCTCAAGGGGAAAGAATCTATTGAGGAAAGCACCCTTGAATTTCTCCCACTCCAGAGGACCTTCATCAGCCGCCATCTCACTCTTCCATCGGCTGTACCAAATTTGAGGGACACCCTTGAGTTGGTAGGTGGCCAATTCTGCCTTTTTCGTTGGTGACACTCCCATTATCATCAACACTTTATAAACCTCATCAATAAACTCCTGAGGATCTTCCTCCACTTTAGAACCGTAAAACACCGGAGGGTTCATCCTGGTGAAGTCCCTCACTCTTAACGTCGCCGTACCCACATTTGGGTTCACGGGAGCCATAACCTCCCTATTGGCTTGAGCCATCACGGCTTGGGCCAACACCTAAAAAGCATCCCTGAACTCCTCTCATTGGTTACTTGTTTGGCCAAAGGATCGGCCGGAACTTGAGAAGCTTGAGGAGGAGTTTCTTGCTCTTCAATTTCTCTCGCATTCCTTTGAGTATAAGCTCTTCGAGATGCCAGATCCTAAAATGCGTAGGTTAGGGATTAGGAGAGAGGGGCATATAGAGTAACACTCTATGCACGACTTAAGGATAATGATGAAGTGGAGTTTCCTAATCATCTTATAGCCTCTCATTCATAAGTGTGGCGCGCTTCACACTCATGAACAAGACTCTACTCGACGTAGCTTATGAGACATCCTAGAATCTTTCTAAAACCTTGCGCTCTGAATACCAAGTTTGTCACGACCCAGGGTAGCCCCTAGATGTAACACGGCGTACAAGACCCTGAGGGGCCTCATACAAGCCCTTAGCATACATAGCATACAAGATAATAGAGAAATAAGAGTTCAAAAGAGCATTTTTTATCAAAACAGTGGAAGTCTACAACTTATGTATCAAGCCATCTAACATAATAAAATAGAAATAAAGGTTTGGGAGGCAGCCCAGTACAGTATCAAAAAGCATAATGGAAAGCATGAAAACGTAACAAGGTTAGGTCCTCGAACATAGGAGGCCTCACCAAGTCTTCACTAACACTGGAACTGACTAGCCACGAGTGGGATGAGAAAAAGCCCCAAGTCCTACATCAATAGAATCAATGTAGGCAAAAGTATGCATTAGTACGATCAAGTACCAAGTATGGTAGCAATGTATAAAGGGCATATAAACCATGCTAGAATGATATATAATCATGACATGTAATGGCCAAGCTAAAGCATGATAGAACATAAGATACATGAAGCATAAACATGGCCAAGACAAGCTATTCGTCTTTCCTTTACTTTTCTTTAGATCATCATCATGAGAACACTTGTTCATTAACTTGTGGGGAAATAGCCTTAACCGACATATAAGACCATGTGAGCTATGAACATGGAATTTGGTGTCTGCCCCCCACCGAAAAGGGGTGTCCTACTTGCCAAGGTAAGACCATGAACTGCTTAGATTGTGTCTATCATAGGCCATAACCCTATGGTGGCACATAGGTTATGGAACATGGGTAATCGCCACTTGTCCACTCGGTACTACACATACTTCCCATGGATTTAGCCTAGTTCATTTTATCTTAGGTAGACATGGGTAATCGACTCTTTGTCTACATTAGGGTACATGGGTAATCGCCTCTTGGCCCTTCATTCATTAGAATAGCTCCTTAAGAACATGGGTAATCGCCTCTTGTTCTTCTATTAGTCATGATGTCATTATTAGTAGACATGGGTAATTGTCGCTTGTCTACATTAGTGAATATGGGTAATAGCCACTTGTCCCTTCATTGGATAGTTCCTTAATCATGGATTCAAGATTAGTTGAGCAAACCTTTCAACAAGTTATGAATCATTCCGTGTGAGAAAATCTTTCACATTCATTGGTTGAGCATTACATGAGAAACCCTTTCACAACTCCACAAATGCACTAACATATCATAAACTTCATAAAACATGCATGAGTTCACAAACTTCATGTTTACATAGCTCGTCATGCTCTTAACTCACAAATCATGGGCTCATAAGCTTCACCTCAAAACATGCAATTCAGTGCAAGCTAATACTTAGAAAGCCATAAATCAAGGCAATTTAGTCATAATTGAGGGAACCTACATAATAGAGGAAAATCATAGATTTTGATTCATCATGCATCTTTTCATAAAATAGCCTCTTTTCATTATTCATAGTCTTACATGGAATTCGTAGCTTGATAATCATAATCCTTAACTCAATTCACAAAGGTTCATGCAATTCATCTTTTCTCAATCAACCCACAATCATAAGCATAATAATAAATTGGGTGATACTTAGCATAAGCTCATGGGATTCATCAAGTTGCATGTAAACCACGCTAAATCGTGCACTAGCTTACTTTAACACACTAGATCGTGCACTATCAACCATAACATCAACAATGGAAAGCATAATGAAGAACCCATAAGAATTTGTCAAACCCTAGCTCTCTTGGGCAAGACTATACCTTGAAAACTTTAAGGAAAAGAGGACCCATTGGAGGAAAGACTCCAAATGGTAAATACTATCATACCTTTAAGCCAATGCCTTGAAATAAAAGTGGGATTGATGACCTTGATGAGAACCCTAGCTCTCTTCTTCTCCTTCTTGTTCTTCTAGAGAGAGGAATATTTTTGAAGATGAGAGTTGGAAAGTAAGGGATTAGTGCTTAGAAAATATAAATAGGGCAAAGGTTAAGGGTCAAAATCGTCTAGTATAAGGAATAAACATTTAGGGAAAAAGTCCAAAAAGTCCTTAAATAAAACTGTCGGGGCCAATCGACGGACACGACCTACGGTCCGTACATCCACTGACAGACCGTCCTGCTCTTCGGTCAATTAATTCAGAAAGTTCATTTTGGACTGAAAATTTGGCTAAGTCTGGAAGGCATCTACGGAAACCATCTACGGCCCGTCAACCGAACTACGAACCGTCTTGCTATTCCATAGGTCAAGGTTTAGAAACTAACAATTTATAAAGCTGGCAGGGCCATCGACGGTCCCCATCTATGGCCCGTCACTCCACCTACGGTCCGTAGATGGCCTCCGTCGTCACTTGCACCAGAAAAATTTTAAAACTGCATTTTTCTTTCTTTTCAAAAACTGGAGTGCTACAATAAGCTTCCTCAACATCTTCCCCCTGACAACCAGTTCCCCCTATAAACACATAACTAAGTCCTTCCTTACAACTGACTGATCCCATTACCTTAGAAATATATTCCCCCTTTTGACATCATAAACAAGTAAAGAAGTTAACCAAATAGGAAGTATGCAGTTAAGGCAAAATCATGGCCACTTAGGCAACAGTAAGAATTAGAAGAAATTCAAAAAGTGATAGAAGAAGACAGTAAACACAAGGCAACATATTTATTAATAATACATCATTAGCATTTCAAAAATAGTGCAACAAAATTATAGGGAGAACTAGACAATGCCAACTGTAGGGTTTCAACAAAAAGAGGAGGGGAACAAAGATAAGAGATTAGGAGGAGGGAGGCTTGGAAGTGAGGGATTGGAGGAGAAGGGTTAATCTAGCATCAGCCTCAGCATGTGTCTTTAGTAATCTTTTATTAAGCTCAACATTCTTAGAAATTGGGCCTTCATTCTAAACTTTTAAAGTAGCCAGTTCATCTCCATCAGGTTCCTTTGACTTGACCTTAAGAAGCTGAGCATTTAGGCAAGCAACTTCTATAACCTTGTTTGCAAGTGTTACTGCCATTGCTTAAAACTCATGCTTCAGCTTCTCCTATTCCATTAGCAGCTTGGAGACTTCACTCTTAATCCCTGTTTGTCCCTCCACACACTCACACTTCACAAGTGTGTTCATATATATAGCCTGCTAATTGTTCCTCTGATTCTATTTCCAAGAGGACTCTCAAAATGGTTGAACACCTTTGTCAAAAAGTAGCCATACCCCATACAATGTTTTCCATCCCTACATATATGGTTTTGTGCATATGATCCAACATGATCGCAGGAAGATTGATAAAATCAACCTTAGTCAGAGATTCCATGAGAAACAAATCCGCAGCAGAGGCAACAGTTCTCTTTTCAGATCTTGGTAAGAGCACTTTATTAACAAACTCAAAATAAAGTTGATATCCCCCCTTGGGATTTTTTTTGGAATAACTGCACAACTAAGGTTTGAGAGTTTTCAACTTTCCCGAACAAACTACATTGAAGGGGATCCTATGGAAACTGCTTTGATCCCTTCCTTGGGCCCCTTCAAAATTTCTCCAAAAATTTCCTCATTTAGCTGAAAAATGATATTACCTACTTGAATATTAAGGCTGCCGTCCTCTGCAAATGTCATGTTGCAGTTGAAATGTTTTAACTCTGATTCATGCAATACATGCACATGACCCTCAAACAAATGAGTCCATCTCTATAGTTCAACAACATCAACCAGATTTCTCATTCTTGGTTTGGTCCTTATGTTAGGGTCAAACACCCTTCCATTCATTACTTTCTGGGTACTTAAAATACTGACCCTTTCTTCCTTGGTCAGTTCTTTTAAAACTTTTCTGTTCTTACTTTCTGAAACATGTCTCATGTGAGACTCAGAACTTGGTTCAACGGAGGATCAGCATAGGACTTTTTCCTTTTTCTCTTCACAATTTACTTCTTTTTTTCCTTAGTCGGTTCTTCCTTCCCTTTCTTCTTTGATTCAACCACACTTAGTTCTCGAGCCTTCCTTGTTCTTTGTTTCTGAGTAGGCTTTTCTTTTTGTACCTCTTTTCTTTCCTTCTAAATAGCAACAACAATATCCTCTGATTCTATTTCACTTTCTCCCTTTTCTTTCGAAACAATCATAGAGTTTCTTCTTTTTCAACTATTTTCCTATGTTCGAACTTTACTTGCATCCATGGCTTCACTCATTAATTTCCTTGTTGTACCCCTAGAAGAATCGGTTTTTGGTGTGACCGTCATTTCTTAAGTAACTTTTTCCTTCCCCTTAGAGATCATCACTTGTCTTCTTTGTATTCTCGAGGCCAAAGGTTGATTATCCTTAACCTCATAATCTTTAGTAGGAGCAACACGCAAACCAGTGCTAGGGGTCTGGTAAAATTTATGAGGAGACTCCAAAGTATGAGAGTCAGAGGACTTGGTTTCTTCTCCTAAGAATGGAGTTCTGACATCGTCCATCATATATGTCATACTTTAAACAACAAACTCTTTGCCAATGGTGAGAATATTGGAACTAGTGTTTATAGCCTCTGGTAGATCCCCATCGATGTTCTTTTTAAACAAGGAGGTATAGATAGGACTGGGTTGAGACAAAGATACATTACCCTAAGATGGATTTGTTTCAGGGATAAGTCTCATCGATTGGACCTCATAATGGGTAGATTCATCAGGAGAAGAGTCTTTAGAATAATTAAAGTCAAAGGTGGGTGAGCATTCATGTGTAGCAATTTTGGACAGTGTTTGGGTAGAGGTTTCGGCACTAGGAATAACACTATCCTTAGTGTCTGGAGTTTTTGCTACTTCAACCGAAGGAATAGTTGAAATAGTTTTTACTACTTCAACGGGAGGAATAGTTGAAATAGGACTCGAAATATCTTCAGTAGTAGGGGGTTCTACTACTTCAACAAGGTAAATGGTTAAAGTTGGGTTTGAAGGAGACGGATTTTCCAATGGAGAAACAAACAGTGATGAATCGATTTCATTCACAACTTCTACCATAATCTATCAGGGAAGATTGGGTTGAGTCATTGTTAATGCGTTTAGAGAGAAGAAAGAAGAAGCTTTTGATTTTCAAATTTTTGAACCAAATTTGAATTTTAGGAGATTGAAGGAAAGATGGAGTATAAAAGGAGATGAAATGTTGTCACAGGTCCCTAAAAAGAAGTTTCCTTTGGTATTCGAATGATGAGAAAACAGTCAGAAAAAACCAAGATGACTGACATGTGACAATTACAATAGTTCTCATAAGTAATATAAATGCAGTTTTAAGAATGCTAACCTTTGAGATCAGACTAGGTCCATCTCTGAAGTTTGAGTATAATTTGCCTTGATATATCTTAAGCCCCTTTCCTTCAGGACATCCACCATGTATGAATACCTGGAGAAGGTATAAAACTAATTTTACCAAAACATACATTATTAATAACAAGGGTACATGCTCCCGAAACATAGTCTAGAAAGGGGTTGATTACTTCAGGCAAGATCAACTGAGTCAAGTTTTCACATCCCCAGCTTAAATGTATTTTTCTCGAACTGGTCCCTACTTAGAGCATTCATAAAAATACCAGCAATTTGATCTACAGTCTTATAGAATTGCATGCAGATATTCCTCTTTTCCACATTATCTCTAAGAAAATGATGTCTCACATTAATATGCTTAGTTCTTTTATGTTGAACTAGGTTCTTAGCCATATTGAAAGCACTTGTGGTATCACACAAGAGACGGATAGTGTGGGTAACCACTTCAAAGTCTTAAAGTTGATGTCTGATCCATAAGAGTTGGGCACATCAAGCTAAAATTGATACATACTCTGCCAGAGCGGTTAAATGAGAAACGAAGTTTTGCTTCTTTGTTCCCCAATAAATAAGAGATGACCACAGAAAACGAGCCTATACGGATTGGCTCTTTTTATCAACTTGATGCCCTACAAAGTCTGCATCAACATATCCCACCAAATCAAAAATGTCTCCTACTGGATAAAAAAGGGCCAGGTCCCCATCATCTTTAAGTATCTCAGGATCCTCTTAATAGCTTTCAAATGTGATTCATTTGAATAAGATTGAAATCTTGCACACATTCAAACACTGAACACAATGTCTGATCTGCTGGTAGTTAGATACAGAAGGGAGCCAATAATTCCCCTATAAATAGTCTCATTCACATCTAGACTAGGTCCATCTATATCCAGCATAGTATTGGTTCCTATAAGAGTATCAATCGGTTTGGAATCCATCATTTAAAACTTTTTCAGCAATTCCTTGGTATACTTTTCTTGACAAATGGAGGGACCATTTTGAGTTATCTTGATATGTAACCTAATAAAAATTTAATTTTCCCATCATGCTCATCTCAAATTCCCTTACCATGAGTGCATTAAATTCTTCAGACAAGGACTCAGAAGTTGCTCGAAATGTAATGTCATCGACATACACTGGAATGATCAACAATTCCTTTCCTTGTGACTTTAAGAAATGAGTGTTGTAAATTTTTCCTCTTTTGAATACACTTTCAAGAAGGAGCTTGGACAACCTTTCATACTAAGCTCTAGTTGTCTATTTCAGTCCATAAAGAGCTTTGTGCAATTTGAGCACATAAATTGATCGATCAAAATCTACAAAGCCTGGTGGTTTCTTCACATAGACTTCCTCCTATAGATAACCATTGAGAAAATCACTCATCATATCCATATGATATAATTTGAAACCCATAAAGTCTACAATTGCAATAAATATTCTAATGGCATCCATCTTTGCTACAGGAGAAAAAGTCTCATCATATTCAATGCCCTCCTCCTGGATATACCCCTGAACCACAAGTCTTGATTTGTTCTTTCTAATTACACCATGTTCATCAAGCTTGTTTTTGTACACCCACCTAGTCTATATGATAGTTCTGTTAGATGGTCGGGGAAACAAGTTTTATACCTTGCTTCGTTAAAAATAATGCAGCTCTTTGTTAATAGAATTTACCCAATCAGCATCCTTCACTGCTTCATTGATATTTTGGGCTCAATGGATGATATGAATGCTAAGAATGCAACTAGATTTATTGTTTTGGATCTAGTGTGCATTCCAGAATCCAAAGGGAAAATGAGATTATCCGGTGGATAAGATGACCTTTGCTTCCATCCTTAATTCCTCACCAACTACTGAGCTTGATCTGCGCTCATATTTTAACTTTTGGAATCTACATTTTCATATTGAGCTGCATGAACTTGCTCAGTATTTTCTAGCAAACTGGGTCCCTCACTAGGATCATCTTATTCATCAGCTTCATTAGAATTATTTGTTTCCTGAGGGGGATATTCATCAACAGTTTCTTCATTCAGATTGACCCTTTGAATCTGAAGTAGCTTTTAAGTTTTAAATTCATCTTTGTTTTTCAAATCTTCAATTCATTAAGATTCATCAAAAATAATATGCAACATTAACTACTTCTGCCCAAAAGTTCTTTGAAAGGTTAGAGTCAATCAGCATAGTCCTGGCAATGTCAACAAAGGTTTTATCCTTTCTTTCAACCACACCATTTTGCTAAGGAGTTCTAGAAGCTGAAAAGTTATTATAGATTCCATGTACAATACAGAATATTTTGAGTTGTGCATTTTCAAACTCAGTGCCATGATCTTACCTCATCCCTACAGTCTTGCAGTTCAGTTTCGTCTTGATCATCATGGAAAATATCATCAGTACATCATAGGTTTCATCCTTGGACTTCAGAAACATCGCACAGGAGAACCTTCAGAAATTATCTACGATCACAAAAATGTATTTCTTTCCACCCCTAGTTTGAATCTTTACAAGACCACAAAGATCCATACGGAGCAATTCAAGAAGTTTGGTGGTGGTCACTTGCTTTATTGGTTTTATAGATGATCAGGTTTGCTTCCCTTTGACGCAAGCATCATAAACCTTACATCTATAAAATTTATCTTTGGAAATCCATGGACCAAGTCCTTCAACACAAGTTTGTTCATCAAAGAAGCACTCACATGGCAAAGTTTTATGTGCCATAAGTCTCCATTTTCACTATCAGAAGTGAGTCAAGTGAGATTATCACTACAACTATATCCAGAGGAAAATATACATGTTCTTGTATCTCTTTGTTTTCAAGATCACATCTCGAGATATTATGTTTGTAACTACACACTTATCTGATAGGAATTTGACTCTATTCCCTTTATAACATATCTGAGATACACTTAAAAGATTGTATTTCAACCCATTGACATGATACACAACTTCAATTGAGTGTTCTACAAAATTCCCAATTATGCATAGGCAAAGAATGTAACTGTCCTTCTATTTCTAAATAAGACACCTCTGCCTTGAAGTTCCTTAAGGGAGAGATAGTTTTTAGTTTTCCCATCCATGCGCTTTGAGCATTCACTTTCTATGAACCAACATGTACTGCTGCAGCCTTATTTGACTTGCATAACAAATCTTTGTTTGATGTGGGAACTCACTTAAGTTTGAGTTCCTAGTAAGCAAACAAAAGAGTGATAAGAGAATTTTTATCGAGTAGGGAAGCTTAGTTTTCCTCAATTTATGACCAAGAGAAACACCAGTTCCCTTCTATTGTCTGTTCTTCTATTTAGAGTAGTTTGAAAATTTTTCTTCATGTATTTTCTAAACAGGACAGTCTTTCTTAAGATGGTCATTTCGACCACAATCAACACACAAAAAGTTATTAGAGAAAGAGACATATTTACAATGAGAATTGTAAGGAGGGTCTATTTTTGCGCATTCTAGACCCCTTCCACCATTACGTCCTTGACTAGTGATATTTTCTATTATTTTGGAGGAGGTAGTCCATTTGAGGGATGTTTTCAATTCTTCTTTAAAACAAACAAGACCCTCTCTAGTTAGGTACTTCTCTTTAAGGCTATTGTCAACTTCACTTTAGTAGTATTTAACATATTTTCAAGTTCAAGCTTCAAAGTGATGGCCTCGTTTTTTTTCTTTTGAACTAACTTTCGTCACCCCTTTTGGCTTCTCTTTAAGTTCTAGATTTTCAGCTTTTAGAACTTCCATTTGTTCTTCAATTTCAGACATTTGGGCAACTAAATTTTTTTTTCATCTTGACATTTATATATACTGTTGGTCAAGAGGTCCTTTTCAGTAGTAAACTTACTGATTGAGAAAATGAACACATCAGCTAGACATATTTTTAATGGAATAAACATTCAGATTTTTTTTAAAATAAGAGAGAGTTACCTCTTCAGCATTATCATCTTAAGATTTTTCCATAAAAGCGAACACAGAGTTCAAGATATGGTCTTCATCTTTTATAGCAAGTATGGAAGCATCAGCTTGATGTTTTGATTCTTTTGAGTCAATTGAGGAATTTCCCCACCCGGCAAGGGCCTTTTTCAGTTTGTAGTTATCAACATCTCATCTCTTTCACTTATATGTGACCTGGTCCCTCAACTTGTCATTGTCACTTCAAGACTCGACATAATCTTTGTATTCTAACTTTTGCATAGGGCAATCTCTAATGAAATGTCCTGGTTTGCCACACTTGTTACACAAGACAGTAGCATTAACTGTTCTGCTTGAACTTCTTTTTTTCATGAAACGTCCATGCTTTCTCACAATCTTTTGAAATTTCCGAGTTAGATAGACCATGCCCTCATCTTCTTCACATATCTCATTTTTAGAAACTTTGAGAGAAAAATATTTATCCATCTTCACCTCTTTTTTGGTGAAGTCTTGTTTCCTATTCATCACATGAGTTTGAAGAATCCCAACTAAGAACCTTCAGGTCCTTTGCTTTAGTGATAGCATCAACTTTGCTTGCCCAAGACTTGTGAAGAATTCTTAGCACCTTCCTGACTTGTTTACTTGGATGAATAGGTTCTCCCAAACAACGAAGATTATTCTTGATAGAGGTAAACATGGTATGCATCTCTTGAAGGGTTTCACCTTCCTTCATGGTGAAATTTGAATACTAAGTGGTGAGCATATCCACTTTTGACTCCTTTAATTGTGTAGTTCCTTCAAGAGCAGTTCTTAGGAAATCCCATATCACCTTTGCAGTTTCACATGCATAAATTTTTCTATATTCATTTGCTCCTATACCACACACAAGAAAGTTCTTTGCCTTGTAGTTCTTCTCGATCTTCTTTCTATCAACCTCATATTTTTGTTTTTGTCATTTAGGAACAACCCTGGTAATTTCTCCTTCTTTCACATCAATCATAGGAACATGAGGACCATCAAGGACTATGTCAAAGAGTTCGCTATCTTTAGCCATCAAAAAATCATTCATATGGGGTTTTTACCAACCATATAACTGGCCATTAAATTGAGGTGGACTAGTTGATGATTGTCCTTTTTCCAAATTCAGTAGAACCACCATTTCTATCTTAGGATCCTCTCCCATTGTTAACCGTATCGGGATTCTAAGCTCTAATACCAATTGATAGAAAATATGCGTCCACTACTAGTCCATGGAAAAGGTCATTTGACAAAATAATAATGCGGAATGTAATTGACTTAAAGTAAGAGATACAAGAGTTTACGAGGAAATCCCCTTGTTCAAGGAAGGAGAAAACCATGACATGTCTTACAGGATTTCAACCCAACACCATTAACTCAAAGAAGCAAAGATTTAGATCATAGATTCTTGTAAGCTAGGAATTAAACTCTTAATCCCTTCCCCCTAACTGTAACAACTATGTTACTCAAGGCAAAACACTACCTCTATTGCCTACTACACCAACTACTCAATCGATATAGAATTTCAAGAACAATACATAGCTAACTCTATCTACAACTCAAAATAATGAAGAAAGACTAGAACTGATCTAATTCCTTAATAACTTAGGAATAGATCTTACAATGAATAAGCACATAAATATAATCTCAAATAAGAACTAAGAACAAAAAATAACTCTATCAGGTCCCTTGCAGTTCTTAGAGAAATATTTCTTGAGAGAATGACTTTTAATGTGTAATTCTTCTAGAATGCAAAAATTGAGGTTAAGTCATTTATGAAGGGACTATTATAAGATGGACATAAACCTTGGAGCAATTCCACTACAGAGAGTACTGCTGCACCGTAGACGCACATCAACCACTGCAGAGTGGCAGTGGCTACATCTTTTTACAACTGTCCTTTTCTCATAACTGACTCTCAGTCTCTCATGTCGTTATTTATGGGATCAGTTCATCTATTAGATCTCATAGTTTGTTAAATCATCAAAACTTCAGCATAACTAAAAATAACGCCTTTCTACTTAAATTCATTTTTGTATGGGCCAAGTAATATGGGGTATTATATATAGAAATTTCTATACTTGACCCATTAACAATAAACTAAATTAATCATAAATTAACAAATCTTAATTAATTGAATAGCTCATAATTCCCATTCAAAATTCGCGGAAAGTGTCTTTTATGGAAGGAGTTTTAGTACGAATGACCTAATGGGTCATTACATTATCTAACACTTAAACAAGCGTTTGTCCTCGAATGGTAAAACAAATGGAACATATTTGAACTACTCAAAAAGCTAGAGATATTTGATTCGCATGATGGACTTGGTCTCCCAAATATCCTCCTCAATCAAATGATGTTTCCATTGAACCTTTACTGAAGTAATTTCTTTCAATATCAACTTTTGAATATGCCTATCAATGATAGAAACTGGCTCCTCCATAAAATTAAGATTCTGATCAACTACCACTGAATCACATGAGAACCATCTTGGTGGTACTTCTTCAACACAAAAATATGAAACGCAAGGTGAACACATGATAAGTCAGGTAGCAAACAAAACTCATAAGCCACCTCACCTATATGCGAAACAATCTAAAAAAGACCAATATACTTCATGCTGAACTTTCCCTGCTCCCCAAATCTCATCACACCATTCATGAGTGAAAACTTTAGTAGAACCAACTCTCCAATAATGAACACTAAATCGTGAACCTTTCAATCTGGTTAACTCTTTTGCCTTCTTTAAACCATGAGAAGTTTATCTTGAATCAACTTGACCTTGTCTAAGGACTCCCTCAATAAATTTTTGCCCCACTGTAACACTTTAAAAAGTTGAAAGTATAAAAAGGAAAGAAAAAAATTTAGTCTTTGCATTAAGGTAATGGTCTACGAGACTTACCTACGTACCGTAGGAAATGAATTGTAGACCTGGAGATGAGTTTTTGGAATTTCAAGTTTCTAAAGTTTGACCTACGAATGAATAGGAGAAGCCATAGGAATTTGGATGAATTGTAGATGGGTTCCGAAGACGTAATCCAGACTTGGTGAAATTTTCGGGTTAAAATAATGTCTTGAGATGCAGTCTATGGATTGTAGAAGGTTCGATCGGTAGAATGGTGTCGTAGGAAGTTGGCCTATTTTAGGTTCCAGTAACTTGACTTATGGTTGCCCAGTTTGGTTCACAGGAATTTTTACCGCCCATGGGTCCAAACCGTAGGGTCCTTCGATAGTAATTTATTAAGGGTATTTGTGTCTTTTTCTATGCATTTATTACCTATACTATATCGTTTTGACAATAATTTTGAATCCTATAACTACGCTTCTATTTCTAAAACTACCCTAACCCTCTCATTCTCTCAAATTCCCAAATCCCATCCAAATTCATCCCCTCCAAATCCTCTCAAGCTTAAAGGGGGGAATCTAGGGTTCAAGCTTCAAGTCTCCTTTTTCCTCTATTTCTTTTGGGCTTAGATTATCAAGTTATGTGGAAATTCATCAATGGGTTCCATTCAACCATTGAGTCCCAAAAGATCTTAGTTCTCCAAATTTATTTTCATCAAAATTGATTAGGGTTTCATCAAATTCTTTAGTGTTATGATTCAATTATTTAATTTTTAGTCTTCTTCTGATTACTTTGAATTAATTACATGTTTTTCAATTGAATTCATATGGACTCATGCAATATTCATGATTTTGACTATGAATTTATGAAGATATGAGTTTATGAAGAAAGTGATGAATTTATGAGTGACGACTTATGAATGTTTATGCATGATTTATGAATAGATGTTTTTTATCTAAAGGTTGCTTTTAAGTTAAGCATCAATGAAATTGTGAAAGGTTTTCTTGCATATTAAGGAATCATGATTTGGTAAAAGGTTTTATCACACATGCATGATTCATGATTTAAGGAGTTACTCTATGATGGTTTAAGCTTGGATTAGTAACTTAATTGTGCTTTTCCATATATGATGTTATGTTTATGAAAATTACTATTCTGTTGGTATTTAACTTAGCATCGAAAGAACCTTGAAGTGTAGGCTCAAATAGGGTAGTCTCTAGTAGCAATTTCTAGTTCCAAATTATGTGTCCCCATATGATTGTCTTAAATGACCTAGAGAGTGGATCCACAAATAGCATATGAATCATGATACGGAGTTCTACCTTGGTAAATAGACTCTCCCTTCTCGATGTGGGAGTTACATCGGATTCCATGTTATAGCTCGCATGGTTTACTGTCGGTTAAAGCTAATATCCCAAAAAATGAACTAAAGTTACTTCAAATATTTATAAAGCTTTTACTACGTTTCAAGATTCATTGGCCATGATCATGATTTATGATTCTTCTTTAAAGGTTTTACTATGGTTTAACTTCGTCATGCATATCATATTTTCCCTTATGTCCCCTTATGATCATGTTTTATGTTTTTATGCATATCCATCATACATAGTAAACTCCATGTACTCATGCATACTTGTTCCTATATTGTCTAATAATGTAGGGTCCGATGATCTTCCTCCTCACACTCGTGGCTAGTGAATTTCCTTGTACATTTAAGACTTGGTGAGTCCTCATGTTTCACGGATCATGTAAACTTTGCTTTGTTTTTTTTATATTTTTAGTTTTTGGATCATTGTATGTGGTGTATGGGTTACGTTCCAACAAATCTTGATGTATTAGTAGGCTTTTCAAGAGTATGATTAGACATACACTTTTATGTCAAACTCTTTTATGTTATGAGGCCTATTGCTTATTTCTATTATATTGTGTTGCATGTATGTAAAGTGACTTGTGTAGGGCCTCTCGGGGTCTTATACACAATGTCACGTCTAGGGTGTACTTTTGGTTGTGACAAACTTGATATTCAGAGAACAAAGTTTTAGGAAAAGGTCCTAGGATGTCTGACAAGCCGCGTTGAGTAGAGTCTTGTTCCTAAGTGTGAAGCGCGCCACATTTTTTAATAGGAGTCTACAAAGTGTTTAGGAAAATTTACTTCTTTCACTACTCTAAAGTCATCACATAGAGTTCATCTCTATAAAAGTCCTTCTCCTAACTCCTATCTGATTTGTTTTAGGATATAGATCCTCGAAAAGCTTTTGTAAGAAGGAATGTGGGTGAAAATGTGGAGCCCGAGGTACCTCATGTTCTGGTTGATCCATTGGCCGAGCAAGTGACTCAAGACAAATTCTGAGCTGCTTTCCATGTGATGGTTAGAGCTATGACGGTCCAAGAAAATAGAGAGGTCTTTTCTACCATGAACCCAAATGTGGGTACGATGGTGACACGGATAAGAGACTTTACTTGGATGAACCCTTTGGAGTTCCATGGTTCCATGGTTGATGAGGATCATCAAGAGTTCATTGATGAGATGTATAAGATAGTGGGAATTATGGGTTTGTCTAAAGTAGAAAAGGAAGTGTTGGACACTTATCAAATCAAGGATGTTGCTCAAGTTTGGTTTGAACAATGGAAAAGTAAGAGGGATGTTGATACAGGTGCTCTTGATTGGGACAAATTCAAAGGATCTTTTCTTGATCATTTCTTTACTTTTGAAATGAGAGAAGACAAAGTGCATGAGTTCATTAATCTCTGACAAAGGAATATCAATGTGAAGGAATATGCTTTGAAGTTCACTCAAAATGCTAAGAATGCTCCAACTATAGTGGCAAACTCTAGTGCAAGGATGAGTAAGTTTGTGGGGTGTTTCCGATTTGGTTGTCAAGTAATGTCATATTGTCATGTTGATTAAGGAGATTAACATCTCCCGTGTGATGATACATGCCAAAACAATTGAAGAGGAAAAGCTCAAGGAGAGGTCAAGAGAGTCCAAGAGGGCAAGGACCGGTGATGATGACTCATCTCATTCTAGGTCCGGTGGACATAGATGTCCTCAATTTTGGCAAAGGTTTTCCAGTCAAGGGGTTTCAAATGCTCTAACCTCTAAGTTAAACAAAGATAGGGTGTCTAACCCTAAACCTCAAGGAGGTAATAGTTGCACTAGGTGTGGCAAGAAACATGATGGAAAATGTTTGGCTTGTACGGATGGGTGCTTTGGTTGTGGAAAGAGTGGTCACAAAGTGAAGGATTGTTCGTTGCAAGCTAGCAAGGGTAAGGATAGTAGGCAAGCTCAGCCTAGTGGTTTCAGTTCTGGTGCTCCAAAGTAAAACAAATTCAATGCTTTTCAAACTTGACATGATCACGAGGGTTCCCCGGATGTGGTGACTAGTATATTGAAAGCCTTTCACCTTGATGTTTATGCTTTATTTGATATAGGTGCTACCTTATCGTCTGTTACTTCTTATGTGGCCATGAGATTTGACGTTGGTCCCAAAATCCTTTATAATCCCTTTCATGTCTCAACTCCCGTTGGTGATTCTATTGTTGCTAAGGGAGTTTATAGAAATTGTCCTATTTCAAATTCTCATAGAGCTACTCATGTTGATCTTTTAGAGCTTAGTATTTTAGATTTCGATGTTATTATAGGGAAGGATTGGCTCCATACATGTTATGGTTCCATAGATTGTAGGACCCGATTGGTCATCTTCAAGGTTCTGAATGAACCTATCATGTCATGGGTGGGGGGAAATTATGTTCTTAAGGGTCAGTGTATATCTTGCCTAAAGACTAGGAATATGATCTCTAAGGGTTGCATCTATCATCTTGTTTGGGTTAGGGTTACAGATTCTGAAACCCCTTCTCTTTAGTCAATTCTGATTGTAAATGAGTTTTCGAGAGGGTTTCTTGATGATTTTCCCAATATTCTTTCAGAGAGGGAAATAGACTTCGGTTTTGACTTTCTCCCAGATATGCAGCCTATCTCTACTCCTCCTTACCATATGGCCCTGGTAGAACTTAAGGAATTAAAGGATCAATTGAAGGACTTGTTGGATAAAGGATTTATTAGATCGAGTATATCACCCTAGGGTTCTCGTATATTGTTTGTTTGAAAGAAGGATGGTTCCCTCCGAATGTGCATTGACTATCAACAATTGAATAAGGTTAACATTACGAATAAGTATCCAATTCCAAGGATCGATGATATTATTTATCAACTCCAAGGAGCGAGTTACTTCTCTAAGGTTGACCTTTGTTCGGGTTATCACCAATTGAGAGTGATGGAGGGTGATATTTCGAAGACTGGTTTTCAAACTTGATATGACCATTAGGAGTTTTTGGTGATGTCTTTTGGTTTGACTAATGCCCCGGAAACGTTCATGGATTTGATGATTAGGTGATAACGCTCAATTGTCCTCTTTAAAACCAATTAAAAGGGACATCACTCGTTGTCAATAAAAATACCCAACTAAAAGTCAGGGTCAAATCCCACAGGAAATGGTATTAGGTTTAGGATCCAATTATTGAATTAAATTGCAACACATCTCAATGTAGTTAATTAGTAAATGGGCGGATGATTCAACCAAATTTAACAAAGCAATTTCTACTCACAATTATCAATATCTTAACAAACAGAAATTTCACGAAATTAATTGACTCTAGGGGTGTGGGGATTGAATATTGATGTCACTACGGGTATTATTGAATTGCTCAATACAACTAAAGAATTATGGATAAGCAGGGTCATCTTTGAATGCGTTAATCATCTTTCGATCTCATAACAGTTTTTGTCGCACCCGTTCTCGAACTAGCCGAAACAGTTCACAACATAATATGGCTGTCACTCTGGTTTTGAAAATAAAATTGTCTAGAGTCACCACCTAATTTTAAGGAAAAGATAAGGAAAACCATCTTTTAAGTATGTAAATATAAACTCTATTTTAATCTGCAAAACCAATGGGATTCTAGATAAGGGTTTTGGTTACTAGAGAGGAAGGTATTAAGCATTCCTCAGAGCCTATCAGAAGATAGTCCTTAAACTCAATTTAAGAAAAAAATAATTAGGAAAATTTGTTCCTTTATTTTTTCTTTAAAATTAGTGATAAGTGAATTTCATTAAATAAAAAAAAAGGAGTATGCCATATATATGTCAATAATATGTATACAACAAAATTAGTAGTAGTTTATTTAGCATACAATAAAATAAATAAACTTATTTGAAATGTATGACAATTTTATATGTTGAAAAATATAGAAGTATCTTACATAAACTTATAAATGTTGAGTTTTGAGGATATGAAAATTTATCATTTTATTTATATATAGAATTTAGGAGTAAAAAAAATTAGATAATAGACGGATGTAAATATATTGTAATATGCGTGACATATAATTTCAATAAAATACATAAAATGGAGTTTCCTAAAAATAAACAAATAAAATAAATAATAATAATACTAAATATTAAAATATTATATAAAGTTTGTGATCTTAGTTAGATTTATTATAAAGTATAGTATATACATGGATGTTGTTTAAAACATATGAGCATTTATTATTTTTATTTACATGTAGGGACAAAATGGCGATAGGTTCATATGTAATAAAATAATATGTATGTTACCGTGTAGGAATTTACAATTTATAAAAAACTAACATTCAAAAAAAGTGATAGTAGATATGAAAAATAATATGGTATGCATAAAATAATACGTCATGTATTAGAAAAAAACTAATTATAAAAAAAAATATATATATATATACCTTGGTGTATGTGACATATATATATGTACTTTGAATTTTTTTGAACCTGTTAGCATATCTAAAATCTTGAAATAACATGTTAAGAAATTAAAATATTTTAGCAATATTTGACTAGAAAAAAAATAGCAATAGTAATACTAATAATTACAATTTTCATATAGGGAGATTTTAAGAATATAAAATAGGCCTACTTATTGGGACTTATTCAATAGTTACATTAACTTTGTTAATAAAATATACGTCTACCTCCCTACTTATTTTCTAAAAATATATTTCTAAAGCTAATTATTTTAGCCTTTAAACTAATTTTAAATTCGTTTTTCTAAAAATATATTTCTAAAGGTAATTATTTTAGCCTTTAAATTAATTTTCAATTCGTTTGGGAGTCCTAAACAATGAGTTTTTCTTTTCCTCAACTTAAACACCTAAATGAATATTATTTCCCTTTTCTCAATTTAAAAGGCCTAAATGAATATTGTTTTTTTAGTCTTTTGAAAAAAAAACACCTAAATGAATATGGATTTTCCTTTTCTCAACTTAAAAAGGCCTAAATGAATATTATTTATACCCTTTTGAAACTTCGTTTGGGAGCTCTAAACAATAAGTTTTTCTTTTCCTTAACTTGAGAGGCCTAAATGAATATCGATAAGTAAACTTAAAAGGTCAACCTATTAGAAAGAAAAATATTTTCTATCATTTGTTCTAAAAGCGAAGCCAAAAGGTTTATAACATAATTTTTAATCCGTTGAATAATATTAGCTCACATAAATAATCTTCAAATAAAAGAGAAGCAATTCAATATATCGAAACTTAAGAGTTATGCCAATATGTATAAAAGTTAGTCAACGTATCAAAACAATATAATCAAAGACATAAAAGGGAGGCTAAGAAATGTTGGACTCCTAATTTACGAAACTCCAAGCGCTGCGATTATTCTAATTAATGTTGGCCATAATGAGTTCCAAAGTAGAAACTCCAGCCCTATGGTTGTACATGAAACATAAGAAAGAAAGAGGGGGATAAAGATTAGTGTCTTAATTCAAGATGGGTCAAATAAATAATGGTGGCTGACTTATAAAAAAACCTGCAGTGAAACAAATAAGATTGTGAGTATTATGCTTCTAAAAGAGTAATGAAAAGAAAGTTAGACATAATATATACCTATAGACAAAAATCAATTGTTGCATGCCAGAAAACAATTAGAAACAAAAAATGTGCCTGTACCCTCTCATGTGTGCTTGAAAATTATATCATGTTTAAGTGTAGTTTCAAGGGGGCAATGTAACACTAACTCTACATATTATGAAATAGAAAGGTTCTACCAGCCCTATCACTTAAATATATATATATATAAAAAAAACTAGATATCAAATTGAGCTAAGTATGTAACATGTTGTTAATGAGATAATGGTCATTCATAGTACCAAATCTTGTAAGTTCAACTCCAAGCCAGTTGTACTTCAAAATGTGCGTGAACATTCAACCCAATACTTAGAAGTAAAGTTTGTTTACTTCATCTTAATGTTCACAAGATTAAAAGAATTTTTTTTATAAATTTCAAAGACAACCAATTATACAGAAAGGTCATGTGAAGCATAACAAAACTGTTACCAGTTCATTTCATTTGTTAGTCAAAAGAGGCACACAAATCACTCTAAACAAAACACATTCTGCACAATAGTTGGAACCTTAGATTTTGAACTTAATCTTATATATTATGAATGGAATCAAGTATATATGAATCCCATTAAAGCACTCAACAAACATGAAGGGCATAGTAAGCTTAAACTAATAAACTTAAATTTTCCAAAGGAAAAGAGAAAGAAACAGTGAAGGGGTTGCCAATTATTTAAGGATTGTCAATAATCAGATGGCTAAATTTTTTAAAAAAAATTCACACTATTGACCTATACCCAAATGTAACAGCCATGTCAAAAAAATTTAACACATATCATTACTAAAGATGACCAATATTTTTAAGGAAAAAGAAACAATCTTAGAATCAGGACCTTATCACTTTCTGAATAAAAATAACCATTGGCATTGAATCATATTATGCATAAAATGAGAAAATCGACCAGCAGTTACCAAAGGAATCATACGCTACTCTTAATAACTATTGAAGCAAACTTCCAGTGAGCTCATAATTACAGGCATCTAATCCATTACGAATCTCAACAACAAGGCCAGCAAAATAAGAGGATTACTAACCGAAACAAAGAAGAACAGAGATAGAAAAATCATCCCAAAACACATAGCATCAACTGGTGTCAAAGAGATGGGTCGACCAACTTAGATAAGACACACCTAGTTCAGCAAGATCAATACCAGTAAGAAAGAGATTTCCAAACTCAAGTGTCACAACCCAAAATCACAAGTCGTGATGGCACCTATGTTCCCAACCGATAGGTTAGCCAACCCAATAAGTTAACCAATTCAACTTATAATATAGAAAAGTAAGTAGCAAACAATATCTTACATACTAAGTCTTTTAAATAAAATGCGGAAAACTAAAATACCACCCCAAGATATACTGTCATAAGTACAAGAGCTTCTAAACTACAATACAAGTCTAGAACTAAATGTCAACCTAGACGTAAGAAAAATCTTGTCTGAATACTAAAATAAAATAATAACTAAAGACAGAGGGAGGTGTGGGCCACAGAATGGCCAAGCAGCTCACCACAACTCCAAGATAACTCAAACTCAACTCTAAAAGCTCCACGAAATGCACTTGAATTCGAAATCCAATCTGCACCACAAAAGAGTGCAGCAAGTGTAGTATGAGTACGAAATCACGTGTACCTAGTATATCTCATAGACCGACAACGAAGAAGTAGTGACAGGAGTATACAAGAAAATAATTATTTAATTTTATAAGTCAACATTATACTATCAATCATGTTTTCATCATCAATAAAACACATACTTAAACAAGAATGAAGGATGTAATGAGATGCAATGCAATGTGACACCATGAAATGATATGCCTCAGATGCAAAGTACTCTCTCAACCGTATATAGATGATACTCCTCGAAAATACATCGAGAGTTCATGACCCATGGGGGACTCGCGAGGTACATATACCAACATGGACGATCCCCTCGTGTCTGTGCGGACGACCTCAAAGCACTATCATAAAATCACATAATCACAGCACGGACGATCTCCACGTGCCCAACTTATAATCATAGCCAATCCCTCGCACGGACGATATCCACGTGCCCAAATTATAATCATAACTCGATCTCAACACGGACGATCTCCACGTTTTAGACCTTTACTTTTACTCAATTTCATGTCAATGTATGTGCACAATATGATATCAATAAAAGAGGGTGATGCAGTGAAACGACCCCAAAAATGCCCGAAAATGTGCTTCGGAAACACCTATAATTGTAATTTCCATATATCTCAAAATCCGTTCATGATTTCGGAAATTCGACTTCATATTCTTATTTGTGGGGTCAAATTGAGTGGGAAATGGGTCTAACCCGAATTTTAGAGCAACCGTATCAAAATTCAAAAATCGCAAAAATTGCGATTTGGAGGGCCAACTTTAAAGGGGCATATCTCTTAGCACACAAGGAACTGGAAGGGCTGCAAACTATTAAATTAAAGCTCTTTGAGTTAGCTTTCCAACGCACTTGGTTTCACCTCATTCCGAGTTAGGATGAGGGAGTTATGACCATTTTCGTAAAACCTGTCTGTGCAGATTTGCAATTTCCAGTGAGCTATTTTTTTAGGCGGGTTGGAGACATTTTTTTTTATAAAAAGGGGATATGTCCCATACTTAGTCATTTTTCTTAACTCCAAAAACACTCTCTAAGCCCTCTCCAAAAATTCCACCAAGATCTTCAACCAAATTCAAACATCTCAAGCTCTAATTCCGGATTCAAGACTCAATCTCAAGCTTCGATTCTCCATTCCAATCTTCATCAAGGATTCTCCAAAGTTGAGGTATGTGGGTTTGATTGTGGAAACCTTCCTTTCCACAAGTCCAACCATTTATCCTCTATTTCTACTTCAAGTTTATGGGTCCTTATGATTATTTATGAACTCTTGAATTATGGAATTACTACTACACACCCTATTATGGTCCATTTTGCATATTATCATGAAATGGAATTATTATGTGATGTTTATGGTTTACATGCTTCCATGATCAAATTATGAAGGTTGATATATATATGTATGTTGTTGGTGGGCTGATTTATATGGATTTTGGAATTGGTTGGACTTAGTATTCTTGAAATACATGATTTCATTTACATGAACAATTGCCCACCTTGTGTTTGATAAAATGCCCATTTATAGAATTCTTAGAAAAGGGAAGGTCCAAGGTACGTCCTATGAGTCGGATGGTTATGTAATTACTGAAATGATGATGAAATGGACACATGTATATGATTTTCCCTAAATAAGTGTTGTGAGTCGACCAAGCCTAGTACGGGGGGTAGTAGGCCCGTATAACCGTATCGAGGGGTTGGTACCTTGGTTGCCTAGTACGGGGGGTAGTAGGCCCGTATAACCGTATCGAGGGGTTGGTACCTTGGTTGCCTAGTACGGGGGGTAGTATAACCGTATCGAGTACTTGGTATTGGTTGTACCTAGTACGGGGGGTAGTAGGCCCGTATAACCATATCGAGGGGTTTGTACCTTGGTCCCTAGCTCGGGGGGTGGTAGGCCCGTGTAACCATATTGAGGGGTTTGTACCTCTTTCGCCTCTCCAAGGGGGTGGTAGGCCTTGGAAATACTATATTGATGGTCACTCGCCACACATGTACTACGTCCCACTAAATATGATTTTATGTAAGCATCATTATACATATCATTTCATTAATATGCTATCTATGGGTATGATTACGCATTTTTCCTATGATGTCCATCTAATGTAGCATTGCATTGCATCCCATACACTTAGTACATTCAAATGTACTAACGCATACTCTATGCCTACATGATGTCACCATGTAGGGACCGGAGCACCGCTTGACCATCCTCCTCCGCGTGGCTAGTACGGTTTTCTATAGTGGTTATTGGTGAGTCCTCCATTTCGGGGACGTTGCTCATGATCTTTTGCTATGTATTAAACTTTTCCTTTCTAGTTATGTTTTGACTATGAGGGTGAGCCCGGTAGTTTGTCTTGGCCCCCGCTAAGTACTCATGTTTAGAGGTGGTGTTAGACAAGTTGTGTATTATGCTTGAGCTTGACTCATCTATGGTATTTATGTATCATTTCTTTTTTTTTTTGCTCCCTTAGTCCCGATTTCCCCCTTGATTATGCTTATCGCTTATGGTCATTTAATTGCTTCCGCGACCAAGTATGTGTAATGATACGCTATGAGGCTTGTTTGGGGTTCGTTCGGGTTCCCCATTCACCGGTCACATCTATGCCCTAGGCTTGGGTCGTGACATGCAGCATCTCAATAATTCAAATGTCGCTATGACATATAATCACCTCAATTATCACAATTATACGGGTTCAATAAAGAAACACAACCACACAAAAGAAATCAAGTCACTAAATAGATCAGCTAATGCCCATATGTTTTGGCATTCTCGAATTACAATCTATCATATTATAGTAATAAACTTTCCCTTTAATAATATTGGTTCTCATACCAATGCCCGTCACACCATTTGTACGAGACTCCCATCTTTCGCCCTTACCCATTGTCTATTTCATTTTTAATCTTTTATTAGAAAACGTCCCTCAACGAAGTCTAGTAAGTCTTAACATTCCTGAAGTGCTGAACACATGTCACGAATCCTCATGATATTGCATTTCCCTTTCGCAAAGCTTCAGAGTATTCTCAATCTATCAAATATGCATTTTTCATAAGTAAACGAGTTCATAGACACCAATATTGTTATACCTCCATCCCGAACCCCAAATATCAACCAAAAATTGAATCTAGGCTCATAAGGATAAGTTGAAATTTTAGTAAAACTATATCACCCATAAATCGTAGAGCACGAATCTATAATTAAGTTCCTAATTTTGATGACAATTAATATGTCAAGTCTCATTTTTTTCAAATTTCAAGTCTAGGGCAAAGTTTCAATTTTGGAAAAAAATAATTCCTCGAAATCTTAAAACTAAACTAAAAACGGCATCTGCCCAAATATCAAATTCCTAATAAAAATCATCAACTTACACTCATTCTATCAAAATTTCCAATGATTGTCCCATCATTACACCATCATGACCCCTCACATTACTTAGCCACCATTTCTTTCTCTATATTGCCCACTAAACTTGAAAGAAAAATCAACAGAAAGTATTAGCTCTTGCAAAAAAAAATTTTCCTTGAAATTATGGGTTTAACAAGAGGTACAATATTGGATAAGGTTTGAGTAATAAAAAGGCACAAGCAGATGCTTCTCAATAGGGTACAACACGAGTTACAAACAACCAAAATAAAGTCTTAAAATTGTGACTTTTCTACCGACTTAAAAATCTCAAAATTCTCATCTACGTTCCAACAGAGTTAATATAATACTAATAATATAACTCCTACCATATACCTAATATAGAGGAAGATGTGGCCTACCTGATGAAAATTGGTCAGCAGTTTTTGTTATTGCTGAAGCCGTGGAAGTCCTCCTCGGGAGGTTACAATTTTTTCTTCTCGGAAAGAAAGTGCCTTAGGGTATTAACTTAAATTATATATGGATTTGGCCATTAACCACAAACTAAATTTATCATTATAAAATTATTCATAAATTAATAACCGTACTTAAACGAATAGTTCAAAGTTTCCAATTTAAATTTTACGGGAAAAGTCAAAATAGTTCTAGTGCTCAAAACAACCTAGGGGATCGTTACATCAAGATGAGACTCAAGGAAAACGTCATTTTTTTCAGATACTTATGTAATAAGTTATGAAAAAAAGAACTAAATGCCTTATGATTATGGGGGAAAAAGAGCGGCAATCTCGTTAAAGCAACAATCAAGCAAATAGAAGTGTATATCAAAACAGAACGAGGCTTAGGATGAAACACACTCAACATATGCTCGATTGGACAGATTTAAGACGCACAACGACAAAAGACATACTAAAAATCTTGTTAGAATGAAATTAGCTACAAAACTTAAAACAGTCAGTCTATACACCCATTTCTTGAATCAGATTTAAACAAAGAAATCTTAACATGGATCGTGAAGATGTAAACGACTAGAAGGCTGGTTCAAGCATTCAAATTGAATGTAAAAGATGAAAACAACATGACATTGAACACTAATCAAGACCGTAAATTTATAACAAACAAAAGCAAAACTAAGACGAGTAGAACAGTTCGAAACTAACCGTGACAAAGCTGTGGATGCTAAAGAAAAATGAGAAACCGTAGCAAGTTACAATCGGGAATCAGCAAAACGAACAAAGACTTTAAAGAAGGGTGAAGTTGTATTCCGTTTCTGGGGCAGCAAACTAGAGCTTTGACGTCAAAAGATTTTAACTTCAAACTTCCTCGATCTCGAATTTAAAGCCGAAAACAGAGCGACAAGAAGATGAGAAAATTTTCGGATTCTAAAAAAAGCCTTGAAGTGTGTTCCCTTTTTACTTTCTTTTCTCAGAAGTTCTCGATCCTTGGATGGCTCTTTCATGAGAACCAAGGTCCTCCTTTTATGGCCAATTTGGGGCCTTCACTAACATGGTTTCAAGAATCCAAAATTTGAATTTTTTAAAAGCCAAATTTCTAAAGAAAAATCAAAGAAACCATGATGAAGTAGAAGAAAATCTCTTGAGAATCGACTTTTCAGGTCGATTTGAAAGAGGGGCGAGTGATTGATGGAGGGGTAAAGTTGGAGACTGCCAAAAATTGATATTTTCCGGCGGTCCAAGGCCATTCTTGGCAGAGATGATGGGAAATTGTTTATGGGGAAGGAGGAGCGCTCTGGGAAGGTGAAGCTTTTCTGGGAAAAGAAAGAAAGAGTAAAAAAAAATTATATAGAAGTAAATAAACAATGGTAAGAGGCTAGATTAATTAGAGCCATTAGATTAAATCGGATGGTCCAGATTAAGGCTAAAGAAGCACAATCCATGTGCTTCCTACGTGTCATGCACCGATTGGTTGAATTTGAAAGACTTGGATTGCCAAGTTTTTTTTTTTCAAATTAACTCATTTAAAATGTAACCCTTTTCTTAATTAAATAGACACAATTCATTAAATTAAAAATAATTATTTTACAAGATTAGCTTATTTGACAAAATTAGTCATTCTAAAAATAAAATTGGTATGAATTAGTAAATCATTAATTAATTAAGCTTCCTAATTTTGAATAATGTACAAAAAATATTTATTTGTAACAATAGAAGTTATATTTAGTTAAATATTTATTTAATTCTTAAGAACGATGTTTACTTGACGTAAAACATAAAAATGAACAAGTTAGTAGTAATTTATATAATATATTTAATTTTTTATAAGAAATAATATTTATGAAATAAATTTGTCGAAAATATATATATATAGTTGAAAATATATTCGTACCCTTACAAAAGTTTTTTTTTTGTTAAATATATATATATATTACTATTATTATTATTATTTATGAAAACTTAATTAATTAAATATGTAGAGCCAAAATTGGGTGTCAACAGCTGGCCTCTTTCTTTATCCATGGAGGAGAGTAAAGAAGACGTGGACAAAGAAATATTGACACAATCCAATTTTGGGCTGCCAACCAAAATATACTTTGAGCAACAACATGACATGAAAAATGGTTATGGCATTATGGCAGAACTCTGGCTTCTGAGCTGCCTATATATCTCAGGTTTCATGAGAAATTAGGCCATATGTAGTTCGAGAGTGTAGAAACATAACAAATTTGAATTAAAATTTGCCCCAGTATCAAATTATGGAGATACTGAAATCTTTTGGGTGATGAGGTATGAAGATATTAGCACGAATAGAGGGAATACGCCCAAGCTCAAGCTGAGGCTACTTGCATACCTCGAGATATGAGAATCAGGTCGGATGTAGTTCTTAAGAATAATGAGAAATGCTCTGCAACAATATCTATTGAAGACCTATGGTAGAGAGACAAATAGACGGAATATGCCCAAGCTCAAGCTGAGGCTACCTGCATACCTCGAGATATGAGAATCAGGTCGGATGTAGTTCTTAAGAATAATGAAAAATGCTCCATACCAATATCTACTTCTTAGAGGGAGTTCCTCGTTGTAATTCGTTGTCCTGCAAAACAAGTATAAAGTGTGAAAAGTACCTGTTGCAGTTCAAAATTATAAATTTAAATAATATCATAAAGAGTAGAGTGTAGATGTTCAAACGATTGTTGATGTCTCTGCTTTGTGTTGTGAATGTGATGTAGGTAAAGTAACTTGTAATGTAGAGGCCTCCGACTGGCGCGGCTGCTATAATGTAAAGCCTTCATCTGGCGAGGCAAAACTTGTAATGTAAAGCTTCCGACTGGCGGGGCGGTTGTAGTGTGAAAGCCTTCATCTGGCTATGTAAAGCTTGTAATATAGACCTCCGGCGAGCGGGGCGGTTGTAATGCTAAAGCCTTCATCTGGCTATGTAAAGCTTGTATTGTAGACCTCCGGCTGGCGGGGCCAAGCTGGTAATGTAAAACCTTTGAAAGGCAGGGCGTCTTGTAATATGACTCATCCATCAGGCGAGGCAAAACTTATAATGTAACATTTAATTATTGGTGTAGGACGGCATTGTTATGCGTGCATGGCCCTGGTCGGTGGAGCTTCAGTGACGTTGCTATGATGTAGTCTTCGATTGGCAGAGTGTCGCTTCTTTTGTTCATATATAGGCTCCGATTGGTAGAGTATTGCTTCTTTTGCATATATATAGGCTCCGATTGGCGGAGTGTTGCTTTTTTTCCTTATATACAGGCTTCGATTGGCAGAGTGTTGCTTCTTTTGCTTATATACAGGCTTCGATTGACGGAGTTCGGATGACGTCTTCTATGTACAACCTACAGTTGGTGGAGTTTGAAGATGTTCGCTATGTACAGACTCCAATCGATGGAATTTGAGTGACGTTTCCTATGTACAACCTCCAATAGGTGGAGCTTGAGGGACATTTGCTATGTACAACCTCCAATCAATGGAGTTTGACGCTGTCAGATGACATTCTCGAGTTGATGGAGTTTATTCAACGCAGTTTGACATTTTTCTCCGATTGGCGGAGTTCTTGACGAGGTCATATTACAAGCTTCTGTTGGTGGAGTTATTTTGACAGAAAGCTTACTATCTTATTTGTCTTACAAAGGGCCCCCTTCTTCAATATTTTGATCCGGATCTTGAGCGTACCTGCAAAGATTTAAATGAAATATTTTAGACATAAGATTCAGGTTGAAGTACTTCTAAGAAATAAATTAGGGAAATAATAGTTTGGCTTTTGATTGTGAGAAGTCGAATGGCATCTTTGGTCATGCCCCGAGACTTGATGTTATTTTTCTTGACTTTTGTGTTCCTGCACTCAAAGAAAATATTAGTTTGGGAGGGGGTGTTGATTTTGATCGACTCGCGGACTGAAGCCTCGTCACTAGAATCCTTCGGCACTTTCTTAGCCCGCACGTAGTTTTGTAACTTAGAGACTTGGTAAGTGGAAGAGTAAAAATTTTTTTGAAAAACATAGGGTTATTTTTTTTAGTAAATAAGCCTATTACGTATATATTAAGTATATATATAGTAATCCTTTATCGCATTTAGGTTATGACATGTTTCAAAATCCATCGAGCTTTTCCCGTTTGTTGACTATATCCAACATAGTCTTTTTGTATCTTTTACCCTTCTGATGGAGCTTCCCTATCTCTTTTTTGCAGACACTATGACAATCGGGATTCTTCATATTCTGAGGTTACGCTAACTATGAAGAAGTGTTCCCTAAGGGCACAAAAAATGGAAATTATGCAATGCATTGATCGAGACTAACTCAGGCTGCCTACGTATCCCCAAAGTAGGAATCAGATCGTAACGTAGTTCGAATACAAGTTGGAGAATTAAAAGCATGTAATGGAATGATCGAGCTTAAGTCAAGCTGCCTATATATCCAGGTGGAATCAGGTCGTAACGTAGTTCAATTACAGGGAAAAAGTAAACATATATAATGCAATGACCGAGCTTGACTCAGGCTGCAAACGTACCCAAGCAGAATCAGGTCAGGACATAGTTAAATTTCAATAGAAAAAAGAAAAATATGAAGGGACAGAATCCAAGAAGGATTGCCTACGTATCCCACCGAGGGAAGTCAGGTCGAGCGTATGTCTAAATACATGGAAATGATGTTTTTTCATTTTCTAAGGGAGACCGAATCTGATGTTCGTTGCCTACGTACCTCACCGTGGGAAGTCAAGTCTAAACGAAGTTTTGTTACAATAGAAAATCAAAAGTACAAGAAATAAACACTAATCTTGAGGTTTTCAAATGTAGTACTTCTTGATTGCGTCTGAATTGATTGGCTTTGTGCTCACTTTGCTATCCATTTCTGCTAAGATTACTGCTCCTCCAGAGAGTACTCTATGAACCATGTAGGGTCCTTGCCAATTTGGTGCAAATTTCCCTTTGGCTTTCCGTGGTGAGGAAAGATCTTCAATACTAGCTGCCCCGGTGTGAATTGTTGAGGTTTGACCTTTTTGTTGAATGCTTTGGTCATTCTATTCTTATAGAGTTCACCATGACAAACTGCGTCCATCCTCTTTTCATCAATGAGCATCAATTGTTCATGCCTGCTACGTATCCATTCTACATCATCTAGGCCAACCTCTTGGATAATCCTTAAAGATGGTATTTCCACCACGGCAAGTATAACAGCTTCTGAACCATAAACCAACATATAAGGAGTTTCCCCTGTGGATGTTCTGATTGTGGTGCGATAACTGAGCAAAGCATATGGTAGCTTCTCATGCCATTGCCTGTGATTGTCCACTATTTTCCTTAAAATCTTCTTGATATTCTTATTCGCGGCCTCAACTGCTCCATTCATCTATGGTTGATAAATTGTGGAAATTCGATGAGAAATCTTGAACCTTTCACAAGTTTCTGTCATAAGATCGCTATTGAGATTGGCTGCATTATCTGTTATGATTGAATCTGGAATTCCAAACCGACAAACTATATTGTTGCGAACAAAGTCTGCTACCACCTTCTTAGTCACTGCCTTGTATGTCGAACATTCGACCCATTTTGTGAAATACTCGATATCTACAAGGATGAAGCGATGTACATTTGATTCGGGAGGCTCTATGGGTCCAATAGCATCCATGCCCCAAGCGGCAAATGCCACGGGAACCCATCACATTGCGCTCGTTCAGTGGAACCTGTGTAAAATCTCCATGCACTTGACACCGATGACACTTTTGCACATATCGAATGCTATCTCTCTCCATAGTCATCCAAAAAATATCACGCTCTTAAAATCTTCTTTGCCAAAGTGATCATGTGAGGTCCACATGTTCTTGCATGTATTTCTTCCAGAAGCCTTGTTGATTTTGTGGAATCGACACACCTCAGCAATCCCAAATCTGAAGTTCTCCTATATAGGATTTCTATGATAAGGAAGAAAGGATTGGCCATTCTCCTTAAAGCCAGTTTTAGCTTGCTTGTTGCATTTTCAGGATAATCTTGTGCTTCTATCAACCTTCTGATGTTGTGGTACCATGGTCTTCCATCTAGTTCCTCATCTACATGAAAACAATATGCATTTTAATCATGTATCACTACCTCAATAGGGTCGATGTTGTCCTTGTCTTGATGCTGAATCATCGAGGACAATGTTGCCAAAGCATAGGCAAACTCATTTTGAGCTCGAGGGACATGCTTGAATTCAATCCTTGTGAATCTCCTACTCAACTTCTTTATGCAATGAAAATAAGGAAGGATCTTGACATTCTTAGTGGTCCATTCTCCTTTCACATGATGAACCAATAAGCCAGAATCACCTTTAACCAAGAGTTATTTGATGTTCATATCTACGACCATCCTAAGTCCGAGAATACAAGCTTCATATTCTTCCATGTTATTGGTACAATAAAACTTGATCTTGGCTGAGATCGTGTAGTACTGATCCATTTCTGAAATTAAGACTGCTCCTATTCCGACTCCTATAGATTTTGACGCTCCATCAAAGAACATCCTCTATCCATCATATGACTCTGATATGTCTTCTCACTGAAAAATAACTTCTTCATCAGGGAAGTAGGTCATGAGTGGCTTGTAATCTTGGTCCAGTGGGTTTTCTGCGTGATGATCAGCTAAGGCTTGTCCTTTGATGGCCTTCTGTGTCACGTACACAATATCGAACTCGCTCAACAAAATTTTCAACTTTGCCAGTTTACCTGTAGGCATTGGCTTCTGAAAGATGTACTTGAGTGGGTTCATTCTTGAGATCAAGTACATGGTGTATGCGGAGAGGTAATGTCCAAATTTTTCCGAGATCCAAGTCAAAGCGCAACACGTTCATTCCAACAAGGTGTATCTTGCCTCGTATAGTGTGAAGTTCTTACTTAAATAGTAAATGACTTGTTCTCCTATGCCAGTCTCATCATGCTGCCCCAATACACATCCAAATGCATTATCCATGAAAGATAGATACAGTAACAAAGGCTTTCCAGGCTCCGTTGTGACCAATACTGGTGGGTTGGACAAGTATTCTTTGATTCTATCGAAAGCCTTTTGACATTCCTCCGTCCATTTTGTGGCGGCATCCATCTTTAGTAATTTAAATATGGGTTCACAAATCACTGTGGATTGAGCTATAAACCGTCTGATGTAATTTAGTCTTCCCAAGAAACTCATCACGTCCTTCCTGGTCTTGGGGGAAAGTAGCCCTTGGATTGCCTTTATCTTTGATGGATCCAACTCTATGCCCTTCTTGCTAACGAGCTTCCCCTTGCTCCGATCCTTGAGGTTGAACTGTTTGATGTGTGGGGAATTTATTTTATGGGCCCTTTCGTGAGTTCTTATGGGAACAAATACATTTTGGTGGCCATTGATTATGTGTCGAAGTGGGTAGAAGTGGTGAAGTTACCCAACAATGAAGGAAGAAGTGTCATTACATTGCTTAAGCTGTATATTTTTACAAGGTTATGCACACCACGAGCAATTATTAGTGACGGGGGTTCCGATTGTTTGCATCACTATTGAGCAAGTATGGAGTAAAGCACAAGGTTACCACCCCTTACCATCCACAAACAAGTAGACAGGTTGAGTGTCCAACTGGAAAATTAAAGAAATTTTGTCCAAAACCGTGAATGCAAATCGTTCTGATTGGTCGTGAAGGTTAGATGATGCTTTATGGGCCTGTCGCACTGCTTTTAAAATCCCAATTGGTATGTCGCCATATCAGTTGGTGTTCGGCAAATAATGTCATTTCCCGGTTGAACTCGAGCATAAAGCCTTGTGGGCCTTGAAAACCATAAATTTGAATTGGGATGTTGCATCCAAGAGTCGAGTTGACCAACTTCATGCTTTGGAAGAATTTCGGCTTCGAGCTTTTGAAAGTGCCACTCTTTATAATGAGAAAATTAAAAGGTGGCATAAGGCCAAGATACTTCATCGAGAATTTAGGGTGGGCGATTGTGTGTTGCTCTACAATTCTCGTTTGAGGCTATTTTCGGGTAAGCTCAAGTCTAAGTGGTCAGGCCCTTTGAAGGTTAGTCGTTCATTTGATAACGAGGCTATTGAACTTCAAGGTGAAAATGGGTTGTTCTTGAAAGTTAATGGGCAATGGCTGAAACTCTACTTTGGAGAGGCTCCCGTTGTGCGATTGATTGATGTGGTGTACTTGGACGATGCTTGAATGCATGTCCACGTTGTGCCATGACGTTAAATAAGGCACTTCTTGGGAGGCAACCCAAGCTTTATCTTAGAGTTTTTGAATAACGTGTGTAGGTTGGCATATGAAATTTTGAGTGCTAGTTAATAGGCGAGCTTTATCTTAGAGTTTTTGAATAACGTGTGTTGAGTGTGTAGGTTGGCATATGAAATTTCGAGTGCTAGTTAATAGGCGAGGAGCTGGACTAATTGGCATATCGCCTAATGGCCACTAAGGTAGCCCAATTTTATCAAAACTTGAAGGTTGCAGTTGAAGGCTACATTGGAAGATTACGCGAGCAAACTGCCCACTCGGCGCATCACCGAGTTGAAAGGCGAGCCCGATCTACCTCACCTTCTGGATATATACAATGGCCTGAACTCCTGTGATTTTCGGTGAGAATTGATACCAACAACAACGTTAATTCCATCGCCTTTTGGGGCACGAACTGAAGGGTTTTTAATCTTTTTAAATTCAAATTTTCATCGCACTTGAAATTTTCCTCATCTCCTCACCCACCTGCATATTTTTGCATTTTTATTTGCATTTTGTTGCCTTAAACTGCTAGTGGAGTGCTTTGGACGTGTCCCCGTTCCCATTTTCATCATTGTGCATCGTATTTTCGGCCTTAAGGTTAGATTTCTTGGGTTTCAATTTTTGTGAGCTTGTTTTGTCAATTTCATCTCGTAATTAGCTAGGCACTTGATTTTATGCTATGTTATATGCCTTGATTGCTTCCCATTACTTTGATCGTATGATTTGTGGTCTCTATGTGATGAATTTGCATAATTTTGAGTTTTGTATAATGGGTAATTGATTTTCTTGCTTGTGGGTTGTTGATCAATTAATAGGTGAAGTCTGAGTAGCCCTGAATTCAATCAAATGACTTGAATTTTCCCAATGATGGATTGGGTGACGTCTTTCTTAAGGGCAAATCGTCAATTTGTTATTTTCGAATTGGATTTGGGGAAGTTTGAGTACCTCGGGGGGAAATTGGGCATGGGTATGGCTTATTTGTTGATATTTGAGATTTAATTATTGTGTATTGGGCTATTAGTTGCTAATCGTAAATTTTTTTGGAAGGGTGTTGTTTCTAATTGGATTGGTAAGACAAGTCGGGCTCGCCGTTCTGATCGGCGATGCACCCATTGCACCGCCCATCGCCCTTTGATTGATGAATTGTTGACTTTGTGTTTTGTTATATTCGGCGATATCTCCTTTAGCTCACCGAATGAATTTTTCATCACCTTTTTGCTTGGATTTTGCTTGAGTTGAGTCTGTTACTTTCGGTGATGTCTCTTTTTGCTTGCCCAATCGGTTCGGCGTATCGCCGACCTGTTAGGCGAGTATTTCTGCAACTTTTCCTATTTGACCCTATGCTAACTCGTCTCTATCGATTTTTGTGATTGCTTGTTTGGATTGAAAGATGTGCCTCGCTGCAAAGTTGTCACTCAGAAACCTCCCAGGAAGAAAGCCAAAGGCATAGAAATTACCTCGGAAGTCGATAAACCACGCCAACCTAAACGACCTACCGCCCAATCAAAGGGGAAGGGCAAGGAACAAGTTCTAGAGGAGTCTTCGTCGGAGAGTGCGGAACTATCTATACAGTTCATGTCTACAAAATCCGGATGTTCTGAGGGTGAGGAGTCCGGGAGTACTATTGGTAAGCTTTTAAAATGGACGCATGCTGAGTTGCGGTCCATGTCACGACATGACCTATTGGCTAGGGTCAATGCCTCCTCCACCAGTTCTGAGCCCTAGGTGGCTCCTACTACTTCTTCTCCTGCCACGGATGCTGCTCCCGCTCCAGTACCGACCCTAGTCAATCCTCAAAGACTGATGAACTGCTCAAAAGCTGAGGGTCGGTGTACAATCCTCGAGGAGAAGAGATTGTCTACCGATGGGGTCGTGGACAGATACCCCCAAGTGTGGGATACAATCCGCCACCACAATTTTCAGATCTTCACCAGGCCCCGTGACCCTTATGTACCTACTTGGGTCCGGGAGTTCTATGATGCCTACGCCAGTTTGGTTCCGTGAGTCAAGAAGTTAGCGCAGTCGATGCAGCCTGTTGATTTTTTGATGGTGCGCCGAAGGAAAGTAAAGTGTAGCCAAACGAAGATTAATCCAGTCCTTAGTTGCACATTCGGGTACCTGCACTCCTTGGCTGACTTTCTCAAGGGGAATTTGGAGACTATAAAGGGGTGGTTGGCTCCGTTAATAAGTGATGCCTCCCCCCGGTGGTTAGATGCGGGAGCCATAATTGAGAAGAGGGACCTCAAAATCGTGGCTCATTGTTGGTTCGGTTTTCTGAGTAGTACACTCATGCCTTCACAGAATGTGTCGATACTTAGGCATTCAAAGGCTACCCTCCTTGGATGTATTATTGATCGGCAGCGCTTGAATTTAGGGATGATAATCAAGAGTGAGTTGCTAATGAGGGCTAAACAGCAGCACACCTCCCTACCATTCTCGATTTTGATTAGTGCATTGTGCAGGCGGGCAGGTGTTCCTTTTGACAAGAAGAAAAATGTCGAGGTCACTTCTAGCTCGTCTTGTGACATCCGGAGGATTGAGGCCGAGTACATGAAAGATGAGTCCGACAGACAAAAGAGAGCCCTTGTTGATACATCTCCGACCGTGGATGTTGAGGCCATGGAGAAGGGTTCCCCCATGACTGCAGTTGAGCCGACAGGTGTTCCTATTTCTGGTGCTCCTGCCACTTCCACTCCGGCACTAGCCTCCACTTCTATCCCATTTGTAACACCCCGAGCTTCTAAAGGATTTCAAAATGCATAACTCACCTGAAGACAGTGACCTACGGAGGCCACCTACGGGCCGTAGATGGATTGACGGGCCATAGATGGGGACCGTCAATGGCACTATGAAAGTTCTGGTTTTCCAAGTTTCTGAACTTTGACCTACGGAATTGTAGGACGGTTCGTAGTTCAGTTGACGGGCCGTAGATGGGTTCCGTAGATGCCTTCCAGACTTAGCCAAATTTTCAACCCAAAATGAACTTTCTGAATCAATTGACGGAAGAGCAGGACGGTTCGTCAATTGATGTACAGATCGTAGATCCTTTCCGTCGATTGGCCCCGACAGTTTTTAATTAAGGGGTTTTTGGTATTTTCCCTAATTGTTTATCTATTATGTTAAGTTTGTTATACCCATAATCTAAGACCTATAAATATACTTTCTAAGCCTAATTCCTTTCATTCTAATTCATTCCAAAACTCTCCTCTCTCAAATATTTCTCTCTCTAAAAAGAAACTCTCTAAACTCTCAAGGAAAAAGAAGAAGCTTGAATCCCCCATTGAAGACCTTCAATCTTCTCCAATTTCTTGTGGATTGCTTTGAGGTATTATAATGTTCACCATTAGGAGTCTTTTCCTCCAATGGGCCCTTCCTCTTCTTCATGATTTCCAAAGGTTTACTCTAACCCAATTGAATTGGGGTTTGTGATCAATCATTGTGGGTTCTTCAATTATGATTCCTAGTGCACGATTTAGCGTTATAAAGTAACTTAGTGCACGAATTAGCGTGAATTACATGATTTGATGTGAAGATTTCATGAACCCCCATGATCCTTAGCTGATCCTAAGCTAATTCTTCCCAATTTTATAATCTATGCTATGATTGTTGGGTTGAGTTATGATTTGGTGAAGTTTATGAATTCTCTATGAAATCAAGAATGAATTATGAATGAATTGAGGATAATCTTATGAATTTATCATGATCAAGTCAAAAGCATGATTTTCCTCTATTATGTGAGTTCCTTCAAGTATGGATAAATTGTCCTAATTATGGCTTTCTAAGGATGTGCTTGCATTGAATTGCATGATATGAGTTGAACGTTCATGAACCCATATGAACTATGAAATATGAGCATGATGAATTAAGGGCGCTTGAGAGTAAAGTACAAAAGTTATGATATGATGATGCTATGGTTGTGTTGTGAAAGGTTTTCTCACATGATACTCCCATTATGACTTAAAAGAACAAAGAGGCGATTACCCATGTTCTTAAGGAGCTATTCTAATAACGTAAGCTTGGAAAAGGTCCATGGAAGATGAAACGTCTATAAACATGATTTTAGCTTGAATTGGCAACCCTAGTTGTACCTTTTCATGTTTAATGATATAAATATGTTAATGACTAATCCGTGGGAATTATGCTTAGCACCGAGTGGATATTGAGATGAAAGCTCTCCCGTTAGTAAAGGCCGGGTCTTCTAGTGAAAGCTCTCCCGTTAGTAGAGGCCAGGTTTTCTAGATGGAACTCTCCCGTTAGTTGTGGCCGAGTCTCCTAAAGCAATCTCTATCCCATAAAATATGTTGCCACCATAGGATGTTGTCTTTAAGTAGACATTAGCTAGTAGATCCACATAAGCTAAGAAGTTCGTGGTCTTACCTTGGCAAGTAGAGCACTTCTTTTCGGTGTGGGGTAGACACCGGATTTTGTGTTGATAGCTCACATGGTCTTACATGTCGGTTAAGGCTTTTCCCCACAAGTTAATGAACAAGTGTTCTCATAATGAAGTAAAGAAAGGAAGGAAAGATGATTTAGCTTGCTTTGGCCTTGACATATGCTTTATGTTTCATGTTTCTCATGTTTATCATGTTTTTAGCTTGGCCATCGCATGTCATGATTATGTCTCTCTCTCTAGCATGACTTATGTGTTTATGTGCATTGCTATCATACTTAGTACTTAATTGTGCTAACGCATACTCTTGCCTACATTAACTTCTTTGGTGTAGGACATGGCGATTTACCTTCCACTCGTGGCTAGAGCATTGACTTACAGTTGAGAAGAAGACTTGGTGAGTCCTCATCCATCTGAGGACATAGCCTTGTTGGATTTTACATTTTATGTCTTTACTTATGTTGGATATTGTATTGGGCGGCGTCCCTATCACTTTTATTCGTATTCTATGATATTAGAATGTTTTGAGACATAAGTTGTAGACTTCCGCTGTTTCTTTTAAAAGCTTTGATATGAAATTATCTTTCGAACTTTGATTCTCTATTATCTTGTATGTAATGCATGCTAAGGGCTTGTATGAGGCCTCTCGGGGTCTTGTACGCCATGTCACATCTAGGGGGTACCTTGGGTTGTGACACCAGTACCACCTCCAGCTCCCGGTCCCCGGCCGTTGACACAGGCCATGATTATCAAGATGCAACACCTTGCCCATTTAGCTGACGTTCGAGCTTCTAGGGTTGAGGCAACTGTTCCAGGGATGATTGAGAGAGCTTTGGCTGCCGCCTTTGGCCCTATTCGAGCAGAGCTGGCTGACCAGCGTCGACTTATTACAGCCCATGGGGAGGCTTTAGAGGCCCTCACCATTAGAGTTGAGGCATGCGAGCAGCGAGAGGGTTGCTCCGCAGAGCTGACAACCATATGCGCAGACAGTTCTGGCCTTAGGAAGGATATGGACGAGCTAAAGTCCACCGACATCACCATGCTATGGGGTAGTGTGGATGTTCCAGAGGGTACGAGTGCCGATATTCCCCCACTTGCCACCTCCGGTGTTGTTCCGACGGCTGATGATGATGATGTGTTAGATACACCCGAGACAGATGAGGAGGTTCTAGCTGTGCATGATCGAGAGGTTTATGCAGACCTTGCGAACTTAGAGGATGATATGGTCCAGACTGCCACTGCCACTTCTCTCTGGGATACATCGATGGTTGGGCCGAGTGAGGCCAAACAGACCGAGGAGAGTGCACGGGGCACTAATGCCCAGGCTGAGGACACACCTTCAGCATAGCGGGACAGGGGACTCTCTTATGCACTTTTCCTATCTTTATGTTTTTTTATGTTTATTTTTGTATTTTACATTGAGGACACCGCTTTTTCTTGTTGGTGGGGTGGTGTTTTTCCCCTTTTGTTTGTATGTTTGAATTGTTGCTTTGGTTTTGATTTATAAAAGTGACTTTGGTCTAAATTTTGATTTCTCTCTTTACTTTTCATTGTTGATGTTGTACTGAATGAATGAATGTAGTTCTCTTATACTCTTGAGTGTCGATTGTGTTCAATATCGATGACTTGAACAGTGCTCTTGATTGAACAATATGTTGGTGTGGGTCCAACGAGGTAAATTGGAGTTGCATAGTCTTGTGTAAACTCTTAGCCTCTTGTTGTGACTAGCGAATTGTCGATAGTGAGTCTTGCAACGACCGTTGCACGCAAGCTTGACTAGTAGAGTTGTGACCCACAATTGTGTTTGAATGTCATATGTGGTGAGCTTTACTTGAAGGTGTGTATGATGATGCCTAGAACTTGCCTCGGTAGTCCTATTGACTAAGCTTTGGTGAATGTAGAAAATGATCTTAGGCATGTATTTTTGAGGGTGAACTTAATTGCTATACCTTTGTTGGATTCCTTGTGAGGGTGTGAACCCAGCTTGACACCATTTGAGCCTAACCTTTCCCTTGATTAAAATAACAATGCTAAAACCTTAGCCATTTGTTTGAAAAATGCCGTGTCTCCCCCACCTATAACCTTCGTGAAGTATTGGTTAGTTTGAAAAGCCAACTCAGGCCAAAAGCCTAAGTTGGGGGTGTGGTGAGAATGAAGGAAGAAGTCAAGCTATAGGTTCATGAACTTGATCCATTAAAAAGATTGTGTGAGAAAAAGATGGAGCCTCTCCATGTAAAAAAAAGAGAGAGAAGAAGAGAAGATGAAAACAAAAAAAATATTCAAATAAGATAGTGTTGTTGTGAATTGATGTAAAAATAATAGGGGATGTTCCTTTAAGTGTTTTGTGTGCTACAAAGTGGCAAAAGATCAAGTGAGAATTTGAAAATTGTGAAAGAAAGGGAAGGAGAAGTGAGTTGGGAACCATATTTCACGAAGGTAGATCCTCTATCCCAAGAATTGATCATACCTTAAACCCCAGCCCCGTTACAAACCTCTAAAGTCCTTTTTGATCTTACATGAACCTTGTGATGGTTAGATGGAAAACTCGAGCAAGCCTATGGGCAAAGTTGTGCAACTTCTTTCTCTTTTGAGAGTGTGAGTATTGTGTTGATTCCAAAATGTTGTTCTTCAATTGAATTTGGGCAAGAGAGTGGAATCCTTTTTTGTGTAAGGGCATTCAAATATCTTTGTGGGCATAAGTTTGCGTCTTAGGTGAGCACTTGTGAGCATAGACTTTAACTGATGATGGCTAGTCAATATTTGATGCTTTTGGTGTACATTTGATCCTTGTATCTTAGATTAATCCTTGTGTGCACATTCATGTGAGTTCTTAAGTAGCACTGCTTGTAGACATCCCTATTGAGTTCATTGATCTCTTGTTTTACTTGAGGACAAGCAAAAGTTTAAGTTGGGGGTGTTGATGAGTCGGTAGTTTTGACTCATTTATAGCTTCGTTTGTGCCAAATTAGTGACCTTAATGCCTATTTTGCACCTATAACTAATGTTAAATCGTCTGTGTGCAGCATGAAGGAGGTGAAATGAGGCAAGGACAAGATGATGCAAAAATAAGCTGTAAAGTTACAAAATGGAAAGAAAAAGGAAGTTGGAACTCGCAAAAAGGAACTCGGCGACACGCCGAGTGGATATTCTCATCGCCTAAAGTTCCAGCAGTCAAGGAGAGGATTAAAGAAAAAATGGTGAGCTAAAGAACCGATCGGCGCATTGCCGAGTTGAAAAGGCGAGCCCGATGGAATCCGCCTAAAGTTCCAGGAGCAAAACTATACAAAAGCCAAGAGACAAAAGGCTAGATTGAGCAGCTTGGTGCATCACCGAGTTGGAAGGTAAGCCCGACTTACGTCGCTGAATGGTCCTAAAATTCAAAATCATGGGAAAGTTTTGAGAAGTATAAATATAAATTTTTAAATGAGAGAAGGAGAGTGGGATAGCATTGTATTGAGAGAACAAAGTACATTGATATTTTGGAATAGTTAGAGTTAATTGGGTGAATTATTCTTGGGAGTTTTTGAGAATCAAACATTGGGTGTGATTTTAGTGGATTGTATTTGTTGTTTGAAGACTTGGGAAATCGATAGCTAATGTTTTCGGTAAATATTTCTTCATTCTCACTATGATTGGCTAAAACCCCAATGCCTTAGGGGTGTGATTATGTGATCAAGTGCCTAATTAGCTTATGGGTCTTATGGATTGCTGAATTAAATGTTGAACTAGAATGGGTTCAGTTGTTAATTCATGTTTTCATCTTATGAATTGAAGTTGTAAATTCAATTCTAGTTTATATTTCTTTGTATGCTTGTCAAAGATGCATTTGAGTGAAATTAACAATTATTAATTGTACGATTTTTTACTTGTACTGCCCAGCTTGTTAAAATGGGTTGAATTAAGGTAGAAGATTGTGTTCTTATTATAAAGCTTGTTGGGGTTTGGTAAAACCCAATTGAAAGCATGGTAGTTGGTTGTAAAATAGCTATCATAGTCATAATCTTGCCTACCCATTATAATTCAGCATACTTCAGCAATTCATAATGACCCATTTAGTGAAATTGGTAGTTGAACACTCACACATCCCTAAGGTCCCATTTCTCATTGGTTTAATTCCTCTTTAATTCGTGTTTGTTGATTTTAATCATTCAAAACCCTTCTTATTTGACAATTGAAAACTCAAAGATTCACATTATGCATCGATTCACTTGCTTACATCTACAAAAAGCTGGATCACTTTAATACTTCATATTTGAATTCTATACTTAGTGCCATTCCTCGTGAGATCGACCCCAACTCTTCGTTGGGTTTATATTGCTAGCGACCGCCTACATCTTGAATCGTTATAGGTGTAGTTGAGCGTTATCACCATGTTTCTATACTATATCCCAAGCCCAAAATTAGGTAAAAATAGGCTCGTGAGGCTTGTTAATGGAATTCTAAAATTGAACCTGTCACTAGGACCCTAATAGCTCAAGGAATTTGTTCCTAAAAGTTGAGTACAATGTGATCTTGAAAACCCATTCAAATCAGCCCCAACAAATTAAGGTTCAAGAACACCAATTAAAGGAAAATTAACAGAAGCATACGAGAATATCAAAAGATTATTGACCCCTAACTTGCTCCTAAGAAATCCCCATCTCAAGCCCTTCAATTCTCAGTAAAAAATTATCTCAAAAGGTCTTTCAACGGAGGAAAATGGTTTTGGGAATGGGCTGAAAATTGTGGGGACTGTTATACAAAGGCCTGGAATTTACTCATTGCTAGCGCGAGCCGAAGGGATTGCGATTCCCGAAGAGTAAAAGGAATTTACCATTGTGATCACGAAGGCTCCTTTTAAGATCGCGATGAACCTTTATCCTAGCACCAACAAAGCTAAAAACAAGCCAAGGCTCCAATGTTTGCCTGGGTGCTGAGGATTTATCCAGGACCCCATGGAAGCAAACGAGCTATGCTAATCCACCAAATTTGAAATTCCATATTCAACAGACCATCAAAACTCCATTAGAGGTCATCTCATCAAAAAGTGGCCCCACACCACATAATTCCATTTAAGCTTAAATCCCCAAAGAAGCTCAAAATGAGCCCAGAAGCCTCTAAACGTGAACAAAAAGTCCTTCTAGACTAATATTGACATTATGGAGATAAAGAAACCACCAAGATTACATTCTGAGGTCGTTTGTCTAAAGATTTGACCAAAATCAAATATCTAAATTACAAAAGCTCTAAAAATGGAACACTTGCATAAAAACCAAATGAATGGCTAGGTGACCAAACTATTATTCTTAGCAAGTCATAAATGACTTGGGGCCACTACACTAAAGCTCTAAATGTCAAAAATAGAGAAAATGATCTTGAGGGTCATTATTAAGCAATAGGGACTTCTTTGTTATAAGGGCATTAAGAGTGCATTGTTTATTTCTGATTGTTGAGAAAATTGTTGTTGGTATATGCCAAGTTGCTTGTTGATATCCTAATGTCATCCTTAGATCCTCTTGAGTTGATGTGTTCACAAATAGACATATGCATGCCTTGTTGAAGTGTTTCTTTGAAACTGTTGTGAGTGTTGATTGTTCATGGGTCTATAAATACAATGTTAGGTGTTGCTTAAGGACAAATATGTTCTTAGTTGAAGGTGTTGACGTGTTGGCATTAGAGTCACATTTGATGCTCTTAATTGTGAATAATTGCTACTTCTTAAGTAACAATAGTGCCATTTAATGGTTTTTATATTGTGATATATAGGAAATCAGACAGAAAGGGAACAAAAGCAAAATGGAGCTAAGTATTGGCAAAAGTGACCTCTGACGGGAGAACTGATAGACTATTGGTAGCCTGACAAACCGTCAACTCCAACCTCAAAGGCTAATAGTGGCACCATAAAATGGTAGTTTTTGACAGTCCAATTGACAGAGTGTCACACCTAGATGGGCCATCAGAAGATCATCGCTAAGGTTTTCCCAACCAAGATACTGACTCAAGATGACGGAATATGCGACGAAACGTCACGACTATGATGGGTGGTCAGATGAATGTCAGATGAACTTTGAAAGACCAGCTTTCATGTTTTAAATTTCAAATATCTTGGGACTATAAATAGTATTTTATATGGTTAATTTTAGGAGGTCACACCCCTTTTCGACAATGGAGAAGGATTTTTCTAATTAAAGTGATAGTATTGAATAAGGATTGTTTTATTTTTCAGAGTCGCCACTTGGAACTAGTTATGGTGTTCTAAGTCACCTTTTTTAAATTCCTAATAAAAAGGAAATGACTCTTTATTTTGTCTGAGAACTAAAAATTTAGGTAAGGAATTCTGTTGACCGAGGGGAAGGTATGAGGCACCCCTCGAGTCCCATGGTTCTAGCACAATCACTTTTATCAACTTATACTATTTTAAATTAATTTTGCATAAAATTGTGCCTATATGTCATGGTTCGCTCATATTTTTATTTGTTGAATTTCTATTAGTCTCAAACTAGATGCGTCACTGCATTCTTGGTCTTGACATTTAGAGGCATAACGATATAGTATAGACTTAGGATGAAGACCAAAACGACATATAAACATTTAGGAAAACATCCAAAAGCCTCTGAATTTTAGCTACCGAATTGGTCTACGGGTCAGACCTACGGATATAGTATAGACTTAGGATGAAGACCAAAACGACATAGCATAGGCTTAAAACATTTAGGAAAACATCAAAAAGCCCCTGAATTTTAGCTACCGAATTGGTCTACGGGTCAGACCTACGGACCATAGAATTTTCTTGGGTCCGTACTGGTCAACCATAGACCAAGTACTGGGACCTTAAAAGTTAACCAACTTCTGACGGAACACTTCTACGGTTCGTTAGCACTAACCGTAGAACTCAACTTTGGCCTTAAAATTTCACTAACTTTGGGACTTACCAACGAGACCCATCTAGGACTCGTAGATCATTTGACGAGCCGTTCTATTCAACCATAGAAAAAAAATACCGAAACTTTGTTTTCATAAACTATTCCCCCTTTCTACGAGACTGTTCTATGACCCGTAGAAAGTTCTATGAACCATGGACTAGTCTCATAGACCTGAACCAGTAGATAAAAATCCGTACAACCTTTTCCCTTTTTGAAATTGGAGGTGTTACAATGCTATTGCGAGGATTGGTGATTGAGTTGCATTGGGTTGGGAGCCTTTTGTTGATGCCTTTAGGTGGACGATACTCCACGATGTCTTAGCTTAATATTGGGGTTCTCCTTGGAATTTGATACACCCTTTGTACTCTTGTTAGTTGGGTTGTGAGTTGGTTGGTTGCAATGATTATTCTAGGTTTGAGGCTGTTATTTCCAGTCTGAGGCTAACGTTTTATGGTTTGAGGCCATTATTTTCAACTTGAGACTGATGCCTTTGGTTCGAGGCCCAACTTCTATCTCTTTAGGTTCGAGGCCCAACTTCTATCTCTTTGGGTTCAAGGCCCAATTTCTATCTTTTTGGGTTCAAGGCCTATCTTCTATCTCTTTGGGTTCGAGGTCTGGTTGACTCTTATTGGACTTGGGACTGGGTGCCTTATATTTGTAGTCTTAGCTATTTTGTGTACTTGTCGGGCTTATGGGGGTCCATTCAATTCTTTATTTTAAACTTGTGCACGAGTGTACCTTTTGGGCTTATGGGATCTAGTTAGATTTAGTTTAGTTGTACATAGAATTACTTTTAGCATGCTCGTGTGCTTCCTCTCTTTTCACGCTTTGACCTCTCTATGTGTCTAAATTCTCTCTTTTTAGATTGCTTTTACCTTTCTTGCTTAGTCGGCCCTTGATGCCTAGTGAGAACCTTTGTTTTGGTACTTATGCTACACTCTGCATTTTTTTCGTGATGCAGGTCCTAGCACCAGCTACCAACAGTGATCGTTCGTTCCATCTTTTGCAACTTGTTGATATCAGAGACGAGGGTGAGCACTTGGCATCCTAGACCAGCTTGTCTCCTTTTGTATTTATGTTAGCTAGTCTTTTGCCTTTGAGACAACTTATTTTGGTCCACTTTTGGGACTTGTTTTTATTTATATTAGACAACTCTATACTCGTGACTTCCAGGTTTGGGGAGGGTTTCTATTGTATATAGTTTTGGTTTGTTCCCATTTCTGGCTTTTCTTGTTATTAGTGTTATTTCTATTAATTCTATCCTTGTACTTATTACTAGTCATTCTGGGTTACGGGTTGGCTTACCTACTGGTGGGTTATAGTTGGTGTCATCATGACTCACGGGATCGGGTCGTGATAGGTTCGCTCATATTTTTATTTGTTGAACTAGATGCGTCACCACATTCTTGGTCTTGACATTTAGGGGTAGTTTGGTACAAAGATATATAATGCAGGGATTAGTTATGCAAGGATTAGTAACGCAGGGATTAGTAATGCAGGGATTAGTAGTGCAGGGATTAACTTTTGTCAAGTGTTTGGTTCATTGCTTCTTACCTCATCTTGTCTTTGGATTAAAACTCTACAAAAAGCTTCTTTCCAATTATACCCTTGAATTATTATGAAATTTTCTATTTCATGTAATTGGGTCAGGGAAGATAATTGCCGGAAAATATTCTTTTTTAATGGCCTTCTAACTTGTTAGGAGAAGAACAATTTTGTTGTTATGTTTGCTATTTTTTTCACTTGAATTGTTTGAGGGTAATTAATTTTTCATCTTAATAAATTGATCACTCACAAAACATCAAATTTTAATTTAAAAAGGATAGACCATCTACATTTAGAACCGTAAAGACGGTAAACAATAATAAAATCGAAAAAACCATCTACAATTACACATAAAAATTACAAGTTGTAGGTTTAATATGTATGCAGTTTTATAAATTGTTCAAAAAATACAAATAATTAGAAAATCACATATATCAACAAAAAATACATTCAATTAAGATCACAAACATCATGTGGTGATATATTTTTCTTTTCAATTAGTAAATGTTAAATAACTCACATTTCAAATATTGTATTGATTTATTGAATTTATTTAGCAACAAACAACTTTTTCTAAATAATAAAATTTGTAAGCTAATTTATTTATATAAATTTACTAGTACAAATATAAAACATAAAGTCAAGAAAATAAATAAAATGATTAAAAGAATTTGAGGAATATTTTTGTCTTTACATAGATAATCCCATGGTATTAAATCCTATGTATTACTAATACCACCAAAAGGGAGGTATTAGTTATACATCCTATAATACCATGTAGGATGTATAACTAATCCATGGATTAGTTATACATAAGCCAAAACTTTCTACCAAACATAGTACTAAATAATATCATACATAATACATGGATTATTGCTCCTAATACTCCCTACCAAACAACTCCTAAGAGGCATAGCTTCCTTCTTTGCATCGCACTTAATAATTTTATTTTACATGCTTTGATTAAATTATTGAAAGTTAAATTATGAGAAAAATTAAGAAAAGTCAATTAATTGTCAAGGTGCGTCACCACATCCTTGAATTTTTTAATTGTCTCAAAAAAAGATAAGCAACCGCATTCTTTATTGAAACGAATATTTTTAATGTATCTAAAAGTTCGTCTAACGTTAAAAGAAAATATTTGTTCCTTGTAAAGAAAATAAAAAATAAATCTAAACTTCTAGGATACAATATAAAATTTTGGATCATTTTCCTAACTTTTTATTTTTATTATTCTTAAGGTTGACGTCAAAATTAAGCATACACTTTCTAATCCAACCAAACAATAATGAATTATTAAAATAAATCTCATTTTTTGTTTGACAAAATAAAACAACAAGAATTTATTTATTTTTTGAGCCTAACAATCCCTACTTTATCATTATTATCTAAATCAAGACAAGAACAATGCCATGACCTGCTCATTTTTAACATATCACAACTAACGAATAAAAATAAATAAAATTAATCATCAATTAAAGCTACCTTCATTCATTAAACAGAGATATAACACTTAACCCATTCTTCATTTCAATCAAATAATGAATAAAGTAAAATATAAGAAAACTTATCATATAATTACATCAAATTCCATAAATAAATTAAAGAGATAAGGTAAAGTTGAATAACGCAAAATCTTGATTGAAGCTCAATTAGAACACCCACAAATCTTTTGTAGGTTGTATGTGGTGGTATATGTATGGTGTTTATATGAAAGTAGTAATGAGAAAGGAAGAAAAGATGTGAATGTATGGATTTTGTTAGAAAGAAAGATCGAATAAAATGTGAGTGTTGTTTTTTTAGCTGCTGCATTTGTTATTTTTTGGTAGTGTAGTATGTCTTTTTGTGTGTGTAGTTTTTGTTTTTTGTGCAGATAACTTTTTTTTTTGTTTTTTTTTCATTTGTTGTATTGCTGTAGGTATATAAGGGTGTGTTGCAATGGGTATGTTGTGCGTAGGTGGTGAGGGAAAATCTGAGGGAGAGTTAGGTCATTGGGGTGGTGAAATGTGGGTGTGGGTGAGGAAATGGGGGAATGGGTAGTTTAGTTTAATTATTTAAAAAAAAATAAATGTAAATAAAAATTATAATAGTAAAAATATTAGCTAATTATTTTGAACTAATAAAAATATAAAGAAAAGCTAAATAGATAATCTAAAAATATTAAAATCATTAGCTTATTTATTAAACCTAAATTAAAAGAAAACATATAATTTTTTTATAATTTTTTTTTATAACAATTGAAAACAAAATTTACCCTAAAATGTAGTTCAAATTTTTGTTGTTTTCAAGTCTTTTAAAATAAACTTAATAAAATAAGATAAAAGTCAAAATATTTAATTTAGATATAAAAAAAATATTTAAGGAATAAAAAATGATGTAAAACCTTTTGTTCGTTCAGAAACTACGTGTCTACAGTTTTCCCCTCTTTGACTGGAAATATGAAGAGTTTGCAGACAAAGAAGTAGACAACGCGAAGCAGGCTATTTACATGAAACTCTAAATCGTCCAACCGGTTCTTCAGCACGGAGACTTCCTGTTGGAGTTCATTTCGTAGTCGCTGCTCCGCACTCTGCACCTGACTCTGGACCACGTGTGGTAGTTTTTCAACTACCTGGTCTAGTATGGACTGAGTCTGCCTCAGCTCTGCTACCAGTCTCTCAAAGAATATGGTGGGAAAAGAAGCTAATCTACCTGTAGCTGCTGAAGGTGATACTAGTGGAGGCTACACTCTTGAAGCTGCATGGGCTGTCCCCTCTGTCTGCGCACTGACCCCCTCAGCTCGTATAGGCTCAACCGGAACATGTGGCAACATCGCCAAAGAGCTGCAGGTCCTGCTCTCGAACCATATAATGGGTTCGCCACATCTTTTATCTTAGTCACCGTGGTGACTTTTGTCGCCTCCACATATCTGTCCACCAATTTGTTAGGTTGTATGTTGGCATGCACACACAGTCTCCTTATCAGACAAGGAAATGACAGACTAGCTCTTTCATTCAGGGCGTGATCTCTCATCTTAGTAGCGATAATCCGCCCCACATTCAATAGATAACCTGCTATGATGCAAGCTACTAAGGAAGCTTGCGAAGGTGATAGGGTGTTGTCATTCCCCGTTGGCCGCAACTGTGCACAAACCACTGCCCACCAGATTTTGCAGGAAATGCCAAGAATGCCTTGGTGATGTGCACCTATGGGTTGACTACCCATGTTGTTCCCTCACCGCCAGTCGCAATCAGCTCTGCAATCCACTTCATGATATGCTCCCGTGAGAGTGGATCCTCCATCTCCGCTTCACTGGTCACCGAATGATGGTGATCCTTATATAGACCTACCGCAGTAGGTGCAGTGTAATCTGGACTATGTAGAAACCTGTTAATTGTGGTCTCCAAAATATCAACCTTCTCACCCCGAACAACCACCTCAGCTAGTGGTCCTAATTTTTTGATGTTGCTGCTTTCTTCTCCTTTTTGGATGATTTTGCAGTCGCCAAATTCATCTATAAGGAGGCATAGGAGGAGTAGAATTATTTTGTTAAGTGTCGCACAAAATCTCTTGGCTTTTTAGTCATCCATTCAAGCTGATGTTGTTTGAATAGATTGTAAATATCCGGAAAAGTCTGCAAATCAGCCTCTGCCACTCTACATTCTGGAATAATGGTTCTCCCGCCAATGGCACTGGACTTGGACCATATGCCGTTATCAAATATTTCCCTTGATCCAGGAATAGACCAAGTCCTTCGAAAGACATCGATGAGGTACTGCTGCATTACTGGGTCAGCTTCCCTCTATCGAACAAACCGCACTAACGATTTATCGGTGTCACTGGCATCACTATCCTCCTGATTGCCTCGCTCTTCTTCTATACTCTGAACAAGTTGTGGGTCATTAGCCGACGCCTGAGATTCATCATCAGACCCCTGCTAACTCCCAGAACTATCCTCTTCCTCTTCAGATTGGGAAGGAGTATGATGCGCAGTAACCCTGGCTGTCCGAGATCTAGTAGCACGGGGGGAGTGTTGTTCAATCTCCATATTAACTTGGACCCCATGACTACTAGGTGCCTCCTCACTGGAACTTTGTGTGGGAGAGGCAGGGGGTGAGACATGTAGTTGTACCGTCTTGCGCCTTGGTTTAGCCATTGTACCAGAGAGACAATGAGTCAGAACCAACGTATATCAAATGACTACCTTAACGGGTACTCAGACTTCCCCTATGTATTTATACAAAGTGACGTCTTGCCTTAAGAATGTCGTCACTCAATCTATCATTGGAAAGGGCCACACAATGAACAAAGAATGAAAAAAGAAACGAAAATCTTTTTGGTATTTTTAACTTTTTAGCTTTTTAATTTTTTTATACGGGGCTCTATATGGTCTGTGGTAAGTACTACGGCCCATCTAGGACCTCGTGAAGCTTCCCAATGACCACCCATCACCTAGGTGTGATTCACAAAGGGTTTCACGACCTGTACACACCTACACGGTCCGTGAAGCCTGTCGTGGACTTACACTTAGGTTAGGGTGTGGCTTGAAAGTCCCAACAACCTCAATTATTCGAGTTGGTCCATCAAGAACTCCCCAAAAACGACCCTCTTAGCCTTCTCACAACTTGATTTCATCTTATTTCACCAACCCATCATGAATTAAACATATAATCAACATCTAACTTGCAATCTACTAAATTCACACCATTCCCTCAACATACAAACCCACATAATCAAATTAATTCAAGGATACCATGAGACGATCAATAAATAGTAATTCCTATACTTGATTTCAACAAGATCAAACTTATATCAAGTAAAGTGTGAGAACTTATTTCAAATTTGAAACCTATTTCGTACCAAGAGAAAAGAAGCAAGCTTGACTTTGGGAATATCTTGCAATGTACAATTTAGGGCTTGAAATTTCTTTGATATCTTGATATAGATGTTAGAAAACCCTTAAGTTGCTAAAGAGACGTTAGGAATTCAAGTATGGAGGGAAATAATGGGTCTTTTGGCGCTTGGTGTTCTTTTAATTAAAGAAAATGGGTTTTTCGACAAGTTGGGTCGGGTCGAGTTCGTCACTGCCGACCTAACACTGACGGGCCATGAAGTAGCTTCTGAAGAGCACCATGGCCCGTATAGAGGTTCGTGGTGTGGACTTGAACAAGGAAACTTACATGCATGTTCATGAGAGGCTAAACGGTCTGTCTAGCATTAGACGAGCCGTATACCCTTCCGTGAACATTTCTTGCCCTTTTCCAGTGAGCTCACTTTAGTTGGCTCTCATCTTCACGGGCTGGATAGTGTTAAACGACCCGTTTAATGGCTCGTGAAGAGCACCCCACACCTTAATATTTCCTGCACACAAACACACACTGTGATCCTGTAAGAAAAAATGAAATTTGCAGAAATTAAACTACTTATTACAATTACATCTTGGGTTGCCTCCCAAGTAGCGCACAATTTAACGTTGCGGTGCGACTCAGGTTACTTGATTACTCAGACTTCATCAAGTTTGCATTCCTCAACCATATTCACTTCTTTCGGGATTCCCATATATGCCTTGACTCGCTGGCCATTTGCCTTGAACCTCTCACCTTTTTTGTTTTCAAGTTCAATTGCTACCAATTGAAACACTTGGGTCACTTTGAATGGCCCTGACCATTTGGACCTCAGCTTTCCCGGATATAGACGTAGCCTTGAGTTAAACAATAGCACCCAATCTCCAGGACTAAAAGTCCTTTCCTCAATATGTTTGTTGTGATACAACTTCATTCTTTCCTTGTACAATGCAGATCTCTCATACGCCCTCAATCGAAACTCATCCATTTCATTTATCTCCTCATGTCGCATATTTGCTGCCTCACTCCAACTCAAATTAAGCTTCTTTAGTGCCTATACTACTTTATGCTCTAACTCCAAGGGCAAATAACATGCCTTTCCAAACACTAACATATATGGTGACATACCAACGGGTGTTTTGAAAGCTCTCCGATATGCCCATAAAGCATGATCTAACTTCCTTGCCCAATCAGTTCTGTTGGCATTCACTGTCTTTGCCAATATTTACTTTATCTCCATGTTGGATACTTCCATTTGGCCACTTGTTTGTGGATGATAAGGCAATCACAACTTTATGCTGTTTCACCCCATATTTAGCCAAGAGATTGCTAAACAATTTATCACAGAAATGTGAGCCTCCATCACTAATAATTGCCCTAGGTGTGCCAAACCTAGAGAAAATATTTTTCTTTAAAAATCCTGCAACAGTCTTGCCATCATTTTCTGCGAAGGCCACAACCTCTACCCACTTAGAGACATAGGCAACTGCAACCAATATATATTTCTGCCTGAAAGAACTCACAAATGGTCCCATGAAGTCAATCCCACAGACATCAAATAATTTGACCTCCAAGATAGGGGTCATAGGTAGCTCATGATGACGAGAAATAGCCGTTGCCTTTGATACATATCACAACCTTTAAACATGTCGAATGCATCTTGGTGAATCATAGGCCAATAGTATCCACTTTGGAACACCATCTGGGCAGTGCAAGCACCCCCATGGTGTCCACCAACTGGAGATGAATAATAGGCTTCCAAAATACTCAATATTTTAGCTTCAGGCACACATCGCCTGATTTTATTATCCGCACAAACCATGTACAAGTAAGGTTCATCCCAAAAGTACTTACCCACATTATGCAAGAACTTCTTCTTTAGTTGAAAAGTCAAGACCTCAGGCATCAAGTCACTGGCAAGATAATTGGCAAAGTCAGAAAACCAAGTAATGAGATCAAGAGTAGCGGCTAATACCTACTCATCCAGAAATGAGTCATCTATGTCTAATTCGGCTTCCCTTTTCTTCTCTACCTGGAGTCTAGACAAGTGATCTGCCACTTGATTTTCATAACCTTTTCTATCTTTGACTTCAAAGTCAAACTCTTGTAACAACGCGGCTTAGCGTCTTTCTTCGCCATCAGGTACTGCAGTGCTTCATGATTAGTGTGAATTACCATTTTAGTTCCCAACAGGTATGCTCTGAATTTCTCAAAGGTGTACACCACTGCAAGAAATTCTTGCTCAGTGCCAGTGTAGTTCTTTTGTGCTCCATTCAACGTCTTGCTTGCATAGTATATCGGGTAAAAGATCTTATTGCACTTCTGTCCTAGCACAACCCATAAAGAAACACCACTTGCATCGCACATCACCTCAAATCGTTTCGACCAATCTGTACCAATGATTACTGGGGTTGAAATTAATTTAACCTTCAGACACTCAAAGGCTTTGGTGCATGCTTCGTCAAAAGTGAAATGTGTCTCCTTTTCTAACAACTTACACAAAGGATATGAAATTTTAGAAAAGTCTTTGATGAAACGCCGATTGAAACTTGCATGACCCGTGAAACTACGAATCCCCTTCACAGAGATAGGTGGAGCCAACTTTTCAATCACTTCAATCTTTGCTCTATCTACCTCCAAACCTTTCTCGGATACCTTATGGCCTAGAATTATACCTTCCTTGACCATGAAATGGCATTTTTCACAGTTTAGCACTAGGTTTGCCTTTTCACAACTCTGTAGTGCCTTGCTAAGATTCAACAAGCAATCATCAAAATGGTCACCTACCATAGAGAAGTCATCCATGAATACCTCCAAAGTGTCTTCAACCATGTACGAAAAGATGGACATCATACATCGTTGAAAAGTAGCTGGTGCATTACATAATCCAAATGACATGCGTTGAATGCAAAGGTGCCATAAGGACATGTAAAAGTGGTTTTCTCCTGGTCTTCTAGTGCAATTGAGATCTGATTGTACTCGGAGTACCCATTTAAGAAGCAATACCACCCTTTTATTACCAACCTATCTAACATCTGGTCCATGATAAGCATAGGGAAATGATCTTTCATGGTCCATTTGTTTAACTTCCTATAGTCCATGCACAGTCGCCAACCTGTAACCGGCCTTTGTGGAATCAACTCATTCTTCTCATTTACCACTACAATCATTCCATCCTTCCTGGGCACACACTGCACTGGGCTCACCTAATGACTATTAGAAATGGGATACACCACCCCTGCATCTAGCGATTTAATCATTTCCTTCTTTACCACCTCTTGCATTGGTGGATTCAATCTCCTCTGGTGCTCTATACTTGGGCTGCAATCTTCCTCCAATTGAATTTTGTGATTGCAAATACCTGGAGGTATCCCAATTATGTTAGCAATGGTCTAACCAATTGCTTTCTTGAACCTTTTCAACACCTTCACCAGTTCTTGCACTTGTTTAAAATTAAGATCTGCAACCACAATAACTGGCAAAGGGCTATTTTCACCTAGAAAAACTTACCTTAGACCAGGCAACTACTTCAATTCAAGCACAAGTGGATCTTCCATTGATGGCTTTGTAAGAGGGCTTGGCCTATTCTTCAAACCCAGATCTAACTATTTAGTAGAATAAAAAAGTGATCCCATGCCTTGTAGTGCATTCAGAGTCTCTACATAATCTACTCAAAAGACTTCATCAAAGTTCATTATTGCTGCAGCCAATGTCTCTACAGTAAATCTTTCTTCCATGGACGCTTCAGTGTCTCCCTCTTCAACAATATCAATTGCAGACACCACACTCATATCTTGTGGTTGCTTCATCGACTTGCACACTTTGAATTTGACCTCTTCATTAATCAGCCGAAATTTCAGCTCCCTACATTCCACATCAACTAATGCTTTACCAGTGGCCAAAAATGGCCTTCCCAAAATTATGGGAACCTCGAAATCCACTTCGCAGTCCAGAATCACAAAATCAGTTGGGAAGATGAAACTTTCCACCTTAACCAACACATCGCACAAAATGCCTACAGGCCTCTTTACTGATCTATCTGCCATCATCAGTGGGCTTTGGAGCCCCAACCCCAGCTGTTTGTATATGGCCCGTGGCATGAGATTGATACTTGCTCCTAGATCACATAGAGCTTTAGCGAACTCGAATGCACCAATGGTGCATGGTATAGTGAACTCATCTAGGTCCTCTTTCTTTTGCACCCAAGAAGTTGTAGCAGTTGCACTACAATGGTGAACATTATCTGCTGGTTAAAAACTTGCAGCCATCTTCTTCGTTACCAAGGCCATCATGAACTTAGCATAATCTGACATCTGTTTCAGAGCTTTTACCAATGAAATGTTCACTAATAGTTACCGAAGCATGGAGATAAACTTCAAGAATTTTCCATCCTCAGCTTTCTTCTTGAGCCATTGAGGAAATGGAGGAGGAGGTCTGGGTAGTTGTTGTAAAGGTAAGTAACCTCTATGTTATACTCTTTCACTCTTGATGCCTTCTCTACCCTCCTAGATACCTTTGAGTCATCCACAACGTCTACATTTACTTCTATTTCTTTCTCTCATTCTGTAATACCCCAACCTTTCAAAGAATTATGAAATGCAGAACTCAGCTGAAGACAATGGCCTACGGAGGCCATCTACGGGCCGTAGATGGATTGACGGGCCGTAGGTGGGGACCGTCAATGGCACTGTGAGCTTTCAGGATTTCCAAGTTTCTGAACATTGACCTACGGAATAGCAGGATGGTTCGTAATTCAGTTGACGGGCCGAAGATTAGTTCCGTAGATTCCTTCTAGACTTAGCCAAATTTTCAACCCAAAATAAACTTTCTGAATCAATTGACGGAAGAGCAGGATGGTCCGTCAATGGATTTATGGACCGTAGATCCTGTCCGTCGATTGGCCCCGACATTTTTTAATTAAGGGCTTTTTGGTATTTTCCCTAATTGATTACCTTTAAAGATAAGTCTGTTATACCCTTAATCTAAGACCTATAAATAAATTCTAAGCCTAATTTTACTCATTCCTAAACTCTCCTCTCAAATATTTCTCTCTCTAAAAGAAATCCTCTCTCTAGCTCAAGGAAGAAGAAGAAGCTAAGTTCTCCATTGAAGGTCACTCAATTTCCTCCAATTTCTAGTGGGCTGTGTTAAGGTATGATGGTATTGACCAATGGAGTTGCTTCCTTCATTAGGCCCTCCCTTTTCTTCATGAATTTCAAGGTTCAATTCCCTTCAAGTAAACTAGGGTTTGATAAATTATTGTGGGTTCTTCAATTATGATTTCAATTGTTGATTTTATGATTCCTAGTGCACGATCTAGCGTGATAAAGTAATTTAGTGCACGAATTAGCGTGAATTACATGATTTGATGTGAAGTTTGCATGAACCCCCATGACCCCAAGTTAATTCTCCCCAATTTGATAATCTATGCTTTGATTGTTGGGTTGAGCTATGATTTGATGAAGTTTATGAATTCTCTATGAAATCAAGCATGAATTATGAATGAATTAAGGATAATCTTATGAATTTAGCATGATCAAGTCAAAAGCATGATTTCCCTCTATTATGTGAGTTCTTTCTAGTATGCGTAAATTGTCTTAATTATGGCTTTCTAAGCATGAGCTTGCATTAATTTGCATGATGTGAGTTGAACTTGCATGAACCCATATGAACTCTATGATCTATGAACTATGAGCATGACGAACTAAGTAAAGATAAAGCTAATGAACTTATGCATGTCTCATATGAAGTTGATAATGAGTTAAGGGGTGCTTTGAGAGTAAGGTACCAAATTTATGATTTGATGATATTATGGTTGAGTGGTGAAAGCTTTTCTCACGTAATTCTCCCAACATGACTAATAAAAGAACAAGAGGCGATTACCCATGTTCTTAAGGAGCTATTCTAATGAATGAAGGGACAAGAGGCGATTACCCATGTACCCTAATGTAGACAAAGCGGCGATTACCCAAGTCTACCAATAATGAGCTTATGACTAATGTAAACAAGAGGCGATTACTCATGTCTACCTAAGATAAAATGAATTATGATTAATCCGTTGGAAATATGCTTAGTACCAAGTGGACATGTGGCGATTACCCATGTCCCATAACCTATGTGCCACCATAGGGTGATGGTCTATGATAGACACTTGCTAGTGGATCCACATAACCTAAGAAGTGCATGGTCTTACCATGGCAAGTAGGACACCTCTTTTCAGTGTGGGGTAGACACCGGATTCCATGTTGATAGGTCACATGGTCTTATATGTCGGTTAAGGCTATTCCTCACAAGTTAATGAACGAGTGTTCTCATGATGAAGTAAAGAAAAGAAAGAAAGAAGATTTAGCTTGCTTTGGCCTTGATATATGCTTTATGTTTCATGTTTATCATGTGTTTAGTTTTGCCATTGCATGTCATGATTATGTCTCTATCTCTAGCACGATTTATGTGTTTATGTGCATTGCTATCATACTTAGTACTTAATTGTGCTAATGCATACTTTTGCCTACATTAACTTCTTTAGTGTAGGACATGGCAATTCACTTTCCACTAGTGGCTAGAGCTTGATTAGAGAGTTGATAGAAGACTTGGTGAGTCCTCATCCATCCGAGGACATAGCCTAGCTCTTATTTCTTTTTCTTTCATGTATTTCCTTTCAGTTTTTAGATTGTAATGTGTTATGTCTCAACTTTACTTTCTATGATAGATTGGCTATGAGACATGAGATGTAGACTTCCACTGTTTCTTTTTAAAAACTTCGATATGAAATTCTCTTTCGAAGTTTTATTCTCTATTATCTTCTATGTAATGTATGCTAAGGGCTTGTATGAGGCCTCTCGGGGTCTTGTACGCCATGTCACGTCTAGGGGGTACCTTGGGTCATGACAAACTTGTTATTCAGAGCGCAAGGTTTTAGTAAGATCCTAGGATGTCTCATAAGCCGTGTCAAGTAGACTTTTGTTCATGAGTGTGAAGCGCGCCACATTTAGGAATAAGAGGCTATAAAAAGTTTAAGAAATTCCACTTCTTTCATTACTCTTGAGTCGTGCCATAGAGTTTAACTCTATATATCTCTCTCCTAATCCCTATCCTACGCGTTTCAGGATATGGCGACCCGAAGAGCTTACGCTAGAAGAAACATGGGAGAGAATATGGATCAAGAAGCTCCTCCTCAAGCCCCTCAAGTTCCGGCCGACGCTTTGGCGGAACAAGTTACTAATGCGGAATTTAGGGCTGCTTTCCAAGTGTTGCCTCAACCCATAACTGCTCAAGCCAATAGAGTGGTGGTGGCTCCCGTGAACCCAAATGTGGGTATGGCAGCATCAAGAGTGAGGGACTTTACAAGGATGAATCCTCCAGAATTCCATGGCTCTAAGGTGGAGGAAGATCCTCAAGAGTTCATCGATGAGGTGTACAAGGTGTTGATGATCATGGGAGTGACACCGGAAGAAAAGGCAGAGTTGGCCACTTATCAACTCAAGGGTGTTGCCCGAATTTGGTTCAATCAATGGAAGAGTTAGAGGGCAGTTAATGAGGGTCCTCTTGATTGGGAGAAATTCAAGGTTGCTTTCCTTGACAGGTTCTTCCCTTTTGAGAAGAGAGAGGCCAAGGTTCTTGAGTTTATCAACCTTCGACAAGGAAATATGAGTGTGAAGGAGTATGCATTGAAGTTCACACAATTGGCTAGATATGCTCCGTCCATAGTTGCCGACCCAAGGGCAAGAATGAGCAAATTTGTGTCGAGAGTGCCCGATATGCTGGTGAAAGAGTGTCGCACCGCCATGCTTGTGTATGGCATGGATATTTCTCGCCTCATGGTTTATGCCGAACAAATTGAAGAAGAAAAGCTTAAGGAAAGGTCTAGGGAGATCAAGAGGGCTAGGACCGGACATGGTAACTTTTCGCATGCAAGGTCCGATGGACATGGTCGTCCTAGATTTCGACAAAGGTTCTCCGGCCAAGGTTCATCCAATGTTCCTCCTAAGTCCAACAATGATAGGGTTTCTACCCCCTAGTCTCAAAGAGGAAATGGTGGTGGTTCTTCATTATCTACTTGTTCTATATGTGGGAGAAAGCGTGAGGGCAAATGTCTAGCCCGTTCGAATGCATGCTTTGGCTGTGGTAAGACGGATCACAAGATAAGGGATTTCCCCATAGCAGCTAAGAATGAAGAGGATAACCGTCGACACGTTCAATCAAAAAATCCGTCGAGTTCTAGTGGGAATTAGAAGCAAAACCGATTTTATGCACTACAGGTTCGTCATGAGTAAGAGAGCTCTCCCGATGTGGTTACCGGTATGTTAAGAGTTTTTCATTTTGATGTTTATGCTTTGCTTGATCCCGGTGCTACCTTTTCTTTTGTGACGCAATATGTGGCTATGAGGTTTGATGTTTTTCCGGATGTGTTGCTAGATCCTTTTCGTGTCTCTACTCCGATTGGAGAATCTATCATGGCTAAGAGAGTTTATAGAGATTGTCCCATCTCCTTAAACCATAGAGTCACTCATGTTGATCTTGTAGAGCTTGATATGCTAGATTTTGATGTTATTCTTGGGATGGATTGGTTGCATGCTTGTTACGCCTCGATTGATTGTAGGACCCGAATGGTCAAATTTCAATTCCCGAATGAGCCTATCCTAGAGTAGAAGGGGGGAAATTCTATGTTTTGAGGTCAATTTGTTTCTTATCTAAAGGCTAGAAAGACGATATCTAAGGGGTGCATTTACCATCTTGTTAGGGTGAGGGATATAGATTCTGAGACCCCTACTCTTGAGTCGGTCCCCGTTGTTAATGAGTTTTCTTAAGTGTTTCCCGATGACTTGCCCGGTATTCCTCCCGAAAGGGAAATGGACTTCGCTATTGACCTCCTCCCAGATACGCAACCTATTTCTATTCCTCCTTATAGAATGGCTCCGGCAGAACTTAAGGAACTAAAATAGCAGTTGAAAGACTTGTTGGATAAGGGTGTCATCCGGCCAAGTATTTCTCCATGGGGTGCTCCAGTTTTGTTTGTGAGGAAGAAAGATGGTTCACTCCGTATGTATATCGACTATCGCCAATTGAACAAGGTTACCATTAAGAATAAGTATCCTCTACCAAGGATAGATGACTTGTTTGATCAACTTCAAGGGGCTAGTTATTTCTCTAAGATCGATCTTCATTCGGGCTATCACCAATTAAGGGTGAAAGAAGATGATATTCTTAAAACGGCTTTCTGGACTTGGTATGGTCACTACGAGTTCTTGGTAATGTCATTTGGGTTGACAAATGCTCCGGCCGCATTTATGGACTTGATGAATAGAGTGTTTAAGCAATACCTTGACATGCTTGTGAATTTGTTTATTGACGACATTTTGATCTACTCAAAGAATGATGGTGAACATGTTAATAATTTGAGGATTGTGTTGCAAGTCCTCAAGGACCAACAAATCTTTGCGAAGTTTACCAAATGTGAGTTTTGGTTAAGGTCCGTGGTTTTTCTTGGTCACATTGTTTCCGGTAAGGGCATTGAGGTAGATCCCAAGAAGATGGAAGCGGTTAAGAACTAACCTAGACCTTTATCACCTTTAGATATCCGTAGTTTCTTGGGCTTAGCCTGTTATTATAGGAGGTTTGTTGAAGGGTTTTCATCTATTGCTTCTCCATTGATGGCTTTGACTCAAAAGAAGGTTAAATGCGTATGGTCCGAGACATGTGAGAAGAGTTTCCAAGAGTTGAAGGATCAACTACTTCGGCTCCGATATTGAATCTAACGGAAGGATCCGATGGTTTTGTGGTTTATTGTGATATTTCGAGAATTGGGCTAGGATGTGTTCTTATGTAAAATGGGAAAGTCATTGCTTATGCTTCAAGGCAACTTAAGGTACACGAAAAGAACTATCCTACTCATGACTTGGAATTAGCGGCAGTTGTGTTTGCTTCGAAAATATGGCGACATTATTTGTATGGGGTATATGTAGATGTCTTCACCGACCATAAGAGTTTGCAATATGTGTTTTAACAGAAGGATTTGAATCTCCGTAAAAAAAGGTGGCTTGAGTTTATAAAAGACTATGATATGAGTGTTCTCATCACCCCGGTAAGGCTAACATCGTGGCGAATGCTCCTAGTCGATTATCTATGAGTAGTGTTGCTCATGTTGAAGATGATAAGAAAGAGTTTGTTCGCGATGTCAATAGATTGGCTCGATTGGGTGTTAGGTTGGTTGATTCTACTAAAGGTGGTGTTACGGTTCACAAGGGTTCCAAATCCTCTTTTGTGCATGATGTGAAAGCTAAGCAAGGTCTTGATCCTAACTTGGTTGAACTAAAGGAAATGGTCCTGAAGAAGTCCATAGAGGTTTTCTCTAAAGGGGGAGATGGTGTGCTTCGATATCTTAGTCGTTTGTGTGTTCCCAATGTAGAGGGTTTAAGAGAGAAAATTCTATCGGAAGCCCATAGTTCTAGATATTCCATCCACCCAGGAGCTACCAAAATGTATCGTGATTTGTGGGAAATTTATTGGTGGAACGGAATGAAGAAAGATATTGCAGAGTTTGTGGCTAAGTGCCCTAATTGTCAACAAGTGAAGGTTGAGCATCAAAGGCAGGGAGGTTTGACCCAAGATATTAGTATTCCTACTTGGAAGTGGGAAGATGTGAATATGGATTTTATTGTGGGTTTGCCTCCCACGAGGCGACAATACGATTTGATTTGGGTTATTGTTGAAAGAATGATAAAGTCAACCTACTTCATTCCCTTCAAGACTTCCTATTCGACAGAAGATTATGTTTAGTTGTATTTGAGGGAGATGGTTGGGCTGCATGGAGTGCCTTTATCCATCATCTCCGATCGTGGTGCACAATGTACTTCTCAATTTTGGAAGTCGTTCCAAAAAGGCCTTGGTACTCGTGCTAAGCTTAGTACAGCCTTTCATCCTCAAACTGATGGGCAAGCGGAGCGTACTATTAAAACTTTGGAAGATATGTTGAGAGCTTATGTAATTGATTTCAAGGGTACTTGGGATGATCACTTGCCTTTAATTGCGTTTGTGTATAATAATAGCTACCATTCTAGTATTGGCATGGCTCCATTTAAGGCTCTCTATGGTAGGAGGTGTAGATCTCCTATAGGTTGGTTTGAAGTTGGTGAAGTTGCTTTGATCGGCCCGGAGTTGGTGCATGAGGCTATGGAGAAAGTTTGAAAACTACCCAAAGTCGACAAGAGTCCTATGCCGATGTTAGAAGAAGAGAATTAGAGTTCGATGTTGATGATTGGGTTTACTTGAAAATCTCACCCATGAAGGGTGTAATGAGATTTTGGAAGAAAGGGAAGCTTAGTCCCCGCTATGTAGGCCTGTATCAGATTTTGAGACGTGTTGGAAGGGTTGCTTATGAGCTTGACTTGCCTAATGATTTGGCATCAGTGCATCCGGTTTTCCATGTCTCATTGTTGAAAAAGTGTGTTGGTGATCCGACCTCTATAGTTCCATTAGAGAATCTTGGTATAAAGGATAGTCTTTCCTATGATGAAGTTTCGGTTGAGATTTTAGACCGGCAAGTCTGGAAGTTAAGAAATAAAGAAGTTGCTTCTGTGAAAGTTCTATGGTGGAATCATTTGGTTGAGGGTGGTACTTGGGAGGCCGAGGCTGATATGATGTCCCGATACCCTCATCTCTTTCCTTTCGATTCTACTCTAGCTTGAGGTATCTTGATCCTCATGGTTCATTCTTTTGGTCTCATGTGTCATAGTTGATTTCCATGATTCCTTGATTATGCATGTTCATGAAGATTCTTGTATGATTATGTGTAAGCTTGGACAAAGTCCATGGAAGATGAAACGTCTATAAGCATGATTTTAGCTTGAATTGGTAACGCTAGTTGTACCTTTTCATGTTTAATAATATAAATATGTTAATGACTAATTCGTGGGAGTTATGCTTAGCACCGAGTGGATATTGAGATGGAAGCCCTCCCGTTAGTAGAGGCCGGGTCTTCTAGTGAAAGCTCTCCTGTTAGTAGAGGCTGGGTTTTCTAGATGGAGCTCTCCCGTTAGATGAGGCCGAGTCTCCTAAAGCAATCTCTATCCTATAAACTATGTTGGCACCATAGGATGTTGTCTTTAAGTAGACATTAGCTAGTGGATTCACATAAGCTAAGAAGTTCATGGTCTTACCTTGGCAAGTAGGACACCTCTTTTTGGTGTGGGGTAGACACCGGATTCTATGTTGATAGCTCACATGGTCTTACATGTCGGTTAAGGCTTTTCCCCACAAGTTAATGAACAAGTGTTCTCATTATGAAGTAAAGAAAAGAAGGAAAGATGATTTAGCTTTCTTTGTCCTTTATATATGCTTTATGTTTCATGTTTATCATGTTTTTAGCTTGGCCATTGCATGTCATGATTATGTCTTTCTCTCTAGCACGATTTATGTGTTTATATGCATTGCTATCATACTTAGTACTTAATTGTGCTAACTCATACTTTTGCCTACATTAACTTCATTGGTGTAGGATGTGGCGATTCACCTTTGACCCGTGGCTAGAGCTTGATTAGAGAGTTGATATAAGACTTGGTGAGTCCTCATCCATCCGAGAACATAGCCTAGTTGTTCTTATTTTCATGTCATATCTTTTCAGTTTTTGGATTGTATTGGGTTACGTCCCAACTTTACTTTCTATGATAGATTGACTTTGAGACATGAAATGTAGACTTCCGCTGTTTCTTTTAAAAGCTTTGTTATGAAATTCTGTTTCAAACTTTTATTCTCTATTATCTTGTATGTAATGTATGCTAAGGTCTTGTATGAGTCCTCTCGGTGTCTTGTACGCCATGTCACATCTAGGGAGTACCTTGGGTCGTGTCAAACTTGGTGTTCAGAGCACAAGGTTTTATAAAGATCCTAGTATGTCTTATAAGCCGCGTCAAGTAGAGTCTTGTTCATTAATGTGAGCGCGCCACATTTATGAATGAGAGGCTATAAGATGTTTAAGAAATTCCACTTCTTTCATTTCTCTTATGTCGTGCCATAGAGTTTAACTCTATATATCTCTCTCCTAATCCCTATCCTACATGTTTTAGGATATGGCGACCCGAATAGCTTACGCTAGAAGAAACATGGGAGAGAATGTGGAACAAGAAGCTCCTCCTCAAGCTCCTCAAGTTCCGGCCGACCCTTTGGCGGAACAAGTGACTAATGCGGAGTTTAGGGCTGCTTTCCAAGTGTTGGCTCAAGCCATGATGGCTCAAGACAATAGAGAGGTGGTGGCTCCCGTGAACCAAAATGTGGGTACGGCGGCATCAAGAGTGAGGGACTTTACGAGGATGAATCCTTCAGAATTCCATGGCTCTAAGGTTGAGGAAGATCCTCAAGAATTTATTGATGAAGTATACAAGGTGTTGATGATCATGGGTGTTTCGCCGGAAGAAAAGGCGGAGTTGGCCGTTTCTCAGCTCAAGGGTGTCGCCCAAATTTGTTTTAGTCAATGGAAGAGTGAGAGGGCGGTTAATGAGGGTCCTCTTGATTGGGAGAAATTCAAGGTTGCTTTCCTTGATAGGTTCTTCCCTCTTGAGAAGAGAGAGGCTAAGGTTCTTGGATTTATCAAACTTCGACAAGGAAATATGAGTGAGAAAGAGTATGCATTGAAGTTCACACAATTGGCTAGATATGCTCCGTCCATAGTTGCCGACCCAAGGGCAAGAATGAGCAAATTTGTATCGGGAGTGTCCGACATGTTGGTGAAAGAGTGCCGCACCGCCATGCTTGTGCATGACATGGATATTTCTCGCCTCATGGTTTATGCAAAACTAATTGAAGAAGAAAAGCTTAAGGAAAGGTCTAGGGAGACCAAGAGGGCTAGGACCGAAGATGGTAACTTTTCGCATGCAAGGTCCGATGGACATGGTCATCCCAGATTTCGACAAAGGTTCTTCGGCCAATGCTCATCCAATGCTCCTCCGAAGTCCAATAATGATAGGGTGTCTAACCCCAAGTCTCAAGGAGGGTATAATGATGGTTCTTTATTGTCTTCTTGTGCCAAGTGTGGGAAAAAGCATGAGGGTAGATGTCTAGCTGGTACATATAGTTGTTATAATTGTGGAAATAGTGGTCCCAAGATGAGGGATTTTCCATCTCTCACGGCCAAAGGAAGAGAGAATAAGCAAGCTCCACCTAGAGGATCGGGTTCGAATGCTCAGAAGCAAAACCGATTTTATGCACTTCAGGCTCGTCATGAGCGAGAGAGCTCTCCCGATGTGGTTAACGGTATGTTATGGGTTTTCCATTTTGATGTTTATGCTTTGCTTGATCCCGGTGCTACCTTTTCTTTTGTGACGCAATATGTGGCTATGAGGTTTGATGTTTTTCCGGATGTGTTGCTAGATCCTTTTCGTGTCTCTACTCCGATTGGAGAATCTATCATGGCTAAGAGAGTTTGTAGAGATTGTCCTATCTCCTTAAACCATAGAGTCACTCATGTTGATCTTGTAGAGCTTGATATGCTAGATTTTGATGTTATTCTTGGGATGGATTGGTTGCATGCTTGTTACGCCTCGATTGATTGTAGGACCCGAATGGTCAAATTTCAATTCCTGAATGAGCCTATCCTAGAGTAGAAGGGAGGAAATTCTATGTTTTGAGGTCAATTTATTTCTTATCTAAAGGCTAGAAAGACGATATCTAAGGGGTGCATTTACCATCTTGTTAGGGTGAGGGATATAGATTCTGAGACCCCTACTCTTGAGTCGGTCCCCGTTGTTAATGAGTTTTCTGAAGTGTTTCCCGATGACTTGCCCGGTATTCCTCCCGAAAGGGAAATGGACTTCGCTATTGACCTCCTCCCAGATACGCAACCTATTTCTATTCCTCCTTATAGAATGGCTCTGGCGAAACTTAAGGAACTAAAAGAGCAGTTGAAAGACTTGTTGGATAAGGGTTTCATCCGGCCAAGTATTTCTCCTTGGGGTGCTCCGGTCTTGTTTGTAAGGAAAAAAGATGGTTCACTCTGTATGTGCATCGACTATTGCCAATTGAACAAGGTTATCTCTAAGAATAAGTATCCTCTACCAAGGATAGATGACTTGTTTGATCAAATTCAAGGGGCTAGTTATTTCTCTATGATCGACATTCATTCGGGCTATTACTAATTAAGGGTGAAAGAAGATGATATTCTGAAAATGGCTTTCCGGACTAGGTATGGTCACTACAAGTTCTTGGTAATGTCGTTTGGGTTGACAAATGCTCCGACTGCATTTATGGACTTGATGAATAGAGTGTTTAAGCAATACCTAGATATGTTTGTGATTGTTATTGACGACATTTTGATCTACTCAAAGAATGAGGGTGAACATGTTAATCATTTGAGGATTATATTGCAAGTCCTCAAGGACCAACAACTTTTTAGGAAGTTTAGTAAATGTGAGTTTTGGTTAAGGTCCGTGGCTTTTCTTGGTCATATTGTTTCCGGTAAGGGCATTGAGGTAGATCCTAAGAAGACGGAAGCGGTTAAGAATTGGCCTAGACATTTATCACCTTCGGATATCCGTAGTTTCTTGGGCTTAGCTGGTTATTATAGGAGGTTTGTTGAAGGGTTTTAATCTATTGCTTCTCCATTGACGGCTTTGACTCAAAAGAAGGTTAAATTAGCATTGTCTGAGGCATGTGAGAAGAGTTTTCAAGAGTTGAAGGATCGACTTACTTTGGCTCCGATATTGACTCTACCAGAAGGATCCAATGGTTTTGTGGTTTATTGTGATGCCTCGAGAATTGGGCTAGGATGTGTTCTTATGAAAAATGGGAAAGTCATTGCTTATGCTTCAAGACAACTTAAGGTGCACGAAAAGAACTATCCTACTCATGACTTGGAATTAGCGGCAGTTGTGTTTGCTATGAAAATATGGCGACATTATTTGTATGAGGTACATGTAGATGTCTTCACCGACCATAAGAGTTTGTAATATGTGTTTAAACAGAAAGATTTCAATCTCCGCCTAAGAAGGCGGCTCGAGTTGTTAAAAGACTACGATATGAGTGTTCTCTATCACCCCGGTAAGGCTAACGTGGTGGCGGATGCTCTTAGTCAATTATCTATGGGTAGTGTTACTCATGTTGAGGATGGTAAGAAAGAGTTGGTTCGCAATATCCATAGATTGGCTCGATTGGGTGTTAGCCTGGTTGGTTCTAGTAAAGGTGGTGTAATGGTTCATAATGGTTCCAACCCCTTTTTGTGCATGACGTGAAGGCTAAACAACATCTTGATCCTAACTTAGTTGAAATAAAGGAAGCGGTTCTAAAGAAGTCCATTGAGGCTTTCTCCCAAAGGGGTGATGGTGTGCTTCGATATCAAGGTCATTTGTGTGTTCCCAATGTAGAGGGCTCAAGAGAGCAAATTTTATCGGAAGCCCATAGTTCTCGATATTCCATCCACCCAGGAGCTACCAAAATGTATCGTGATTTGAGGGAAATATATTGGTGGAACGGAATGAAGAAAGATATTGCGAAATTTGTGGCTAAGTGTCCTAATTGTCAACAAGTGAAAGTTGAGCATCTAATTGTCAACAAGTGAAAGTTGAGCATCAAAGGCCGGGAGATTTGACCCAAGATATTAGTATTCCTACTTGGAAGTGGGAAGATGTGAATATGAATTTTATTGTGGGTTTGCCTCGTACGAGGTGACAAAATGATTCGATTTGGGTTGTTGTTGATAGAATGACAAAATCAGCCCATTTCATTCCCGTCAAGACTTCTTATTCGTCAGAGGATTATTCTAAGTTGTATTTGAGGGAGATGGTTAGGGTGCATGGAGTGCCTTTATCCATCATCTCCGATCGTGGTGCACAATTTACTTCTCAATTTTAGAAGTCATTCCAAAAAGGTCTTGGTACTCGTGTTAAGATTAGTACTACCTTTCATCCCCAAACCGATGGGAAAGCAGAACGTACTATTCAGACTTTGGAGGATATGTTGAGAGCTTGTATAATTGATTTCAATGGTACTTGGGATGATCACTTGCCTTTGATTGAGTTTGGTTATAATAATAGCTTCCATTCTAGTATTGGTATGGCTCCATTTAAGGCTCTCTATGGTAGGAGGTGTAGATCTCCTATATGTTGGTTTGAAGTTGGTGAAGTTCCTTTGATAGGCCCAGAATTGGTGCATGAGGCTATGGAGAAAGTTTGACTTATTAGGAAAAGGTTGAAAATGTCTCAAAGTCAACAAAAGTCCTATGCCGATGTTAGAAGAAGAGAATTAGAATTCGATGTGGATGATTGGGTTTACTTGAAAATCTCACCCATGAAGGGTGTAATGAGATTTGGGAAGAAAGGGAAGCATAGTCCTCGTTATGTAGGCCCATATCAGATTTTGAGACGTGTTGGTAAGGTTACTTATAAGCTTTACATGCCTAATGATTTGGCATCAGTGCATCCAGTTTTCCGTGTCTCATTGTTGAAGAAGTGTGTTGGTGATCCGACCTTTATAGTGCCATTAGAGAATCTTGGCATAACGGATAGTCTTACTTATGAAGAAGTTCCGGATGAGATTTTAGACCGGCAAGTCTGGAAGTTAAGAAATAAATAAGTTGCTCCCGTGAAAGTTATTGGAGGAAACAATTGGTTGAGGGTGCTACTTGGGAGGCCGAGGCCGATATGATGTCCCGAAATCCTCATCTCTTTCCTTCCGATCCTACTCTAGCTTGAGGTATCTTGATCCTCATGGTTCATTCTTTTTGTCTCATGTGTCATAGTTGATTTCCATGATTCCTTGATTGTGCATGTTCATGAAGAGTCTTATATCATTATGTGCATTTGAGTATGAGTTGCATTAAGTCTTCATTATATGATGTGTTGATCATGCATTAGCTTGGGGTTGATGTTTCCTCCTCGGATATGTGCACTTATGTGATTGCATGCTAGGTTATTGTTTATCCGTGTCTATTACCCTTCTCATGATGTCTTGATTCTCATCCGAGGATGAGCGTTCCCAAGGGGGAGATATTGTAATACCCCAAGCTTCCAAAGGATTTTAAATGCAGAACTAACCTGAAGATAGTGACCTATGGGGGCCACCTACGGGCCGTAGACGGATTGACGGGCCGTAGGTGGGGTTCATCAATGGCACTGTGAAATTTCAGGATTTCCAAGTTTCTGAACTTTGACCTACGGAATAGCTGGATGGTTCGTAGTTCAGTTGACGGGCCGTAGATGGGTTCTGTAGATGCCTTCCAGATCTGGCCAAATTTTTACCCCAAAATGAACTCTCTGAATGAATTGACGGAAGAGCAGGACGGTCCGTCAATTGATGTACGGACCATAGATCCTATCCGTCGATTGGCCCCGACAGTTTTTAATTAAGGACTTTTTGGTCTTTTCCCTAATTGTTTACCTATTAAGCTAAGTCGGTTATACCCTTAATCTAAGACCTATAAATACTTTCTAAGCCTATTTCCTTTCATTCTAACTCATTCCTAAAATCTCCTCTCAAAATTTCTCTGTCTAAAAGAAATCCTCTCTAGCTCAAGGAAGAAGAAAAAGCTAAGTCCTCCATTGAAGGTCACCCAATTTCCTCCAATTTCTAGTGGGCTGTGCTAGGATATGATGGTATTAACCAATGGAGTTGCTTCCTCCATTGGGCCCTCCCTTTTTTGTCCATGAATTTCAAGGTTCAATGCCCTTCTAGTAAGCTAGGGTTAGATCAATTGTTGTGGGTTTTTCTAGTATGAGTTCATTTACTGATTTAATGCTTTGTAGTGCACGATCTAGCGTGGGTAAAGTAATTCTCCCCAATTTTATAATCTATGCTTTGATTGTTGGGTTGGGCTATGATTTAATGAAGTTTATGAATTCTCTATGAGATCAAGCATGAATTATGAATGAATTGAGGATATTCTTATGAATTTAGCATGATCAAGTCAAAAGCATGATTTTCTTCTATTATGTGAGTTCCTTCAAGTATGGGTAAATTGTCTAAATTATGGCTTTCTAAGCATGAGCTTGCATTGAATTGCATGATATGAGTTGAACTTGCATGAACTCTATGAACTATGAAATATGAGCATGATGAATTAAGGGTACTTTGAAACTAAAGTACCAAAGTTATGATATGATGAGGCTATGGTTGAGTTGTGAAAGGTTTTCTCACATAATACTCCCAATATGACTTAAAAGAACAATGAGGCGATTACCCATGTTCTTAAGGAGCTATTCTAATGACGTAAGCTTGGACAAAGTCCATGGAAGATGAAACGTCTATAAGCATGATTTTATCTTGAATTAGTAACCCTAGTTGTACCTTTTCATGTTTTATAATATAAATATGTTAATGACTAATCCGTTGGAATTATGCTTAGCACCGAGTGGATATTGAGATGGAAGCCCTCCCAGTAGCAGAGGCCGGGTCTTCAAGTTAAAGCTCTCCCGTTAGTAGAGGCCGGGTTTTCCAGATGGAGCTCTCCCGTTAGTTGAGGCCGTGTCTCCTAAAGAAATATCTATCCCATAAACTATGTTGCCACCATAGGATGTTGTCTTTAAGTAGACATTAGCTAGTGGATCCACATAAGCTAAGAAGTTCATGGTCTTACCTTGGCAAGTAGGACACCTCCTTTCGGTGTGGGGTAGACACTGGATTCCATGTTGATAGCTCACATGGTCTTACATGTCGGTTAAGGCTTTTCCCCAAAAGTTAATGATAAAGTGTTCTCATGATGAAGTAAAGAAAAGAAGGAAAGATGATTTAGCTCACTTTGGCCTTGATATTGGCTTTATGTTTCATGTTTCTCATGTTTATCATGTTTTTAGCTTGGCCATTGCATGTCATGATTATGTCTCTCTCTCTAGCACGATTTATGTGTTTATGTGCATTGCTATCTTACTTAGTACTTAATTGTGCTAACGCATACTTTTGTCTACATTGACTTCTTTGGTGTAGGACGTGGCGATTCACCTTCGGCTCGTGGCTAGAGCTTGATTAGAGAGTTGATATAAGACTTGGTGAGTCCTCATCCATCCGAGGACATAGCCTAGTTGTTCTTATTTTCATGTCATTTCTTTTTAGTTTTTGGATTGTATTGGGTTACGTCCCAACTTTACTTTCTATGATAGATTGACTTTGAGACATGAAATGTAGACTTCCACTGTTTCTTTTTAAAGCCTTGATATGACATTCTCTTTCGAACTTTTATTAGCTATTATCTTGTATGTAATGTATGCTAAGGGCTTGTATGAGGCTTCTCGGGGTCTTGTACACCATGTCACATCTAGGGGGTACCTAGGGTCATGACAATAATATTCAAAAGTAAATCCTAAATATTAAAAATAGTCTTTGAAAAGAGTCCTACGCAAAGTAGGACCAGTACAGTCAAAAAACTTCATGGGCAGGGTGACGCCTCGTCTAAGGCTAGATGGCTCGTCAAGCCCTCCATGGTCCCACACTTAGACAATGTGGGTCTTCCTTCATTGATTGTCTTCACGATCTACTAGACGACTCGTCTTAAGCACCACGACCTGTCTAGTGCTTTGTGGAGTTGTGCCTTCACTTGGGTAGCTACTGGTTTCACTGCCTCTCTTCCACGAGCCCTCAGACAGCCCATCTATTGTATCATGGCTCGTGTGGAGCCTCATGGTGTTAAAATTCAACTCTATTTTTCACCTTTCTTTCTATCTTTTGCATCCAAGTATTTCACCTTTACAATATCAAGGAAACCAACATATCCACATAAACAAGCTTGATTTCTCGCACTAATTCTTAGTTTCGAGCGTCAAATGTGCTATGAGTTCACGACACATCATCGTACATCGGCCTTTGAAAACATAGGTAATGGGAATATTATTTTGTTCCGATAAATCGGTAGCCGGACTAGTAGGGGTAGGGGTCTTTGTCTCATCATAATGTTTCTCTTCTATTTATAGTTCCTCCTCTATTTCTTCCTCAAATTTAGTAAAACATCTATTTAATGTCTCATGATCTATTTCATTTTCGGAATTTAATTCAATAATTTTTGGTCGTGAACTAAAAGAAGTTTCATCAACATGCGTACAATAATATGTATTAATTCTAAATCTAGGTACCAAATGTTTAGAAGTAGAACTACTAGTTCTCCCGGAGAATTTGTTTTTGCAGATATTGGTCTTTTACCACTATTTCTTTACGAATTCATGTTTAAGTTTAAAATAATTAAACATCAAGAAAAACAAGAAAGATAAATATAACAAAAAAAGCAACTTAATAAATAAAAAATAAAGAAATTAAAGTTGGAACGAATGTACCAAATGTCTACGTAAAAGTAGACGTATAACCAAAAGCTGGAATTGAGAGATGCCAATTGAAGCTTGCAATTTACTTCTAAAAAATCTCCAAAATCCGAACTCCAAGTCTCCAACAAATCAATAGCACAAAATAAAAATTATGAGAGATTGAGAATTGAGAGATTTCGTAAGATGTTAATGGAATAGTTTATGAACTTGTGAGTTAAATGAAAGAAAATAGGGTATATTTATAGTTTTAAGGGGTTAGAGAGGCGTAGGGGGTGTTGTTGGTGGTGGGGGGCTGATTTTCATCCCTTATTGGGCCTCACCCCAACGGCTAGAATGGTTAATAGCCGTTACAAATTTTTAAAAAATAATTAAAAGCCAAAAATGACCGTTTGAACCCGACCGGAACCAGAACCAGATCGACCAGGTAAAAACCCGGGTTCCATTTCGGTACCTATACCGGTATCCTATCCAACCGGTTCCTTACCGGTTCAACGGGTACCGGATATACCGGAATGGACCGGGAAAAACCAGTCCAATTGCTAGCCTTCGTTTGGAGTTGACTGGTTTCTTGGTTTGTGGTTCTTGGGCAGGGAGCCGGTAGATGTTCTTGGATTCGGATTTGGGTTACGCTTCTTTATTGTAGTCTTAGATATTCTTTGTACTTGTCGGGATTATGGGGGTCCGTTTGGGTTTTTATTTAATTTTGCGCACAAGTGTACCTTCTGGGCTTATAGGGGTCTAGTTAGGTTTAGTTTAACTGTACATAAAATTATTTTCAGTATGCTCGTCTGCTTCCCTTCTTTTCCCGCTTTGACCATTGTTTGTGTCAAGATTTTCCCTTTTAAGATTGCTTTTACCTTTCTTGCTCAGTCGGCCTATGACGCCTATTGAGTACCTTTGTTTTGGTACTTATACTACACTCTGCATCTTTTTCATGATGGAGGTCCTAGTACCAGCTACAAGTAGTGATCGTTCGTGCCATAATTTGCAGCTTGTGGATATCAGAGACGAGGATGAGCACTTGGCGTCCTGGACTAGCATGTCTCCGTACTTATGTTAGCTAGTGTTTTGCCTTTGAGACGCTTGTTGTGGTCCACCTTTGGGACTTGTATTTCTACTTAATATACAACTCTATACTCGTGACTTCATGTTCTGGGAGGGTTTCCATTGTATATAGTTTTGATTTGTTCCTATTTTTGTCTTTTCTTGTTTTAGTTTTATTTTCTGTAATTACTTCTACCCTTGTACTCATTACTTGTCGTTCTGGGTTACGAGTTGGCTTACCTACTTGTGGATTATAGTAGGAACCATCATGAGTCAAGGGATTGAGTCGTGACATAATGTTCCCAAGGGAGAGATATTATAACCCCTCAAATATTCGAAAGTCGGAAGAAAAAGGGAAAATTCTTATTTCTGGCACAGAGGCAGTGACTACGAGTCCTTTCTACAGACCATAGGAAGTTCTACGGGCCGTAAGAAGGTAGTTGTAGAATTGGAGATGAGTTTTTAGAATTTCAAGTTTCTGAAGACCTACAAAAGGATAGGACGAGTCGTAGGATTTTTAATGAGTCGTAGACAAGTTCCGTAGAAAGATTCCAGACTTGGTGAAATATTGACTTAAAAGTTGAGGCCTACAGATGGGGTCTACGAACCATAGAAAGGTTGAAGGTCTTTAGAATAGTGTCGTGGGAAGTTGGCTAATTTTTGGGTTCCAGTACTTGGTCCTACGGTTGGCCAGTACTGTGACACCTCGCCCATTTGAACGTTGAAATAACTCATAATTTTGGAGTGAGAATTAGACTACTAAACATATATGGATGGATGTTATATGAGTTATTTGTATTGTACAAAGATCGTGTGTTAAGTGTTAAAGTAAAGAAAGTTGCGAAATAAAATTCGGTTAAAAGTAATTGTAAATGCCATTAAGGAATTCTGTGAAATTTTGGGTCAAATGTCTTAGCAGTTTTCTCCTAATATATAAAGAGTTAGAACTCCCATAACCTATTAAATCAAAGGTCTACGAGTCTAGTTTCCAACTCACTAAACCATTCATCAAAACGACTTCAGAATTAAGAGATATGCAGGTTTTCATGAGACTGCACAAGCAAACACTTCAAAGTGGGTCCCCAGCACCTAAGTCGGTTATTCTTTAAATACACCCATCTCCTTTGTTTTTTCCATTAGAACTGATCAAAAAACCCAGAAAAATTAGAACTCAAGCTACTAAATCCTCCATGGTTGTTGATTCTTTCAACTAAGAAGTTAAATGGAAGTTGCTTTACGTCGAGAGCTCTTAAACGTGGTAAAGTTTTCTTGTTGATTTGGGCTCCGATTGCTGTAGCTTCAAAGAGGCAGAATCTTAGTATTATTATTCAGACACTTTGATTGAGGTAATATTATTTTTACTGCCCTCCTTCGTAGTTCCATGTCGTAGTATCAATTTTTATAGATTTTTGAGACACATGGTGGTGTTTTCGATATTGTGGTTGTGGGCAGCCCCTTTATTATTGTTGTTTATTGATGGTCTTAAGGTGCTGGAGGTTATTGGGGGTTGGTTTGTTCTTATTGGAGTCACGTACGATGGTTGTTGGATTGAACAACGTGAAATACGCCAAAGTATGTTCCCTCGGGAGCTTGTGCTTCTTTGAGACGCTGTTGGAATGTCTTCAATGGATTTAGCTGCTGATTATTGTTGTTTTTGGCCTCATTTTATGGTTTGGACTTTTCTGGTCACGAGTGTGGCATTAGCGTCTTATTAATTACTTATGGTTCGTTCTTACAACCTTGTTGATTTTCGCGTTATTGCGTTACTTTGGTTGGCCAAGCACCATAGAGACAACTTTTGGACATTGGTTGAAAGCTATGTTAAGTCTATTATTTCTCTTCTAGAATGATCCTAATGGCCTAAGCTTTTTATGGCCGGTGTATCATCATTATTTGACCTGTAGCCCTGTCTTGTTTAGTTGGCTATGACCATATGATATAATGTCTATCGGCGACACTCTACCCCTTACTTAGTGGCCTACAAAAGTAAGTTATGATTCTATTTTTTGGTTAATTATGATTACTTGTATTGTTGTGATGTTTTATCGTCTGGCTAGCGCCTATGAGCTTGTTTTGGCCTCAGTAGACACTTACACTGCAGGGTACTTGGGCATACAAATTGATTCTTATACGGAGCCTACGGGCTGGGTAGACCGAGCCTTCGGGCTGGGTAGAACAAGCTTTCGCGTCGTGTAGACTGAGCCTACGGGTTGGGTAGACCGTGCCTACAGGCCGGGTAGGCCGTACCTATGGAGCAACATATATGTATTGTACCACATAGCCTTAGATTTCCGTTGATTCATGGCACATCTAAGGGGCAACATATGTGTATTGAACCACAGAGTCTCATATTTGCGTTGATTCATGGCACACCTACGGGGCAACATATATGTATTGCACCACAGAGCCTCAGATTTGCACTGATTCATGGAACATGTACATTCATAACAATTTACCATTAGAGTAAAATAAATAATGAACTTACCTTGAACCAGGCTGCTTTATAATCATGCCAATTATTGGTATCAGAGCCATGTTGGCAGTATACGTACCTAGCATGAGCAGCTAAGTACATATACTATCTGGGGCATGACAAAATTTATATTAATTATGAACTGATTATTTAAAGCTTTGATTAAACTATTTTAATATTTCAATATGTTAATTAATATTATGTTCTGAATCTTGTTTCTATAATTGGTGTGAGGTGTTCATTCTTCTCTAAGTGTGTGAGGTAACCGAATAATACCCGGTTCATACGTTGGCTAGCCGAAATGAATAGGTCGTCAAGCTAGGAGAGTGATAAACCTTGTATGGTGATCCCGTAGCCAAGATAACTCTAGAGAAAGAACAGATGTAAAACCAAGAGAACCTCCCTTAGAAACTAGATCTAGATCTTTAATATTTCTTTGCATGTTATTATATTATTATTGTTTAATCAAGCTTGAATTATCTGTTTATGTTTAATATAATTTTGTCTGTAAGACCTTAAGACAGTATCTTTTAAAATGGAAACCAACCAGCATATTTTAAACAGTGTTAATTTATCTTCTCAAGCAACTAAGATTGCTAAGCTTGAAAATGATCTTCAAAACTGGAATATTCCAGAAGAACCTTTTAAAGCTATTTATCATTTAGGTAAATTTAATTTATTTGTTAATCACAATATTAAAACTTGTGAATCAACTGTTGCTATTAATAATTCCCTTGAAATTATTCGCTTGTTGAATGCTAACGATATTAATCGTTATAAAAATAAATTCAATTATTTGCATATTGGTTTAGTGCAAGTTGCTGTTAAGCCCCTGTTCAGGAAAGGCTTAGATATTCCTATTTGTGTCCTCCTTAGAGATGACAGATTTCTTAATTTTGATGATTCTCTGTTAGGTGTTCTTCAAAGTAATCTAGCTGATGGCCCAGTTTACTTTAATTGTTATCCTAACTTTTCAATAGACATTAATGATCCTAATGTCATGGATTCTTTGACACTCAATGTCAAAACTAAAAATCTTAATAGCAAAGCCAATACTCGAGCGATAGCGATTATCTATAGAGTATATTATCGGCTTATGTCTACTACTCTTGCACCAAAGGCTCGAATTGAGTGCCAAAAAGGTGTAACCATGCTCATGGAGGTCAATCATGAGCATAGTTCTATATTCGTTCCTCCTCTTATCAATTGGAATGACATTCTTTCTAACGATGAATGGCATTTTGATGCAATTACTCAACCTTTTTCTTCTCACTCAGAGAGATCTCGCATTGAAAGGGTAATTCAATACCCTGATGGTTCTATAGATCTAAAATTCCTTGAGAATTCTTTATCTAGAAATCCCTCTATTAGAAGAGCTTCGTGTTCCTCGGTCTCTTCTAGGATGGCTCCTCATTATTCACCATCCGCTCCTTCTAGGACTGCTCCTCACCCACCCTCTTCTTCAAAAACCCCGGAGGATGATGATGATGAACTTGTCCACAGAGACAATAGTAAAGGAAAGATGACCGGAGTAGATTTTTCTGGAAATACTCCAAAGGTTTATTATCAAGAAATTCCTACTAGCCCTACAGCTAGTGATATGGAACCACCTTCAAATAAAAAGGATGCGGTACCTGATTTCTTACAAATGATTAAATCTGAAAAAGAATTTACTCCAGATCCTAAGATTCTACAAAAATCTTGGACTCATCCCAATAACCAAATCAACAGAAATTGGTATACTGTTACTTATTTTCTTCAAGAAAGAGAGAATTTTGCAAGTTCTTGGATGAATGATATGAAAAAAATTGGTTGTGAAATAGACTTCTTTAAGTGGTTTGAAATGACTGGAAAAAATTGATGATCAAAAGGAAACCCTTAAAGTCATTGTCCATAAATGGTACACTACTTCAAACAAAGTCATTGAAGATGTTACTCCTTCTCTTGAAGGAATAAATATCCCTATTTCTGGAACCATTATAAAAGCTTCGCCTTTTAAAATCCTTTCCACAGAGAAACCTACTTCTTTACCCATTACTCTTGATCTTAATAAGATTATAGAGCAAAATAACTATACTAACCAAATTCTTCATGTTGTTTCTAGACAAATAGAAGATTCCAAAGAAAAGGGCTCTTTTTGTGGAAAGCCTATCCCTTTATCCACTTCAAATAAAAGTCAGAAAATTGATCAGAATCCCATATTCAAAATCAATGAATTTTCCAGAGAAAATTACCCCAAGCTCAAAAATACTTTTGATATTTTAGAAAATATTCTGGATAAGATCAATGAGAAACTTGCCAACTTCTCAATATCTGATAAGAATGGTAAGAAAGTTGCTACCATTAGTGACAAAGATAATCTTGTCCAAAAACTCTCCAATGATAGATATCCTAACCGAAAAAACTATCAAAAAAGACCTTCTTTCCCAGACGTCCAATATGAGGAAAATGCTTTTCTCTCCACTTCCTCTCATGAAGGAAGCAGTATAACTGAATGGAAAATCGATGGTTTAGCAGAACATCAGATCTATAATAAACTCCATGAGATGGGAATAGCTATTACAGCTTATAAAATAAGAAATTCTTCTGACAGAGAAGCTGCTTCTATGATAGTTGCAGGATTCACAGGTATGTTAAAATATTGGTGGGACAATTATGTTTCAGAAGAAACTAAACGAGTTATTTATGATACTCATGCTACTGAGACTGTTATTAAAATGGAGGGAATTGAGGAAGTCCCTACTGAAGTTTTTAAAGAAGATGCTTGTGCTACTCTTCTCTATCATATAGTAAAGCATTTTATTGGAGAACCTAAGTTATTTCAAGACAGGAGTCTCCAAATCCTTAACAACATTAGTTGTCCTTCATTAGATGATTTTACCTGGTATAAATACAATTTTATGCAAAAGGTAATGATCAGACCTGATTGTCATTTAGACTTTTGGAAAGAAAGATTTGTAAGCGGACTTCCACCGCTTTTTGCTGATAAAGTAAGAACAAAGATCCAAGATAGGAATGAAGGAAAAATTCCTTATGATCAAATGACTTATGGAGATCTTATTAGTGTTATAAACACTGTGGGATTAGAACTTTGTACAGATATTAAGTTGAAACATCAACTTAAAAAGGAAAAATCTTCGTCAAGAAGAGAATTAGGAAGTTTCTGTCAAGACTTCGGGTTTGTTTCTCTAACACCTCCTTCAAGAAAAATCAGGAAGGAGAACAAGGAAAATAAGAAGACTCATCGTAGTAAGTCTAGAAGAACTTCTGAAAGGGATTACAAAAAGTCTTCCAAAAGAAGGAAAAAGCATAAAGGATTTAAGAAATCCAAAGAGGATGTATGTTGGACTTGTGGAAAATCTGGCCATAGAGCTAGTGAATGCAGGTCTGGTAAACAGAAGAAGATCAACAGTCTTGAAATAGACGAAGCAACCAAAGAAAAGCTTTTTTCTATTCTTGAAGAACCTTTATCCGATTCTTCAGATAATTCTGCTGAATATAGCGACGAAGAAAATATCAACGTCGATTATGATTCAGATTCTAGCCAATCTGGAAAAAACTGTAACTGCACAGAAGCTTTCTGTGTTTGTGAAGATATTCCTCAAATCAGAGTCCTTAGTAATGACTCTAAAGAAGCTCTCTTCGACATTATTGAACACATTGATAATGAAGAAGCTAGAAAAAAATATCTTTTAGAACTCAAGAATCTTATTCTCAACCAAACGGAAAAGCCTAAAGCTCGTACTATGGTTGAACCTTTCAGCATGAAGCAAATCATGAATAGGTTCGAAAGAAATGCCGAACCTACCATTTCTGATCTTCATCATGAAGTCAAAACTCTTAAAGAGGAAATCAAAGACATTAAATTTAGACTTGGGAAAGTCGAAACTGATGTCATTGCTGATAAAATCCTCAAAGAGATTGCCAAACAAAATCTCGATGAAGAAACTGAAGAAACCCCTGAAAAGGATAACTTAGATTATCCTCCCTGCAATATTTATCTTTCTGCAGAACCCACTTCTGATATTGCGACTACTTCCAGTCCAGGTATCACTGTAATCTCTTATATTCGGCCACAGAGCCATCATATTCCTGTTAAAATTGTTATAAACAAAGATTTTGTTATTAACAGAATTGCTTTACTTGACAGTGGTGCAGATAGAAAATGCATTGTTAAAGGTATTGTTCCTACTAAGTATTTAGAAAAAAGTACTTCTAAATTATATTCTGCTACTGGTGAGTTGCTCAAAATTAATTATAAGCTTTCTAAAGCTCATATTTGCAATAATAATATTTGTTTAACTAATGATTTCATTATTACTGAAGATATTAATGAAGATATTATTCTTGGAATACCTTTTATCACTCAGATAAAACCTTTTATCACTATTCTTAATGGTATTACTACTTCCATATTGGGAAAAGAATTACATTTTCCTTTTGTTAAAACTCTTTCCCAATATGAATGTAATTTTATCAGAGAAAAAACGGTTTTAGAATAAATTCTTTATCTAAGCATGTTAATTTTGTCAAAGAAGAAATTAAAATCAAAAAAATTGAGCAAATTTTAAAAACCCCGGAGATGATTGCTAAAATATCCAATCTTCACAAAAAATTTGAAGATGAAATTTGCTCTGATTTCCCTTATGGTTTTTGGGAAAGAAAAAGACATATTGTTGAATTACCTTATATTGAGGGTTTTAATGAACAATCTATTACTACCAAGGCTAGACCTATTCAAATGAATCATGAAATGATGGATTATTGTAAAACTGAATTTGATAATTTATTGAAAAATAAAATTATTAAATTCTCTAAATCTCCTTGGAGTTGCTCTGCTTTCTATGTTAACAACAGTGCTGAAAAAGAAAGAGGAGCACCTAGACTTGTTATAAATTATAAACCTCTGAATTCTGTTTTAAAATGGATTAGGTACCCGATACCTAACAAAAGAGATTTGTTAAAAAGAACCTATAAGGCTAATGTTTATAGCAAGTTTGATATGAAATCGGGTTTTTGGCAAATTCAAATTGCCGATAAAGATAAATATAAAACTGCTTTCAATGTCCCATTTGGACAATATGAATGGAATGTTATGCCTTTTGGTCTTAAAAATGCCCCTTCAGAATTTCAAAATATTATGAATAGCATTTTTAATGATTATAGCTACATGTCTATTGTTTACATTGATGATGTGCTTATCTTTTCTGATGATATTGATTCGCATTTTAAGCATCTTAATACATTCTTTAAGATTGTAAAAAATAATGGTTTAGTTGTTAGTGCCAAAAAGATTAAGCTCTTTCAAACTTCTGTACGATTCTTAGGGCATGATCTTTATCAAGGAAGCTATAAGCCTATCTGTAGAGCCATTGAGTTCTCGTCAAAATTCCCTAATGAAATTATTGACAAAACTCAATTACAAAGATTTTTAGGCAGTTTAAATTATGTTGCTGATTTCATTCCTAAAGTTAGATAGGTCTGTGAACCTTTATATAAAAGGCTCAAGAAGAACCCTATCCCTTGGGGACCTGATCAAACTCAAGCTGTTATAACAGTTAAAAAGTTAGTCCAAAGTCTTCCTTGTTTAGGTATTCCTAATCCTAAAGATTCTATGATAGTTGAAACTGATGCTTCTGATTTAGGTTATGGAGGTATCCTGAAACAAAGAAGTTCTCTAGAATCTCCCGAACAATTAGTTCGTTTTACTTCAGGAATCTGGAATTCTGCTCAAAAGAATTATTCAACTGTTAAAAAAAGAAATCTTGTCTATAGTGCTATGTATTACAAAATTTCAAGATGATTTAATTAACAAAGAATTTTTATTAAGAGTTGATTGTAAATCAGCTGAAGAAATTCTACAAAAAGATGTTAAAAATCTGGTTTCAAAACAAATATTTACTAGATGGCAAGCTCTACTATCTAGCTTTGATTTTCAAATTGAATTTATAAAAGGAGAAAATAACTCTTTACTTGATTTTCTAACAAGAGAATTTTTACAGGGAAAAAATGAGGCCTTTCAAGCCTAACCCTCCTTCTAAAGAAGGAAAACAAATGGCGAAACCATTCGTCTTACCACCCTTAACACCGGCAAAAACCCCACAAAGACCGGTCTTTGATAATAAATTCACTCTTTTGGCAGACTATCCTAAATTGCCTGCATTACCTCCTCCCAATCCAACAAAGTTGATCCACATGAGGCCTAATAGACCTTTACCTAATAAACCTTTCACTCAAGAAGCATCAAGCTCCTCTGTACAAACTAAAAACAGTTATGAAATGAAGCTTCCTGAATCCTTCGCTCAAGCCGTCAAACCAGAGTTATCAGCTATTTTTCCAATACTGAAAACCTCTCTCTCTATCAATGTTTTTAATGCTTCCGCTTGTAGCTCCTTTCATGTTCATATAAATAAAAGTTTGTAAGTTTTTATAACTCTCTCTTTTAATCTTTCGATATAATTTTGTCATATTTTACTAATACAACTTCAGAGGATTACCGCCGATCCGTTATTGTGGGTGAGGAGCAGTCCTAGAAGGAGCGGATGGTGAATAATGAGGAGCCATCCTAGAAGGGACCGAGGAACACGAAGCTCTTCTAATAGAGGGATTTCTAGATAAAGAATTCTCAAGGAATTTTAGATCTATAGAACCATCAGGGTATTGAATTACCCTTTCAATGCGAGATCTTTCTGAGTGAGAAGAAAAAGGTTGAGTAATTGCATCAAAATGCCATTCATCGTTAGAAAGAATGTCATTCCAATTGATAAGACGAGGAACGAATATAGAACTATGCTCATGATTGGCCTCCATGAGCATGGTTACACCTTTTTGGCTCTCAATTCGAGCCTTTGGTGCAATAGTAGTAGACATAAGCCGATAATATACTCTATAGATAATCGCTATCTCTCGAGTATTGGCTTTGCTATTAAGATTTTTAGTTTTGACATTGAGTGTCAAAGAATCCATGACATTAGCATCATTAATGTCTATTGAAAAGTTAGGATAACAATTAAAGTTAACTGGGCCATCAGCTAGATTACTTTGAAGAAAACCTAACAGAGAATCATACAAATTAAGAAATCTGTCATCTCTAAGGAGGACACAAATAGGAATATCTAAGCCTTTCCTGAACAGGGGCTTAACAGCAACTTGCACTAAACCAATATGCAAATAATTGAATTTATTTTTATAACGATTAATATCGTTAGCATTCAACAAGCGAATAATTTCAAGGGAATTATTAATAGCAACAGTTGATTCACAAGTTTTAATATTGTGATTAACAAATAAATTAAATTTACCTAAATGATAAATAACTTTAAAAGGTTCTTCTGGAATATTCCAGTTAAAATTGTTAATAACAAAATCTTTGTTTATAACAATTTTAACAGGAATATGATGGCTCTGTGGCCGAATAGAAGAGATTACAGTGATACATGGACTGGAAGTAGTCGCAATATCAGAAGTGGGTTCTGCAGAAAGATCAATATTGCAGGGAGGATAATCTAAGTTATCCTTTTCAGGGGTTTCTTCAGTTTCTTCATCGAGATTTTGTTTGGCAATCTCTTTGAGGATTTTATCAGCAATGACATCAGTTTCGACTTTCCCAAGTCTAAATTTAATGTCTTTGATTTCCTCTTTAAGAGTTTTGACTTCATGATGAAGATCAGAAATGGTAGGTTCGGCATTTCTTTCGAACCTATTCATGATTTGCTTCATGCTGAAAGGTTCAACCATAGTACGAGCTTTAGGCTTTTCCGTTTGGTTGAGAATAAGATTCTTGAGTTCTAAAAGATATTTTTTTCTAGCTTCTTCATTATCAATGTGTTCAATAATGTCGAAGAGAGCTTCTTTAGAGTCATTACTAAGGACTCTGATTTGAGGAATATCTTCACAAACACAGAAAGCTTCTGTGCAGTTACAGTTTTTTCCAGATTGGCTAGAATCTGAATCATAATCGACGTTGATATTTTCTTCGTCGCTATATTCAGCAGAATTATCTGAAGAATCGGATAAAGGTTCTTCAAGAATAGAAAAAAGCTTTTCTTTGGTTGCTTCGTCTATTTCAAGACTGTTGATCTTCTTCTGTTTACCAGACCTGCATTCACTAGCTCTATGGCCAGATTTTCCACAAGTCCAACATACATCCTCTTTGGATTTCTTAAATCCTTTATGCTTTTTCCTTCTTTTGGAAGACTTTTTGTAATCCCTTTCAGAAGTTCTTCTAGACTTACTACGATGAGTCTTCGTATTTTCCTTGTTCTCCTTCCTGATTTTTCTTGAAGGAGGTGTTAGAGAAATAAATCCGAAGTCTTGATAGAAACTTCCTAATTCTCGTCTTGACGAAGATTTTTCCTTTTTAAGTTGATGTTCCAACTTAATATCTGTACAAAGTTCTAATCCCACAGTGTTTATAACACTAATAAGATCTCCATAAGTAATTTGATCATAAGGAATTTTTCCTTCATTCCTATCTTGGATCTTTGTTCTTACTTTATCAGCAAAAAGCGGTGGAAGTCCGCTTACAAATCTTTCTTTCCAAAAGTCTAAATGACAATCAGGTCTGATCATTACCTTTTGCATAAAATTGTATTTATACCAGGTAAAATCATCTAATGAAGGACAACTAATGTTGTTAAGGATTTGGAGACTCCTGTCTTGAAATAACTTAGGTTCTCCAATAAAATGCTTTACTATATGATAGAGAAGAGTAGCACAAGCATCTTCTTTAAAAACTTCAGTAGGGACTTCCTCAATTCCCTCCATTTTAATAACAGTCTCAGTAGCATGAGTATCATAAATAACTCGTTTAGTTTCTTCTGAAACATAATTGTCCCACCAATATTTTAACATACCTGTGAATCCTGCAACTATCATAGAAGCAGCTTCTCTGTCAGAAGAATTTCTTATTTTATAAGCTGTAATAGCTATTCCCATCTCATGGAGTTTATTATAGATCTGATGTTCTGCTAAACCATCGATTTTCCATTCAGTTATACTGCTTCCTTCATGAGAGGAAGTGGAGAGAAAAGCATTTTCCTCATATTGGACGTCTGGGAAAGAAGGTCTTTTTTGATAGTTTTTTCGGTTAGGATATCTATCATTGGAGAGTTTTTGGACAAGATTATCTTTGTCACTAATGGTAGCAACTTTCTTACCATTCTTATCAGATATTGAGAAGTTGGCAAGTTTCTCATTGATCTTATCCAGAATATTGTCTGAAATATCAAAGGTATTTTTAAGCTTGGGGTAATTTTCTCTGGAAAATTCATTGATTTTGAATATGGGATTCTGATCAATTTTCTGACTTTTATTTGAAGTTGATAAAGGGATAGGCTTTCCAGAAAAAGAGCCCTTTTCTTTGGAATCTTCTATTTGTCTAGAAACAACATGAAGAATTTGGTTAGTATAGTTATTTTGCTCTATAATCTTATTAAGATCAAGAGTAATGGGTAAAGAAGTAGGTTTCTCTGTGGAAAGGATTTTAAAAGGCGAAGCGTTTATAATGGTTCCAGAAATAGGGATATTTATTCCTTCAAGAGGAGGAGTAACATCTTCAATGACTTTGTTTGAAGTAGTGTACCATTTATGGACAATGACTTTAAGGGTTTCCTTTTGATCATCATTTTTTTCCAGTCATTTCAAACCACTTAAAGAAGTCTATTTCACAACCAATTCTTTTCATATCATTCATCCAAGAACTTGCAAAATTCTCTCTTTCTTGAAGAAAATAAGTAACAGTATACCAATTTCTGTTGATTTGGTTATTGGGATGAGTCCAAGATTTTTGTAGAATCTTAGGATCTGGAGTAAATTCTTTTTCAGATTTAATCATTTGTAAGAAATCAGGTACCGCATCCTTTTTATTAGAAGGTGGTTCCATATCACTAGCTGTAGGGCTAGTAGGAATTTCTTGATAATAAACCTTTGGAGTATTTCCAGAAAAATCTACTCCGGTCATCTTTCCTTTACTATTGTCTCTGTGGACAAGTTCATCATCATCATCCTCCAATAACGGATCGGCGGTAATCCTCCGAAGTTGTATTAGTAAAATATGACAAAATTATATCGAAAGATTAAAAGAGAGAGTTATAAAAACTTACAAACTTTTATTTATATGAACATGAAAGGAGCTACAAGCGGAAGCATTAAAAACATTGATAGAGAGAGAGGTTTTCAATATTGGAAAAATAGCTAATGCCTTCTAAGGTGAGAGAATTCTTCCTTTTATAGACTAAGGAGTTCTCTTTTACAAAAGTTGATAATACAATTCTTTTGACTGTCGGTAGCTGGGTCCATTGCTTTTTTATAAAGCATATGGGATTCCTTTTTGGAATAGTAATACGTCTCCGTGAATAAAGCAATTCCGACCTTTGGTCTCTGCTTTCTCCAAGAGCCATAATCCTATTCATAATCGGGGTCCACATATGACTGTGCGATTCCTTTGAGATCACACATGTCCCCGTTACTACTTCCAGATGATGCTGCATCATTTATCAACTGCATTATCTGGGTTTCTGTATAATCTTCAAGATTATCCATGGCCTTTTTGAGCTTTGCCTTTAACTCTGCTTTGGATAATTTTGAGCTTGTATTACTGCTTGTTCCTGCAGTGAGGTTGGGAGCTTTGATTCCTGCTGGCTTAGGAGTCCACCCTTTGATCATAATTTCTTTAGCTAAGAAACAAATTTTTTCTATGTCAACCTTGGTAAAATTCCAAGTAATGATATAAGATATTCTTTTTTGAATAAAAAATTTACAAAGTTTAATGTTTTCTGAAAGAGTAGAAATCTCTTCTTTGTTCTGAAATTCATCAAACCTAACATGAAACTGTTGGGGCAAAATTTGTAAATTTCCTCCAAAGATGTTCCACCATTCATAGAACCATCTGGGAATAACTGCTTTTATTACCTGGGGGCAATATTTAATAAACCAAGTATGCCTTGGTCTCAAATAGATAAAATTGAACCAGGCTGCTTTATAATCATGCCAATTATAGGTCTGAGGCCTATGCTGCATAGACAAAGATATCGGAGTATGCAAATGATTTGTAAACCATTCAAATGGAGATAAAATCCTTTTAATAGTAAACCTTGAATATCTTATGAACTCAGGATTTTGTTCATCTCTGTTGTGTTCAATCTCGATAGATTCTGTGTCTATCAGAATAGCTTCATAGAACTTTCTGGTCTTGTAAGAGCAATCTGTATCAACAAAATTGTTATCTGTGTAACAAGGTTCCAAAAGAGTATCAATTCCAAGGCTTTCGTAATCCTTGTCAATGGCTAATAAAGGTAACATCTGGGTGGTTACAAACTCAAAATTTTCTTCTTTTACAGAAGGGATTTGCTTAGGAGCTGATAACTCTAGTTTGATGGCTTGAGCGAAGGATTCAGGAACCTTCATTTCATAACTATTTTTAGTTTGTACAGAGGAGCTTGATGCTTCTTGAGGGAAAGGTTTATTAGGTAAAGGTCTATTAGGCCTCATGTGGATCAACTTTGTTGGATTGGGAGGAGGTAATGCAGGCAATTTAGGATAGTCTGCCAAAAGAGTGAATTTATTATCAAAGACCGGTCTTTGTGGGGTTTTTGCCGGTGTTAAGGGTGGTAAGACGAATGGTTTCGCCATTTGTTTTCCTTCTTTAGAAGGAGGGTTAGGCTTGAAAGGCCTCATTTTTTCCCTGTAAAAATTCTCTTGTTAGAAAATCAGGTAAAGAGTTATTTTCTCCTTTTATAAAATCAATTTGAAAATCAAAGCTATATAGTAGAGCTTGCCATCTAGCAAATATTTGTTTTGAAACGAGATTTTTAACATCTTTTTGTAGAATTTCTTCAGCTGATTTACAATCAACTCTTAATAAAAATTCTTTGTTAATTAAATCATCTTGAAATTTTGTGATACATAGCACTATAGACAAGATTTCTTTTTTTAACAGTTGAATAATTCTTTTGAGCAGAATTCCAAATTCCTGAAGTAAAATGAACTAATTGTTCGGGAGATTCTAGAGAACTTCTTTGTTTCAGGATACCTCCATAACCTAAATCAGAAGCATCAGTTTCAACTATCATAGAATCTTTAGGATTAGGAATACCTAAACAAGGACGACTTTGGACTAACTTTTTAACTGTTATAACAGCTTGAGTTTGATCAGGTCCTCAAGGGACAGGGTTCTTCTTGAGCCTTTTATATAAAGGTTCACAGACCTATCTAACTTTAGGAATGAAATCAGCAACATATATTTAAACTGCCTAAAAATCTTTGTAATTGAGTTTTGTCAATAATTTCATTAGGGAATTTTGACGAGAACTCAATGGCTCTACAGATAGGCTTATAACTTCCTTGATAAAGATCATGCCCTAAGAATCGTACAGAAGTTTGAAAGAGCTTAATCTTTTTGGAACTAACAACTAAACCATTATTTTTTACAATCTTAAAGAATGTATTAAGATGCTTAAAATGCGAATCAATATCATCAGAAAAGATAAGCACATCATCAATGTAAACAATAGACATGTAGCTATAATCATTAAAAATTCTATTCATAATATTTTGAAATTCTGAAGGGGCATTTTTAAGACCAAAAGGCATAACATTCCATTCATATTGTCCAAATGGGACATTGAAAGCAGTTTTATATTTATCTTTATCGGCAATTTGAATTTGCCAAAAACCCGATTTCATATCAAACTTGCTATAAACATTAGCCTTATAGGTTCTTTTTAAAAAATCTCTTTTGTTAGGTATCGGGTACCTAATCCATTTTAAAACAGAATTCAGAGGTTTATAATTTATAACAAGTCTAGGTGCTCCTCTTTCTTTTTCAGCACTGTTGTTAACATAGAAAGCAGAGCAACTCCAAGGAGATTTAGAGAATTTAATAATTTTATTTTTCAATAAATTATCAATTTCAGTTTTACAATAATCCATCATTTCATGATTCATTTGAATAGGTCTAGCCTTGGTAGTAATAGATTGTTCATTAAAACCCTCAATATAAGGTAATTCAACAATATGTCTTTTTCTTTCCCAAAAACCATAAGGGAAATCAGAGCAAATTTCATCTTCAAATTTTTTGTGAAGATTGGATATTTTAGCAATCATCTCCGGGGTTTTTAAAATTTGCTCACTTTTTTTGATTTTAATTTCTTCTTTGACAAAATTAACATGCTGAGATAAAAAATTTATTCTAAAAACCATTTTTTCTATGATAAAATTACTTTCATATTGGGAAAGAGTTTTAACAAAAGGAAAATGTAATTCTTTTCCCAATATGGAAGTAGTAATACCATTAAGATTAGTGATAAAAGGTTTTATCTGAGTGATAAAAAGTATTCCAAGAATAATATCTTCATTACTATCTTCAGTAATAATGAAATCATTAGTTAAACAAATATTATTATTGCAAATATGAGCTTTAGAAAGCTTATAATTAATTTTGAGCAACTCACCAGTAGCAGAATATAATTTAGAAGTACTTTTTTCTAAATACTTAGTAGGAACAATACCTTTAACAATGCAATTTCTATCTGCACCACTGTCAAGTAAAGCAATTCTGTTAATAACAAAATCTTTGTTTATAACAATTTTAACAGGAATATGATGGCTCTGTGGCCGAATAGAAGAGATTACAGTGATACCTGGACTGGAAGTAGTCGCAATATCAGAAGTGGGTTCTGCAGAAAGATCAATATTGCAGGGAGGATAATCTAAGTTATCCTTTTCAGGGGTTTCTTCAGTTTCTTCATCGAGATTTTGTTTGGCAATCTCTTTGAGGATTTTATCAGCAATGACATCAGTTTCGACTTTCCCAAGTCTAAATTTAATGTCTTTGATTTCCTCTTTAAGAGTTTTGACTTCATGATGAAGATCAGAAATGGTAGGTTCGGCATTTCTTTCGAACCTATTCATGATTTGCTTCATGCTGAAAGGTTCAACCATAGTACGAGCTTTAGGCTTTTCCGTTTGGTTGAGAATAAGATTCTTGAGTTCTAAAAGATATTTTTTTCTAGCTTCTTCATTATCAATGTGTTCAATAATGTCGAAGAGAGCTTCTTTAGAGTCATTACTAAGGACTCTGATTTGAGGAATATCTTCACAAACACAGAAAGCTTCTGTGCAGTTACAGTTTTTTCCAGATTGGCTAGAATCTGAATCATAATCGACGTTGATATTTTCTTCGTCGCTATATTCAGCAGAATTATCTGAAGAATCGGATAAAGGTTCTTCAAGAATAGAAAAAAGCTTTTCTTTTGTTGCTTCGTCTATTTCAAGACTGTTGATCTTCTTCTGTTTACCAGACCTGCATTCACTAGCTCTATGGCCAGATTTTCCACAAGTCCAACATACATCCTCTTTGGATTTCTTAAATCCTTTATGCTTTTTCCTTCTTTTGGAAGACTTTTTGTAATCCCTTTCAGAAGTTCTTCTAGACTTACTACGATGAGTCTTCTTATTTTCCTTGTTCTCCTTCCTGATTTTTCTTGAAGGAGGTGTTAGAGAAATAAACCCGAAGTCTTGACAGAAACTTCCTAATTCTCGTCTTGACGAAGATTTTTCCTTTTTAAGTTGATGTTTCAACTTAATATCTGTACAAAATTCTAATCCCACAGTGTTTATAACACTAATAAGATCTCCATAAGTCATTTGATCATAAGGAATTTTTCCTTCATTCCTATCTTGGATCTTTGTTCTTAATTAATCAGCAAAAAGCGGTGGAAGTCCGCTTACAAATCTTTCTTTCCAAAAGTCTAAATGACAATCAGGTCTGATCATTACCTTTTGCATAAAATTGTATTTATACCAGGTAAAATCATCTAATGAAGGACAACTAATGTTGTTATGGATTTGGAGACTCTTGTCTTGAAATAACTTAGGTTCTCTGATAAAATGCTTTGCTATATGATAGAGAAGAGTAGCACAAGCATCTTCTTTAAAAACTTCATTAGGGACTTCCTCAGTTCCCTTCATTTTAATAACAGTCTCAGTAGCATGAGTATCATAAATAACTCGTTTCGTTTCTTCTGAAACATAATTGTCCCACCAATGTTTTAACATACCTATGAATCCTGCAACTATCATAGAAGCAGCTTCTCTGTCAGAAGAATTTCTTATTTTATAAGCTGTAATAGCTATTCCCATCTCATGGAGTTTATTATAGATCTGATGTTCTGCTAAACCATCGATGTTCCATTCAGTTATACTGCTTCCTTCATGAGAGGAAGTGGAGAGAAAAGCATTTTCCTCATATTGGACGTCTGGGAAAGAAGGTCTTTTTTGATAGTTTTTTCGGTTATGATATCTATCATTGGAGAGTTGTTGGACAAGATTATCTTTGTCACTAATGGTAGCAACTTTCTTACCATTCTTATCAGATATTGAGAAACTGGCAAGTTTCTAATTGATCTTATCCAGAATATTGTCTGAAATATCAAAGGTATTTTTGAGCTTGGGGTAATTTTCTCTGGAAAATTCATTGATTTTGAATATGGGATTCTGATCAATTTTCTGACTTTTATTTGAAGTGGATAAAGGGATAGGCTTTCCAGAAAAATAGCCCTTTTCTTTGGAATCTTCTATTTGTCTAGAAACAACATGAAGAATTTGGTTAGTATAGTTATTTTGCTCTATAATCTTATTAAGATCAAGAGTAATGGGTAAAGAAGTAGGTTTCTCTGTGGAAAGGATTTTAAAAGGCGAAGCTTTTATAATGGTTCCAGAAATAGGGATATTTATTCCTTCAAGAGGAGGAGTAACATCTTCAATGACTTTGTTTGAAGTAGTGTACCATTTATGGACAATGACTTTAAGGGTTTCCTTTTGATCATCAATTTTTTCCAGTCATTTCAAACCACTTAAAGAAGTCTATTTCACAACCAATTCTTTTCATATCATTCATCCAAGAACTCGCAAAATTCTCTCTTTCTTGAAGAGAATAAGTAACAGTATACCAATTTCTGTTGATTTGGTTATTGGGGTGAGTCCAAGATTTTTGTAGAATCTTAGGATCTGGAGTAAATTCTTTTTCAGATTTAATCATTTGTAAGAAATCAGGTACCGCATCCATTTTATTTGAAGGTGGTTCCATATCATTTGCATACTCCGATATCTTTGTCTAAGGTAAGGGGGCTTATATGGCTATTTAGCGACTGTAGTGATTGTGTGCTGTTTGTACCTTCTGGGCTTATGGGGCCAGGTTAGGTTATTTCTTGTTATGTTCTTATATTTTCTTGTTATAGGGATATAAAGTATTGTACTTGTGTTTCACCCTTGCCCTTTTCGTTAAATAGTTATACTTCCATTTCAACATTTTGTTTACCGTACATGTTCCATACATTATTTTGTACTGATGCCCCCCTTGGGGTGCTGCATTCATGCCTGCAGGTCCTAATCGACAACAAGAGAGGTCTACCGAGTAGCATAACAGCCTATTAAGCAGATTGGTTGACTCCTTTCTTCTAGGGGTTGTCACAGTCCCAGAGGTTTTCTTATTTTTCTTTTTGAAGATTTTGGGTAGGCTGTGGCCCTGTCCCATCCAAGTGTTATATTCGTAGAGGCTTGTAGACTAGTGTGTTGGGTTGTATTGTTACGTTATTTGCGATGTTGGCCTTGCTTTCTAGTCGGTTGATGTTTGATAGTTTCATGGCATATGGTTTTTATTTGTACCTATTCTCAGTTTCTCTATAAATATCATGGTGGCTTTGATGGCCCACATAGAGTTTATGTTTTCCTAGACACCATGGTGGCCTCGACGGCCCAAACAAGCTTATATGCTAGCTGTTTATATTGCTTTATATAAACTGTAGGGAGTAGTTGTTTTCTTTGTAGTGTTGTTGATAGGGGCCTTGCCGACCGATGGCTTTTTTTTAAGCCGAGATATACTTGTTTGTTTTCTTAACTGTGTGTGGCTGCCATGGGCCGTTAGCAAGTGGTTTAGCAGCGTCGGCACATGCCTAAGTTTTGGCATCAAGTTCCTATTGCGCCCGTCGATTTTGGAGCGTGACAAACTTGGTATCGGAGCAACATCGTATCCTAGGGAGTTTACAAGCCGTGTCAAGTAGAGTCTTATTTATAAATATGTTGTGCGCCATATTCTATAAGCAGAAACCTACAAACATCATTTAGTAAAGTTACCCTCTTTCACTCAAATCGTGTTATAGAGCTGAGTCATAAGGGTTGAGCTCTTTCGATTACGATTGCTTCTGAACTTGCACTATTGCTGCTCTTACTAATGACCTAGACATATCATAGAGATTCAGGCTATTACATAGAACAAATAGGCTCTAATCAGCAATACACAGTTAAAAGGATGAAGAGAGAAGGTTTGGATGAAAGCTCCCGAGCATCATGCTTGTAGCAGTATCGTTGCCTAGAGCAGTCAAGATCAATTGTGCTACATTGTGATATTTGAGATGATTCACATATTGGGAGTTGTCACATAAAAGGTTATTATTACGGCTATGAGGGTAATATACATAGATATTGTCCATTCATGGACCAGTAAGGGACAGAGGTTCGGATTAGCAGTAGAGTCATCTACTTCAGTACATTCTGCATAGAGAGGGCCACATTTTTTGTCTGATAGAGGTTGAGGTATAGGATGAGCATCTAGTTCTGGCAGTGGCTAGAAGTGTACTTATGCATTGACAGATGTCCAACCGATATCAATTCCATCATGCAGAATGATACTAGTAGAATTAAAGCAATTGAAGGAGCAACTAAAAGACTTATTAGGTAAGGGCTTCATCAAGCCAAGTGCATCATCAAAGGGTACACCAGTATTATTTGTGCGGAAGAAAAATGGTTCATTGAGCATGTATATAGACTACATACAACTTGATAAGGTGACTGTAAAGAACATATATCCATTGCCAAGGATTGATAACTATTTTGACTAGTTACAGGGTGCCTGATATTACTCAAAGTTTGATTTAAGTTTAGGTTATCATTAGGTGCGAATTCGAGAGAGTGATATTTCAATGACAGCAATCAAGACAAGATATGGTCATTTTGAGTTTCTTGTGATATCTTTCAAATTGACAAATGTCCCAATAGCATATATAGACCTCATGAAAAACATATTCAGGTCATTCATAGACATGTTCATGATAGTTTTCATTGATGAGATTCAGGTATATTCACGATTAGAGGGGGAGCATAGGGACAATCTCCAAGAAGTATTTCAGGTATTCTGAGGTTAAAAATTGTATGATAAGCTCTCATCGTGTGAGTTCTTATTGTATTCTAGGGCCTTCTTGGGCTATATTGTATCAAATGTTGGTATATATGTTAATATGAAGAATATTGAGGTTATGAAGACTTGGCTTAAACCCATAACCTCAACAGAAGTTCATAGCTTTCTGGCGTTAGCAGGCTCAGTAGCAGAAGTCTTTAGCCGTTATTATAGCAGAAGACAGAACCCTTGGAAACAGACATCGAGTGTGTGTTCTAGATGTTGCAGTTCTTCGACAATAGATTATGGTAGATATATACTATTCTCAATGTTCTATTCACCCAGGTTCGATGAAGATGTATCATGATACTAAAGATACTTACTAGTGGCCTTGGATGAAGAAAGACATTGTTCAGTTCGTGGCACAGTGTCCTAATTGTCAACAGGTGAAGGTCTAGCACCAAACACCAAGTGGGCTGAGTCAAGAGATACCCATTCCATTGTGGAAGTAGGAGGCAATAAATATAGACTTTGTTACAGGTTTGCGTCGCTAACAACAGAAGTTTGATTCTATTTGGATAATTATCGGCAGACTAACAAAATTAGTCCATTTCTTGCCGGTCAGGACCATATTTTCAGCTCAAGATTTTGTAGTTTTATACATTAGAGAGATTTTTAGATTGCATGGTGTCCATGTATCGATTATTTTAGGCAGGGGACCACTGTTTACATCACATTTCTGGAAATCTTTCTAGAAGGGTCGGGGGATGCTGGTAAACCTTAGCATAGCATTTCATTCTCATATTGACGGCCAAGCTGAACGTACGTTCTAGACGCTCGAGGGTATGTTATAGGCGTATGGTCTAGATTTCAAAGAAAATTGGAATGATCACTTGCAATCATCAAATTTGCTTATAATCATAGCTACCATTCCAGCATCGGTATGGCACTGTATGAGGATTTAAATGGAAGAAAATGCAGATCCCCTCTTGGTTGATTTGAGGTTGGAGAATCGGGACTACTTGAACAAGACTTAGTGTTATAGGCCGTGGAATAGGTTAGGTTAATTAGAGAGCGGTTGTAAAATCTCAAAGCCTTCAAAAATCATATGCACAAGTTAGGAGGCAAGATTTAGAGTTTTATGTTGATGATCAGGTTTTTCAGAAAGTTTCTCCTATTAAGGGCGTTATGAGATTTTGCAAGAAGGGCAAGTTGAGGCCCTAGGTACAATGGGCCTTATCGCATCTTGCAACATATAAGCTGATTTTCATATGAGCTTGAGTTACCTCAAGAGTTAGATGCAGAACACCGAGTTTTTTAGTTTCTATTTTACAAATGTGTATTGGAGATCAAACAAGTATAGCATCGACACAATAAATGTTCAGATTCCAGAGGAGCTATCTTATGAAGAAGTCCCTATTTACATAGTAGATCGTTAAATAAGAAGATTGTGAAATAAGAATATAGCTTCGGTAAAAGTGTTGTAGCAAAGCCGTAATGTTGAGGAGCTGATATGGGAAGCTGAGGAGGACATAAAGTCCAAATATCTCGCATTATTCATTCCTTCAAATAAATAGGCTAGCATATGAGTATATTAGATATTTTACTTATGAGCTATATGAGTTCGTGTATTGGTTCCTATGATGCCGCAAATATAATCATCATTCGACGACGAATGACCCTTAGGGGGAAGGATGTGACACCTCGTCCGTTTGAACGTTGGAATTAACTCATACTTTTTGAATGAGAATTAGATTACTAAACATATATGTATGGATGATATATGAATTATTTGTATTGCACAAAGTTTATGTGTTAAGTGTTAAAGTAAAGGAAGTTACGAAATAAAATTCGGCCAAAAGTAATTGTAAATGCCATTAAGGAATTCTCTGAAAGTTTGGGTCAAATGTCTTAGCCGTTTTCTCCTAATATATAAGGAGTTAGAACTCCCATAACTAATCAAATCGAAGGTCTACGAGTCTAGTTTCAAACGCACTAAAACATTCATCAATACAACTTTAGAATTGAGAGATATGCAGGTTTTTGAGAAACTGCACAAGCAGACATCTCGATGTGGGTCCCCCAGCCCCTAAGTTTGTTATTCTTTAAATACACCCATCTCCTTCGTTTTTTCCCATTAGAACTGATAAAAAAAACCCATAAAAATAAGAACTAAAGCTACTAAATCCTCCATGGGTGTTTATTCTTTCAACTCGGAAGTTAAACGGAAGTTGCTCTACGTCGTGAGTTCATCAACGTGGTATAGTTTTCTTGTTGATTTGGGCTCCAATTACTGTAGCTTCAAAGAGGCAGAATCTTAGTATTATTATTTCAGACATTTTGGTTGAGGTAATATTATTTTTACAACCCTCCTTCATAGTTCCATGTCGTAGTATCATTTTTACAGATTTTTGAGCCACGTGGTGGTGTTTCTGATATTGTGGTTGTGGGCAACCCCTTAGTCTTATTTGGTTTGGCTGTTACTGTTGTTTATTGATGGTTTTAAGGTGCTGGATGTTATTGGGGGTTGGTTTGATTCTTATTGGAGTCACGTACGATGGTTGTTGGATTGAACGGCGTGAAGTACGCCTAATTATGTTGCCTAGGGAGCTTGTGCTCTTTGAGATGTTGTTTGAATGTCTTCAATGGATTCAGCTGCTGATTATTGTTATTTTCGGACTCATTTTATGGTTTGAACTTTGCTGGTAACGAGTGTGGCATTAGCATCTTATTAACTACTTATGGTTCATTCTTACAACCTTGTTGATTTTCACATTATTGCGTTACTTTGGTTGGCCAAGCATCATATAGACAACTTTTGGACATTGGTTGAAAGGTATGTTAAGTCTATTATTTCTCTTCTGGCGTGATCCTAATGGCCTAAGCTTGTTATGGCCGGTGTATTATCATTATTTGACCTGTAGCCCTGTCTTGTTTAGTTGGCTATGGTCATATGATATAATGTCTATCGGCGACACTTTACTCCTTATTTAGTGGCCTAGAAAAGCATGTTATGATTAATTATGATTACTTGTATTTTTATGATATTTTATCATGTGGCTATCGCCTATGAGCTTGTTTTGGCCTCAGCAGACACTGAAACTGCAGGGTACTTGAGCATACAAATTGATTCTTACACCAAACCTACTGTCAGGGTAGACTGAGCCTTCAGGCCTGGTAGACAGAGCCTTTGGGCCAGGTAGACCGAGCCTACGGGCCGGGTAAATCGTGCCTACAGGCCGGGTAGGCTGTACCTACACATATATATATTGTACCACAGAGCCTCAAATTTGTGTTGATTCATGGCACACCTACGGGGAAGCATATATGTATTGAACCACAAAGCCTCAGATTTGCGTTGATTCATGGCACACCTACGGGGCAGCATATATGTAATGTACCACAGAGCTTCAAATTTGCATTGATTTATGGCACATGTACATTTAGACAATTCAGATTAGATTATCATTGAGATCTAAGTAAAGGGGCAAATATGGCTATTTAACGACTGTTTACGCTTTTTAAGACCAGTAGTGATTGTGTGCTATTTGTACCTGTCGGGCTTATGGGGGCTAGGTCAGGTTATTACTTGTTATGTACTTAAATTTTATTGTTATAGAGTGATAAGGTATTGTACTTGTGCTTCACCCTGATGAGTCAGTTTTGACTCATTTAGAGCTTAATTTGTGCTAAATTAGTGTCATTAATGCCTATTTTGCACTCATCACTAATGTTAAATTGCTTATGTGCAGCTAGGAGGCTTTGGAATAAGGCAAGGACAAAATCATGAAACAAGGAACTGAAAAGTTGCAAAATGGATAGAACAAGAAGGTTGGTGCTTGCAAAGGGCAACTCGGCGTCTCGCCGAGTGGATAGTGTTATCGCCTAAAGTATCAGGAAACGAGGAGAAGAAGTAGGTCAAGTCGGCGAGCTTGGGAACTTAACGGCGAGTTGCCGATTGGAACGGCGAGCCCGATGTTAATCACCTAAAGTTCCAGGAAGAAATTAATGTTCAAGAGTTAAACGGCAAGGGCGAGCAACTCGGCGCATCGCCGAGTGGAAGGTCGAGCCCGACTTACGCCGCTGAATGACCTCGTGTGTGAAAATTTTGAAATTTTCTACGATAGTTTAAATAGGAATTTTGAAAAGAGAGTTGAGAGAGAGGAGAGAACCCAGAGCTTAGACTACCAAGTACATTTGCACTTTGCATAGTTTTAGCTAATTTTTAACATTTTCTTGTGGGATTTTTGAATTTAGACATTGTGTTTAATTTTAATTGAGTTCATTTGCTGTTTGAAGACTTGGAAAATCAATGGCGAACGTCTTTGGTAACTATTTATTCATTCTTGCTATGATTGGCTAAAACCCCAATGTCTTAGGGGTGTGATTATGTGTTCAATAACTTAATTAGCTTGTGGGTCTTATGGATTGCTGATTTTAATGCTGTTTTAGAATGGGTTTAGTATCTAATTCGTGTTTTAAGTTTATGAATTGAAGTTGCAAATTGAGTTTTATTTTATATCTCTGTGTATGCTTGTAAAAGATATATTAGAATGGCATTAGCGATTTATGATTGTATGAGTTGTTGCTTTTAATAAGCAGCTTGGCAAAATGGGTTGAATTAAGGTGTAAGGTTGTTCTTTAAGTGTAGTGCTTATTGGGGATTGATAAAACCCAATTGAAAGCATGATAGCTGATTGAAAAATGGCTATTATACTTATAATCTTGCCTGCACATTGTGTTTCAGCATGTTTAAGCAATCCGTAAAGACCCATTTAGTGAAATTGGTATTTGAACACTCACACATCCCTAAGGTCCCTTCTCCCATTGATTAAGTTCATTTTTAAATCTTGTTTGTTACAATTAATCATTCGATCTCCATACATTTGATAATTGAAAATTCAAGAATTTACATTAAGCATGATTTTACTTGTTTTTATCTACAAAAAGCTAGATCACTTTATTACTTCACATTTGAATTATGTATTTAAAATCATTCCTCGTGGGGTCGACCCCAACTCTTCGTTGGGTTTATATTGCTAACGACCGCCTACACCCTGACTTGTGTGAGGTATAGTTTGAGCGTTATCAAAAAATGGCGCCGCTGCCGGGGAATGGTGTCTAGAATTCTTATAGTTAAATGTTTTAGTGAACTAGTTTAATTTTAGTTGAATTTACTTATTCGTTCTTTTTTTTGTTTACTTTCAATAGCTGAAGACATGAGTGAAGCCGGTAGTGTTGTTGGTCAAAATGATGACATTTAGAACTTGAATGACTTTAATATTGCTCAAGTCGGATGCGCTGGAGTTATACGCTTGCCCCCTACTGAGGGTATTGCAATCTTTCATGTCACCAGGACCATGATTCAGCTGCTACAACTCAAAGGTTTCTTTGGAGGACTTGCTCAAGAGGTTCCCCATGAGCACATTCAGAACTTCCTAGATGTATGTAGCCCTTTCATATTTAAGAACATCTCTCAAGAGTCAATCCGATTTCGGTTGTTTTCCTTTTCTCTAGCTGGGGATGCAACAAAGTGGTTGGCTGAACTGCCAAGAGATTCCATCACTTCGTGGGTAGAGCTGACTGAAGCATTCCTTAAATGATTCTTTCCCCCTTCGAAGATGGTGAAGTTGAGAGATGGTATTCAGAATTTGAAGAGACTTGACGGTGAACCAATTCATGAGTCGTGGCTTAGGTTTTAAAAGCTACTTCTGCAATGTCCCACTCATGGTTTGCCCGAGAATGTGCTATTGTAATACTTCTATCGTAGCCTTGACTCTGTGAACAAGTCTATAGCTGATCGTTTGATTCAAGGTGGTATTATGTGCCAGCCATTTCCTATATCGTAGGCGTTGCTTGATGATATGACTAAGATCAACCGAGCATGGCATACAAGAGAAGACCAAGTTTCACCTCTTGTGGTTGGAGTGACAAAGGAGAAAATTAAGAAGGACCAAAAGCGTGATGCAAACATGGCTAAGATAATGACCCAAATGGATTTGTTAACAAAGCTTGTTATGGGTCCAAGTTCAAAAGCCGTGAATGCAGTTGCTATGAGTCCAGATGATGCAAAATTTGAAGCCATGTACTATAAAGAAGTCCAATTCTTGTCGAATCAGATGACGGATTCTCATCCAAGCTATCAAAGGCCAGGTGGGAATAAAGGTTGGAACAAAGAAGGTGGTGGTTGGAGAGACAATAGAGAGTGGCATGATAGAGCTGCAAATTGGAGAGAAGGTAAAAAAGATAGGTATGTGCCTCGACATGATCGGTTCAAAGCCAAAGAACCTAAGGCTGATCTTTAGAGTTTTAGAACTGAAGACATACTTGCTTGTATTTTGAACAAGGTGGAAGGGTAAGACAAAGTACTCAAGGAAATAAAGAATGGCGTCTCTTCTCTAACTCAGACAGTCACTTCGCACTCAACTTCCATCAAACAGCTTCAATCACAGGTGGTTCAAATCTCAACCCAGCTAAATCCAAAGCCAACAGGTGGGCTCCCGAGTGATACTCTAGCAAACCCAAAGAACGAGAATGCTCAATGTGCTGTAATGGGTTGATGCCTGAAAGCCACGTCGTGCCATGACGTTAAATAAGGTGCTTCTTGGGATGCAACCCAAGCTTTATTTTAGTTGTCTTGAGTTGTTTTGAATAGCGTATGTTGGTTGTGTAGGTTAGATGATGAAATTTCAAGTGATGGCTACTAGGCGAGGGGTTGGACAACTCGGTGCATCACCCAAAGACCCCTGGGATCGCCTAAATTCGTCAAAAATTGAAGACTGAAGTTGAAGGCTACACTGGAAGATTGGGCGAGCCAACTGCCCACTTGGCGCATTGCCGAGTGAAAAGGCAAGCCCGATCTAGCTCGCCTTCTGGACATGCATAGTAGCCTTGCCTATTGTGACTTTCGACGAGGTTTTGAACCAATCGATGCATTGCCGAACCAACCGGCGACGTTAATAACCTCGCCCAATGGGGCGCGAACTGAAGGATTTTTAAACTTTTCAAATTCAAATTTTCATTCTACTTGAAATTTTCCCTACCTCCTCACATACCCACACACTTTTGCACTTTAATTCTTGAAATTAGTTGCATTTTCTTACGTTTGGAGTGCATTGGACCTGTCCTCTATCTCTGCTTAGCTATTTTTGCATTGCTTTGTTATCTTTGAGGTTAGTTTTTGTGGGTTTCAAAATTTTCATGTCATTTTCATTGATTTAACTTGAGAATAGATGAGTGCTTGATTTTATGCTAAATTGTATGCCTTGATTGCTTCTCATTAGTTCGATTGTATGAATTGGGTCTGAGCATGACTAATTTTCATAATTTCTGGCCTAGTTGAACTGGGTATTTGATTTTTGTGATTGTGGGATGTTGATTTATTGATGGGTGAAGTCTAAGTAGCCCCAAATTCAATCGAATGACTTGAATTTACCCAATGATGGATTGGGTGACGTCATTCTTAAGGGAAAATCATCATTTTGTTGTTTTCGAATCGATTTTGGGGAAATCTGAGTACCCCGGGTAGAAATTGGGGATGGGTCAAGTTTGATTGATGTTATTTGAGCTTTAATTGTTGTGTCATGGGCTGATAGTCGATAATTATTGAAAAATTAGGAGGAGGTGATACTTTAGATCTACTTGGCAAGCTGATTTGGCTTGTCACCCATTGCACCCCCCATCGCCTTATTGAATTTCTTTTATGCCTGTGCATCCTTGAATATTAGGCGACCTACCTCTAGCTCACCGACTGGCATTTTCCTCGCCCTTTTTATTTAATTTTTGCCTGATTTCAGCTTGTTACTTTCGGCTAACCCGATCTTGCTCTCCTAAGTGACTTGGCAACTCGCTGACCTGATCGGTGAGACTTTCTGCACTATTTACATTTTACCCCATTTCTAACCCATTTTTATCGATTCTTGTGATCACTGATGTTATCTGACAGATATGCCTCATCGAAAGGTTGTTGTTCAGAGACCACGTGGTAGAAAGCTAAAGGCATTGAAATAGCTTCGGAGGTTGCACAACCCCGTCCCAAACAAACTAAAGCCCAACCAAAGGGGAAAGGCAAGGATAAGGTCAAAGAGAGTACATCCTCTAACAGTATTGAACTGTCTATGCAGTTTACTTCTACAGACTTTGGAGTGTAACACCTCGGATTCGAAGGAGTGAAAAGTTTCATATTTCGGGAGCAAAACAGCCCCACTTACGGTTGCCACCAACTGTTGGTGGTTTGACCTACCAACCGTAGGTGGAGGTCGTGGACTCCACTATTTTGGGAGGGATTTTTAGGTGCTTTTGGAGGTCACAACCAGTGTGAGCTACGGTTGGCACCAACGAGCCGTTGGTGGAGCTACCAACCATAGGTCCACTCGTAGGTAGGTAGTCCGGTGAGTTTGTTTTAAGGGTCTTTTGGTCCTTTCCCCAAATGGCTTTATTCTTCAATTAGGTGGGTTACCCACCCTTCCTAACACTATATAAACCCTTTTAAGCCTAAAAACTACCCTTTCCAAATCACCTTACAAAATTCTCTCAACCTCTCTCAAATAATTCTCTCTCTAGAAGTTAGAAGAAGAAGAAGGAGTCAAGCTAGGGTTCAAGAGGAAGCTTTTAATTCACCCAATATCTTAAGGGCGTTGAACCCAAGGTATGATAGTATTCATCCATGGAGCCCTTCCCTCCATGGAATCCCTAAAATCTCCAATTTTCAAGTATTAAATTCCCAATTTGATTTAAGGGTTTTCTTCTATGATGTGGGTTCTTTTAATTATGATCAAATTACTTTCAATTACGTTTTTCTAAGTTTGAATTGAGTTGAATTACATGTTTTAAGATGAATCCCCATGAACCCATATGAATTCCCCTAATTTCGAGATTTATGCATTGATGATGGGTTGAATTATGAAGAAGATGAATTTGAATGAAGTTTATATGAACTCATGCATGTTTTAATGATTTCTAAAGCTATGATTCATGATGAATTGATGAATGATGAAAAGATGGATTTTATGAAAGTATGCATGTTCAATTATGAAATTGATGATGATTTAAAGATGTTTTGAGGTTAAAGTCTCAATGTTGATAATTGTTGTATAGTGAAAGGTTTTCTCACTTGATTGCTCAATTGATGAATGTGAAAGGTTTTCTCACATATAGGATTCATAATGTTGAAAGGTTTTCTCAAATAAACTTGAATTTAAGGTTAAAGAGCTATTCTAAATGACATAAGCTTGGACTTGTCCATGGACAATGAAATGTCTAAGAACATGATTTTAGCTTGGATTGGTAACTCTAATCGTACCTTTCCATGGATAATAAGATGACTAATTTAGTGGGATTTAAGCTTATCACCGAGAGGATATTGAGATGGAAGCTCTCTCACATGTAGAGGCTGGGTTTCTAGTAGCAATCTCCTTATTCCATACCTATGTGCCCCAATAGGATGTCTTAAATAGACCTTACCTTAGCTTGTGGATCCATGTAAGCTAGATGTTATGGGTCCTACCTTGGCAAGTAGGATGGCCCTTCCGATGTAGGGAGAATGTCGGATTCCATGTTGATAACTCACATGGTCTTTATATGTCGGTTAAGGCTACGTCCCACAATAATGAACTAAAGTTTTCAAAGTACTTCACAAGTTTATAAGATGTTTAGCTTGCTTTGACCATGATTTATGACTTACGCTTTTCTACTCTTTTATCATGTTTTAGCTTGGTCATTGCATGTTAAATAATGTCCCGTTTTAGCATGTCTAAGTGATTTTGTGCATTTGCTAACGTACTTGGTACTTGATTGTACTAACGCATACTCTTGCCTACATTGACTTGTTAGTGTAGGACTTGGCGATTCTTCCCATCCCGCTCGTGGCTAGTGAGTACATAGACACTTGAAGACTTGATGAGTCCTCATATGTTTGAAGACATTGCCTTGTTATTCTTTTATGTTTTCTTTACTTTTGGACTTGTATTGGGTTACGTCCCAACGTTCTTTCTATTCTATGAAGTTAGATGGCTTGAGACATTTGTTAAACTTTCTCTACGTTTTATCAAACTTTATGACATGAAACTCTATTTTTGTACTCTTAATTCTATTATCTTGTCTATGTATGCTAAGTGGCTTGTATGAGGCCTTTCGGGTCTTGTACGCCATGTCATGTCTAGGGGGTACCTTGGGTCGTGACAAACTTTGTATTCAGAGCACAAGGTTCAGAAAGATCCTAGGATGTCTCATAAGCCACGTCAAGTAGAGTCTTGTTCATGAGTGTGAAGCGCGCCACATTTATGAATGAGAGGCTACAAGATGATTAGGAAACTCCACTTCTTTCATTACTTTTAAGTCGAGCGATAGAGTTTAACTTCATAGGTCTTTCTCTCCTATATATTTCAGGATATGGCCAACGGAAGGGCTAACACTAGAAGGAATATGGGAGAGAATGTGGAACAAGGAGCTCCTCCTGAAGCTCCTGCTGAACAAGTAACTAATGCGGAGTTTAGGGCTGCTTTCCAAGTGTTGGCTCAAGCCAATAAGGAGGTTGTGGCTCCCGTGAACCCAAATGTGGGTACAACGGCATCTAGAGTGAGGGACTTCACAAGGATGAATCCTCTGGAGTTTCATGGTGCTAAGGCCGAAGAAGATCCTCAAGAGTTCATTGATGAGGTCCACAAGATGTTGATGATCATGGGTGTGACGCCGGTGGAAAAGGCAGAATTGACCGCTTATCAACTTAAGGGTGTTGCTCAAGTTTGGTTCCACCAATGGAAGGAAGGGAGGACGGATGATGAGGGTCCCCTTAATTGGGAGAAGTTCAAGGTTGCTTTCCTTGATAGGTTCTTTCCCCTTGAGATGAGGGAGGCGAAGGTGCTTGAATTCATTAATCTTCATCAAGAAAGCATAAGTGTGAAGGAGTATGCTTTGAAGTTCATAGAATTGTCTCGATATGCTCCTCCTATGATTGCCGATCCTAGGGCAAGGACGAGTAAGTTTGTTTCGGGAGTGTTTGAAATGGTGGTCAAAGAGTGCCGTACCGCTCTGCTTGTCAATGACATGGATATTTCTTGCCTAATGGTTCATGCTCAAAAAATCGAAGAGGAAAAGCTTAAGGGAAGATCTAGAGAGGCAAAGAGGGTTAAGTCCGATGATGGTAATTTTTCACATTCAAGGTCCGATGGACATGGTCGGTTTAAGTCACGACAAAGGTTTTCTAGTCAAGTTTCCTCCGATGCTCCTCCTAAATTCAATAAGGATAGGGTGTCTAACCCTAAGACTCAGGGAGGAAATAGTGGTAGATTCTTATCGACTACTTGTGCTATATATGGAAAGAAGCATGAGGGTAAATGCTTAGCCGGCACGGATGGTTGCTTTGGTTGTGGTAAGAGCAGTCATAAGAAAAGGGATTGCCTAACACTTACGGCTAAGGAAAGAGAAGATAGACAAGCTCCACCTAGTGGTTCGGGTGCAAGTGCTCAAAAGTAAAACCGATTTTATACACTTCAAGCTCGCTATGAGCAAGAGGGTTCTCCCGATGTGGTTACCAGTATGTTGAAAGTCTTTCATATTGAAGTTTATGCTTTGCTTGATCCCGGTGCTACCTTGTCTTTTGTGACGCCATATGTGGCTATGAGGTTTGGTGTTGGTCCGGATGTGTTGTTAGATCCTTTTCGTGTCTCTACTCCGATTGGTGAGTCTATTGTGGCTAAGAGAGTCCATTGAAATTGTCCCGTCTCCTTATCCCGTAGAGTCACTCATGTTGATCTTGTGGATCTTGATATGTTAGATTTTGATTCTATTCTTGGGATGGATTGGTTGCATTCTTGCTATGCTTCTATTGATTGTAGGACTCGAATGGTCAAGTTTCAATTTCCAAATGAGCCTATCTTAGAGTGGAAGGGGGGAAATTCTATGCTTAAAGGTCTATTTGTGTCATGTCTTAAAGATAGAAAGATGATTTCTAAGGGTTGCTTGTACCATCTTGTTAGGGTGAGGGATGTGAGTTCCTAAACCTCTACTCTTGAGTCGGTCCCCATTGTTAATGAGTTTCCCGATGATTTACCCGGTATTCCTCCTGAAAGGGAAATAGACTTCGGTATTGACCTTCTCCCCGATACGCGACCTATCTCTATTCCTCCTTATAGAATGGCTCCGGCGGAACTTAAGGAACTCAAGGAGAAATTGAAAGACTGGTTGGATAAGGGTTTCATCCGACCAAGTATTTCTCCATGGGGTGCTCCGATTTTGTTTGTAAGGAAGAAAGATAGTTCACTCTGTATGTGTATTGACTACCGCCAATTGAATAAGGTTACCATTAAGAATAAGTATTCTCTTCCGAGAATAGATGATTTCTTTGACCAACTCCAAGGGGCAAGTTACTTCTACAAGATTGATCTATGTTCGGGTTATCACCAATTGAGGGTGAAAGAGAATGACATTCCAAAGACAGCTTTCCAGACAAGATATGGGCATTATGAATTCTTAGTTATGTCCTTTGGCTTGACGAATGCTCCGGCCGCATTTATGGATTTGATGAGTAGGATGTTTAAGCAATACCTTGATATGTTCATAATTGGGTTCATAGATGATATTTTGATTTACTCAAGGAGTGAGGATGAGCATGCCGATCAATTGAGGATTGTATTGCAAGTCCTCAAGGACCAACAACTCTTTGCTAAGTTTGATAAATGTGAGTTTTGGCTAACGTCCGTGGATTTTCTTGGTCACATTGTATCCGGTAAAGGTATTGAGGTAGATCCTAAGAAGATGGATGCGGTTAAGAATTGGCCTAGACCTCTATCACGTTAGGATATTCGTAGTTTCTTGGATTTAGCCAGTTATTAAAGGAGATTTATTGAAGGGTTTTATTCGATTGTTTCTCCATTGATGTCTTTGACTCAAGAAGGTTAAGTTCACTTGGTCCGAAGCATGTGAGAAGAGTTTGCAAGAGTTGAAAGATAGACTTCTAGAAGGATCCGATGGGTTTGTAGTTTATTGTGATTCTTAAAGAATTGGGTTAGGGTGTGTGCTTATGCAAAATGGGAAATTTATTGCTTATGCTTCAAGGCAACTTAAGATTCATGAAAAGAAATATCCTACCCATGACTTAGAACTAGCGGCGGTTGTGTTTGCTCTAAAAATATGGCGACATTATTTTTGTGGCGTGCTTGTTGGTGTCTTTACCGACCAGAAGAGCTTACAATACTTGTTCAAACAAAAAGATCTCAATCATCACCAGAGGAGGTGGCTTGAGTTGTTAAAAGACTATGACATGAGTGTCCTCTATCACCCCGGTAAGACTAACGTGGTGACGGATGCTCTTAGTCGGATGTCAATGGGTAGTGTTGCTCATATAGAGGATGATAAGAAGGAATTAGTCCGTGATATCACTACAACATTTTTGCCTTTTGGCCACCCCAACAAAGTGTTGCCTAAACTGTCAAAAAGTGTGGTCTTTGATCAAAGGCCACACTTTTTGACTTTAGACAATGCTTTTACGGAGGTGGCCTAAAGAAGTGTAACCTTTGACTTTAGGGCACACTTTTCAAGTGTCGCCTTTGCAACTACGCTTCAAAAGTGTGGCCCATGAGTTAAAAAGGCTATGCTTTTAGCACCACATATGGCAATGGTTCTCATATCCTAAAACTACATTTTGCAAATGTGGCCTTTGATACCTTGAGCCACTCTTGCAAAGTGTGGCAATTGCTATCTCCTCTATAGCAACAAGTGTGATTTGTAGTCTGCTAATGTACATATCACAATTTACAATCAATAATCCACACAATCAATGTCCCTATAACGACACTTTCAAAGCATGATAATTTTGTATATGTTACAAAAATATTGTTAAAAAAATTGTACCCCACAATTTTTATTATCTTATGGAAAAAATACTCCAAATCTATGAATTTACAATAAACTTCAAAAAAGTAATATATGTCTTTGAATACACATACTAATAAAGAAATATTTCAAGATGTACACTAGCAAAGAATTCCACAAAATCCAATGTAAATTCAAATATCAAAATTATTCAAAAAATCTTCATAATAGCTATGCAGCTCTTCTTATATCTTAGCTCCTTGCTTTCTTGTATGCTTTCTTGGGACATTATACCACATCTATGATGAGAGAATAGTACAATTAATGCTATCTAGCAAAATTGTCTCCTTATCCTTATGTGGTGTTTGACAATCTTCACCTCACTTACCTGTCTATCTACAACATTAAAGGAAATAAAAAAGGACTGTTAAATTCTCTAACTTATCTTCCTTGGTCAGTAAATGAAATGAATCACATATAAGACCAAATTAAAAAAAGTTGTGTACTTCTACTTAATGACATAAGGTGTTTTTAAAAATGATCAAAATGATGAGCTATAATACTGTTGAGCAAGTAAATAAAACATATTGTACTTATCATCATAGACACAGTAGAATATCTGAAGGCTTAGAAGATGTTATTGGATACAATAAAATGAAATTGTGGCAAATCAAATTATAATGGTAAAAATACGATAAGCATAGCAAAGTTTCAATTTCATACCAGCCATGGCTTCAGGCAAGGAGGGTGAAATATATTCTTGCAGGGAAACTCTTGCATCTTGTAATCTACAACTAACACCTCCCTGCAAATTGCACACTTCGCATATGTACCATGCTTCGTCAAGAACTCATCTATGAGAATAGTAACTGGGAGGTTTTCCATGACTTTTTTATTGGCAGGCGGTGTTCTCGGGGTAGCAACACCGTCGTCCAACATCTTAAATAGAACAAATTAGAATCATCTTTAGTTCAAGGCAACTTGTATTTGCCTAAGTAAGAATGCATCTAATTCCCCTATAAGAAGTTTTCTTTTTTATTTAAATAAAGAAAAGCATACCTCCATGGTAAAACATGGTCTAGTGTTGAGTAAAATTTTCCATTCAAGAGGATTTTCCCCAGATAGCTATGTATGTATTAAACAAGTGGTTAGCAAATGAGAAATAAAACAAGAGTGGATAAATTTCATTGTTTAAGTCAATGTTTTTTAGAGTAGAGGACATGTGAGAATGCAATAAAATTGTAGGTTAGGGAACTCCAAACAACACACCTTTGACATATTGCTGCTCAACTGACTGAAATCTACAGGCTACAATTGTGTTTAATGCGAGGACTAGAGTAAAACTAGAGATACCTCTGATATCATATCATCTAGTCTAGCAACCTACTGCTCAACTAAATTGAGAACACCCTCAGTAGCATGAGCATTGGCTGGATCACCTTGAGAAGATTCACTAGGAAGAAGTGTTGCAACAGCAGTGAGAAGATTAGACTGCTTAAGCCAAGCAGGTTGCTCAGGTCAACAATAAGATGCCCCTCAAAAAGGAATCCTAAATAAAAATAATAGGATAAATATCAAATACATGCAACAATTTTGTTGGTATACTTGGAGCAATAGGTCACATGGCTGATTTATTAAAAAGAATTCATAAAGAGGTGTTATCAGTACTTCTATTTGAGCCATTTTTGTTGATATTGTATTCTTAGATTCATTCTCTACTTCAGCTAACTGCTCTCGTGCATGAGTAATGCAAGTCTACAAATGTTTCTTCTCAGACAACCCTGGCACTAGGTGCTTAGCCTCAACGAATAGCCCAAGCGCAACATTCTAAAATCCAGGCGTAGTGTATCATGCATTTAAAATGGTGGCAACCCGACATACAACCAATAGAACTACAAGCATTTGGAATCACTCAGATTTATTCAGTAGTAATAGAACTTCGTATGCAAGTAAAAGTACTTGTGATAAATATTTTAACGCTTTTTGACAAGTCTTAGGTAAGTAAAGGAACTTAAAAGCGACCTAAAGCAAAGTAAATATTGCCTTGTCAATTCTCATGTGTAGTTCCTTTTTCAAATGATCATCTACAGTTCATGACGGGAAAAAGACTTCAACAGATATAAACAAACCTAAATCATATACAATGAGATGACTTTGCGCATGCTAATGTCATTCACTAGTTACCATATAACATGATGGAAATGCCATTTTGCATGCTTGAATCTACCTCCCATATGAAGACTTTGAGGTGAGGTAAAGGTAATTTAAAGCTATGATATAGTATTTTCCCCTAAAATATACTAGCATGGAGATCTGATGACTATTACGGACAAAATGAAGAAGTTATATTCTATTTAACATTAGCACACTGTAACACCCCAGTTTTTGAAAAAGAAAGAAAAATACAGTTTTAAAATTTTTCTGCCAGTGACGACGAAGGCCATCTACGGACTGTAGGTGGAGTGACGGGCCGTATATAGGAACCGTCGATGGCCCTGCCAACTTTTTGAATTTTGAGTTTCTGAACCTTGACCTACGGAATAGCAGGACGGTTCGTAGTTCGGCTGACGGGCCATAGATGGGTTCCGTATGTGCCTTCCAGAGTTAACCAAATTTTTAGTCCAAGATGAACTTTTTGAATCGATTGACTGAAGAACAGGATGGTCCGTCAATGGATGTACGGACCGTAGATCCTGTCCGTCGATTGGCCTCGATAATTTTATTTAAGGGCTTTCTGGACTTTTCCCTAAATGTTTATTCCTTATCCTAGACGATTTCTCCCCCTAACCCTAGCCCTATTTATATTTTCTAAGCCCTAATCCCTTCATTCCAACTCTCATCTCCCAAAAATATTCCTCTCTCTAGAAGACCAAGAAGAAGAAGAGAGCTAGGGTTTTGACAAATTCTTATGGGTTCTTCATTTATGCTTTCCATTGTTGATGTTATGGTTGATAGTGCACGATCTAGCGTGGTAAAGTAAGCTAGTGCATGGTTTAGCGTGATTTACATGCAACTTGACGAATCCCATGAGTCCATGCTAAGTTTCCCCCAATTTATGATTATGTTTATGATTGTGGGTTGATTGAGAAAAGATGAATTGCATGAACTCTTTGTGAATTGAGTTAAGGATTACGATTATGAAGCTATTAATTTCATGTAAGACTATGAATGATGAAAAGAGGATATTTTATGAAAAGATGCATGTTCAATCAAAATCTATAATTTTTCTCTATTATGTGGGTTTCCTCAATTATGACCAAATTGCCTTGATTTATGGCTTTCTAAGTATTAGCTTGCATTGAATTGCATGTTTTGAGGTGAAGCTTATGACCCCATGATTTATGAGTTAAGAGCATGATGGGCTATGTAAATATGAAACTTATGAACTCATGTATGTTTATGAAGTTTATGATATGTTAATGGAAATGTTGAGTTGTGAAAGGGTTTCTCATGTAATGCTCAACCTACGAATGTGAAAGGTTTTCTCACACGTAATGATTCATAACTTGTTGAAAGGTTTGCTCAACTAAGCTTGAATCCATGATTAAGGAGCTATTCTATGAAGGGACAAGAGGCGATTACCCATGTACCCTAATGTAGACAAGAGGCAATTACCCATGTCTACTAATAATGAAAGCATGACTAAGGATAGACAAGAGGCGATTACCCATGTCTACCTAAGATAAAATGAACTATGATAAATCTGTGGGAAGTATGGTTAGTACCGAGTGGATAAGTGGCGATTACCCATGTCCCATAACCTATGTGCCACCATAGGGTGATGGTCTATGATAGACACTAGCTAATGGATCCACATAAGCTAAGAAGTTCATGGTCTTACCTTGGCAAGTAGGACACCCCTTTTAGGTGTGCGACAGACACCGGATTCCATGTTGATAGCTCACATGGTCTTATATGTTGGTTAAGGCTATTTCCCCACAACTAATGAACAAGTGTTATGATGATGATCTAAAGTAAAGTAAAGGAAAGATGAATAGTTTGTGTTGGCCATGGTTTATGCTTCATGTTTTTATGTTCTATCATGTTTTAGCTTGGCCATTACATGTCATGATTATATGTCATTCTAGCATGGTTTATATGCCCTTTGTGCATTGCTATCATACTTGGTACTTGTTTGTACTAATGCATGCTCTTGCCTACATTGATTCTATTGATGTAGGACTTGGTGGTTCTTCTCATCCCACTTGTGGCTAGTCAGTTCTTAGTGAAGACTTTGTGAGGCCTCCTATGTCCGAGGAGCTAACCTTGTTACGTTTTCATGCTTTCCGTTATTTTTTTGATGTTGTACTGGGCTGCGTCCCAAACCTTCATTTCTATTCTATTATGTTAGATGGCTTGAGACATGAGATGTAGACTTCCACTGATGTTTTCTTAAACTCTGTTGTGATTTTATCTTTTGGACTCTTTAATTTCTACTATCTTGTATAAATGTATGCTAAGTGGCTTGTATGAGGCCTTTCGGGGTCTTGTATGCCATGTCACGTCTATGGGATACCTTGGGTCGTGACAAACTTGGTATTCAGAGCACAAGGTCTTAGAAAGATTCTAGGATGTCTCATACATCGAGTAGAGTCTTGTTCATGAGTGTGAAGCGCGCCACATTTATGAATGAGAGGGTACAAAATGATTAGGAAATTCCACTTCTTCATTATCCTTAAGTCGTGCATAGAGTGTTACTCTATATGCCCCTCTCTCCTAATCCTTATCCTACGCTTTTCAGGATATGGCATCTCGAAGAGCTTATAATCGAAAGAATGCGAGAGAGAGTAAAGAGCAAGAAACTCCTCCTCAAGTTCCGGCCGATCCTTTGGCCGAGCAAGTAACCAATGCGGAGTTCAGGGCTGCTTTTCAGGTGTTGGCCCAAGCCGTGGTGGCTCAAACCATTAGGGAGGTTGTGGCTCCCGCGAACCCAAATATGGGTACGATGGCGTCAAGAGTGAGGGACTTCACCAGAATGAACCCTTCGGAGTTTCACGGTTCTAAAGTGGAGGAAGATCCTCAAGAGTTTATTGATGAGGTTTATAAAGTGTTGATGATCATGGGAGTGTCACCGACAGAAAAAAGGCGGAATTGGCCGCCTACCAACTCAAGGGTGTCGCTCAAATTTGGTACAACCAATGGAAGAGTGAGATGGTGGTTGATGAAAGTCCTCTGGAGTGGGAGAAATTCAAGGGTGCTTTCCTCGATAGATTCTTTCCCCTTGAGATGAGGGAGGCTAAGGTACTCGAGTTCATCAACCTTCGTCAAGGGACTATGGGTGTGAAAGAGTATGCTTTTAAGTTCACACAATTGGCTCGATATGCTCCTTCTATGGTTGCCGATCCAAGAGCAAGGATGAGCAAATTTGTTTCGGGAGTGTCCGAAATGGTGTTCAAGGAGTGTCGTACCACCATGCTTATTAATGACATGGATATTTCTCGCCTCATTGTTCATGCGCAAAATATAGAGGAGGAGAAGCTCAAGGAAAGGTCTAGGGACTTCAAGAGGGCTAAGACCGATGATGGTGGGTTCTCTCATTCAAGGTCCAATGGACATGGTCATTTTAAGCCTAGACAAAGGTTCTCTAATCAAGGTGTTTCCAATGCCCCTTCTAAGTTCAACAAAGAAAGGGTGTTTAACCCTAAGCCTCAAGGAGGAAACAGTAGTGGCTCCTCATTGCCTACTTGTGCCAAGTGTGGGAGGAAACATGAAGGTATTTGTCTAGCCGGTTCGAATGCATGTTTTGGATGTGGTAAGACGGGTCATAAAGTAAGGGATTGTCCCTTGGCTACTAAGAAGGGAGGAGAAAATCATCGTAGGGCTCAACCCCAAAATCCGGCAAGTTCTAGTTGAAATCAAAAGCAAAACCGGTTCTATGCACTTCAGGCCCGTCATGAGCAAGAGGGTTCTCCCGATGTGGTTACCTGTCACGACCCAAGCCTTGGGCCTAGATGTGACCGGCGAATGGGGAACCCGAAGGAACCCCAAACAAGCCTCATAGCGTATCATTACACATACTTGGTCGCGGAAGCAATTAAATGACCATAAGCGATAAGCATAATCAAGGGGGAAATCGGGACTAAGGGAGTAAAAAAAAAAAGAAATGATACATAAATACCATAGATGAGTCAAGCTCAAGCATAATACACAACTTGTCCAACACCACCTCTAAACATGAGTACTTAGCGGGGGCCAAGACAAACTACCGGGCTCACCCTCATAGTCAAAACATAACTAGAAAGGAAAAGTTTTATACATAGCAAAAGATCATGAGCAACGTCCCCGAAATGGAGGACTCACCAATAACCACTATAGAAAATCGTACTAGCCACGCGGAGGAGGATGGTCAAGCGGTGCTCCGGTCCCTACATGGTGACATCATGTAGGCATAGAGTATGCGTTAGTACATTTGAATGTACTAAGTATATGGGATGCAATGCAATGCTACATTAGATGGACATCATAGAAAAAATGCGTAATCATACCCAATAGATAGCATATTAATGAAATGATATGTATAATGATGCTTACATAAAAATCATATTTAGTGGGACATAGTACATGTGTGGCGAGTGACCATCAATATAGTATTTCCAAGGCCTACCACCCCCTTGGAGAGGTGAAAGAGGTACAAACCCCTCAATATGGTTACACGGGCCTACCACCCCCGAGCTAGGGACAAGGTACAAACCCCTCGATATGGTTATACGGGTACTAGGCAACCAAGGTACCAACCCCTCGATACGGTTATACGGGCCTACTACCCCCCGTACTAGGCAACCAAGGTACCAGCCCCTCGATACGGTTATACGGGCCTACTACCCCCCGTACTAGGCAACCAAGGTACCAACCCCTTGATACGGTTATACGGGTCTACTACCCCCCGTACTAGGCTTGGTCGACTCACAACACTTATTTAGGGAAAATCATATACATGTGTCCATTTAATCATCATTTCATTAATTACATAACCATCCGACTCATAGGACGTACCTTGGACCTTCCCTTTCCTAAGAATTCTATAAATGGGCATTTTATCAAACACAAGGTGGGCAATTGTTCATGTAAATGAAATCATGTATTTCAAGAATACTAAGTCCAACCAATTCCAAAATCCATATAAATCAGCCCACCAACAACATACATATATATATCAACCTTCAAAATTTGATCATGGAAGCATGTAAACCATAAACATCACATAATAATTCCATTTCATGATAATATGCAAAATGGACCATAATAGGGTGTGTAGTAGTAATTCCATAATTCAAGAGTTCATAAATAATCATAAGGACCCATAAACTTGAAGTAGAAATAGAGGATAAATGGTTGGACTTGTGGAAAGGAAGGTTTCCAGAATCAAACCCACATACCTCAACTTTGGAGAATCTTTGATGAAGATTGGAATGGAGAATCGAAGCTTGAGATTGAGTCTTGAATCCGGAATTAGAGCTTGAGATGTTTGAATTTGGTTGAAGATCTTGGTGGAATTTTTGGAGAGGGCTTAGAGAGTGTTTTTGGAGTTAAGAAAAATGACTAAGTATGGGACATATCCCCTTTTTATAAAAAACGTCTCCAACCCGCCTAAAAAAAAGCTCACTGGAAATTGCAAATCTGCACAGACAGGTTTTACGAAAATGGTCATAACTCCCTCATCCTAACTCGGACTAAGGTGAAACCAAGTGCGTTGGAAAGATAACTCAAAGAGATTTAATTTGATAGGTTGCAGCCCTTCCAGTTCCTTGTGTGCTAAGAGATATGCCCCTTTAAAGTTGACCCTCCGAATCGCAATTTTTGCGATTTTTGAATTTTGATACGGTTACTCTAAAATTTGGGTTAGACCCATTTCCCACTCAATTGACCACACAAATAAGAATATGAAGTTAAATTTCCGAAATCATGCACGGATTTTGAGATATATGGAAAATACAATTATAGGTTTTTCCGAAGCACATTTTCGGGCATTTTTGGGGTCGTTTCATTACCGGTATGTTGAAAATCTTCCACTTTGATGTTTATGCTTTGCTTGATCCCGGTGCTACGTTGTCTTTTGTGACGCCTTATGTAGCTATGAAGTTTGATTTTGTTCCGGATGTGTTGTTAGATCCATTCCGTGTCTCTACTCCTATCGATGAATCTATTGTGGCTAAGAGAGTCTATAGAAATTGTTCTGTCTCTTTATCCCATAGAGTCACTCATGTTGATCTTGTAGAGCTTGATATGCTAGACTTTGATGTTATCCTCGGGATGGATTGGTTGCATTCTTGTTATGCCTCTACTGATTGTAGGACCCGAATGGTCAAGGTCCAATTTCTAGATGAGCCTATCCTGGAGTGGAAAGGGGGAAATTCTACGCTTAAGGGTCAATTTATTTCTTTTCTACAAGCTAGAAAGATGATTTCTAAGGGTTGCATGTACCATCTCATTAGGGTGAGGGATGTGAATTCCGAAACCCCTACTCTTGAATTAGTCCCCGTTGTTAACGAATTTCTGAAAGTGTTCCCCGATGATTTACCCGGTGTTCCTCCAGAGAGGGAAATAGACTTCGGTATTGACATTCTCCCTGATACACAACCTATATCTATTCCTCCTTATAGAATGGCTCTGGTAGAACTTAAGGAACTAAAAGAGCAATTGAAAGATTTGTTGGATAAGGGTTTCATCCGACCAAGTATTTCTCCGTGGGGTGCTCCGGTCTTGTTTGTTAGAAAGAAAGATGGTTCACTCCGTATGTGTATTGACTACCGCCAATTGAATAAGGTTAATATCAAGAATAAGTATCCTCTCCCGAGAATTGATGATTTGTTTGACCAACTCCAAGGGGCTAGTTATTTCTCTAAGATTGATCTTCGTTCGGGCTATCACCAATTGAAGGTAAGGGACGATGACATTCCGAAAACAGCTTTCCGGACAAGATATGGGCACTATGAGTTTCTAGTGATGTCTTTCGGGTTGACTTATGCTCCGACCGCATTTATGGATTTGAGAAATCGGGTGTTTAGACAATACCTTGATATGTTCGTCATTGTGTTTATAGATGATATCTTGATTTACTCAAGGAGTGATAGTGAACATGATGATCATTTGAGGATCGTGTTGCAAGTCCTCAAGGACGAACAACTCTTTGCTAAGTTTGAGAAATGTGAGTTTTGGTTAAGGTCCGTAGCCTTCCTTGGTCACATTGTTTCCGGTAAAGGTTTCGAGGTAGATCCTAAGAAGACGGATGCGGTTAAGAATTGTCCTAGACCTCTATCACCTTCAGATATTCATAGTTTCTTGGGTTTAGCCAGTTACTATCGAAGGTTTGTTGAAGGGTTTTCTTCAATTGCTTCACCATTGACGGCTCTAACTCAAAAGAAGGCTAAGTTTGCTTGGTCCGAAAGGTGTGAAGCAAGTTTTCAAGAGTTGAATGATAGACTTACCTCGGCTCCGGTGTTGACCCTACTGAAAGGGTCCGATGGGTTTGTGGTCTATTGTGATGCTTCCAGAATTGGGTTAGGGTGTGTACTTATGCAAAATGGGAAAGTCATTGCTTATGCTTCAAGGCAACTAAAGGTGCATGAAAAGAATTACCCTACTCATGATTTTGAGCTACGACAGTTGTGTTTGCTCTAAAGATATGGCGGCATTACTTGTATGGTGTCCATGTTGACGTCTTTACCTACCATAAGAGTTTGCAATATCCATTTAAGCAAAAGGATCTAAATCTTCGCCAACGAAGGTGGCTTGAGCTATTAAAGAACTATGACATGAATGTCCTCTATCAGCCGGGCAAGGCTAACATGGTGGCAAATGCTCTTAGTCGGATGTCAATGGGTAGTGTTGCCCATATTGAGGATGGTAAAAGGGAACTAATTTGTGATGTTCATAGATTGGCCCGTTTGGGTGTGCGATTAGTTGATTCCACCAAAGGTGGTGTTATGGTCCACAATGGGTGCAGGATGTGAAAGCTAAGCAAGATCTTGATCCGAACCTAGTCGAATTAAAAGAAGCGATGCTAAAGAAGTCCGTTGAGGCTTTCTCCCAAGGGTGAGATGGAGTGCTCAGATATCAGGGTCGTTTATGTGTCCCTAATGTAGATGACCTAAGAGGACAAATCTTGATTGAGGCCCATGGTTCTCGTTATTCCATTCACCCGGGAGCTACAAAGATGTATCGTGACTTGCGGGAGATCTATTGGTGGAATGGGATGAAGAGGGATATTGCGGAATTTGTGGCTAGATGTCCTAATTGTCAACAAGTGAAAGTTGAGCACCAAAGACCGGGAGGTCTGTCCTAAGATATTGGCATTCCTACTTGGAAGTGGGAAGATATGAACATGGACTTTATTGTTGGCTTGCAGCGCACTCGGCGCCAGTATGATTCGATTTGGGTGATTGTAGATCGTATGACAAAGTCAGCCCATTTCATTCCCGTCAAGGTTTCTTACTCGGCGGAGGATTATGCTAAGTTGTACTTAAAGGAGATGGTTAGGTTACATGGAGTGTATTTATCCATTATCTCCGATCGTGGTACACAGTTTACTTCTCAGTTTTGAAAATCTTTCCAAAAGGGCCTCGGTACTCGTGTCAAACTTAGCACGGCCTTTCATCCCCAAACCGATGGGCAAGCAGAGCATACCATCCAAACTTTGGAAGATATGTTGAGAGCTTGTGTTATTGAGTTCAAGGGTACTTGGGATGATCATTTGCCTTTGATCGAGTTTGCTTATAATAATAGCTACCATTCTAGTATTTGTATGGCTCCATTTGAGGCTCTCTATGATAGGAGGTGTAGATCTCCCATAGAATGGTTTGAAATTGGGGAAGTTGCTTTGATAGGCCTCGAGTTAGTGCATGAGGCTATGGAGAAAGTTTGGCTTATTCGAGAAAGGCTGAAAATGACTCAAAGTCGACAAAAGTCCTATGCTGATATTAGTAGAAGAGAATTAGAGTTTGATGTTGATGATTGGGTTTACTTGAAAATTTCACCTATGAGGGGTGTAATGAGATTTGGGAAAAAAGGGAAGCTTAGTCCCCGTTATGTAGGCCCATATCAGATTTTGAGATGTGTTGGTAAGGTTGCCTATAAGCTTGATTTGCCTAATGAATTGGCATCAGTGCATCCAGTTTTCCATGTCTCATTGTTGAAAAAGTGTGTTAGTGATCCGACCTCTGTAGTGCCAATAGAGACCCTTGGAATAAAAGATAGCCTTTCTTATGAAGAGGTTCCGGTTCAGATTCTAGACTGACAAGTCCGGATGTTAAGAAATAAAGAAGTTGCTTCCGTGAAAGTTCTATGGAGGAATCAATTAGTTGAGGGTGCTACTTGGGAGGCCGAGGCCAATATGATGTCCCGCTATCCTCATCTATTTCCTTCCGATCCTCCTCTAGCTTGAGGTACCTAGATCCTCATGGTTCATTCTTTTGGTCTCATGTGTCATAGTTGATTTCCATGATTCCTTGATTTATGCATGTTCATGAAGAGTCTAACATGATATATGTGCATTAAGTATGGGTTGCATAAAGTCTTCATGAATTTTGTATTGAGCGTGCTTTAGGTTGGAGTAGATGTTTCCTCCTCGGATATGTGCATTTACGTGCTTGCATGCTAGGTTGGGTTGTTAGTCCGAGTCTATCACCCTTCTCAGGATATCCAGGTTCTCATTCAAGGATGAATGTTCCCAAGGGGGAGATATTGTAACACCCCAGTTTTTGGAAAAGAAAGAAAAATGCAGTTTTAAAATTTTTCTGGTGCCAGTGACGACGGAGGCCATCTATAAACCGTAGGTGGAGTGACGGGCCGTAGATGGGAACCGTCGATGGCCCTTCCAACTTTATGAATTTTGAGTTCTGAACCTTGACCTACAGAATAGCAGGACGGTTCGTAGTTCGGCTGACGGGCTGTAGATGGGTTCCGTAGATGCCTTCCAGACTTAGCCAAATTTTAAGTCCAAAATGAACTTTCGTAATCGATTGACGAAAGAACAGGACGGTCCGTCAATGGATGTACGGACCATAGATCTTGTCCGTCGATTGGCCCCGACAGTCTTATTTAAGGGCTTTTTTGACTTTTCCCTAAATGTTTATTTCTTATCCTAGATGATTTTTTCCCTTAACCCTGGCCCTATTTATATTTTCTAAGCCCTAATCCCTTCACTTCAACTCTCATCTCCCAAAAATATTCCTCTCTCTAGAAGAACAAGAAGAAGAAGAGAGCTAGGGTTCTCATCAAGGTCACCAATCCTCCTTTTATTTCAACGCATTGGCATTAAGGTATGATAATATTTACCATTTGGAGTCTTTCCTCCAATGGGTCCTCTTTTCCTTAAGTTTTTCAAGGTTTAGTCTTGCCCAAGAGAGCTAGGGTTTTGACAAATTCTTATGGGTTCTTTATTTATGCTTTCCATTGTTGATATTATGGTTGATAGTGCACGATCTAGCGTGGTAAAGTAAGCTAGTGCACGATTTAGCGTGATTTACATGCAACTTGACGAATCCCATGAGTCCATGCTAAGTTTCCCCCAATTTATGATTATGTTTATGATTGTGGGTTGATTGAGAAAAGATGAATTGCATGAACTCTTTGTGAATTGAGTTAAGGATTACGATTATGAAGCTATTAATTTCATGTAAGACTATGAATGATGAAAAGAGGATATTTTATGAAAAGATGCATGTTCAATCAAAATCTATAATTTTTCTCTATTATGTGGGTTTCCTCAATTATGACCAAATTGCCTTGATTTATGGCTTTCTAAGTATTAGCTTGCATTGAATTGCATGTTTTGAGGTGAAGCTTATGACCCCATGATTTATGAGTTAAGAGCATGATGGGCTATGTAAATATGAAACTTATGAACTCATGTATGTTTATGAAGTTTATGACATGTTAATGGAAATGTTGAGTTGTGAAAGGGTTTCTCATGTAATGCTCAACCTACGAATGTGAAAGGTTTTCTCACACGTAATGATTCATAACTTGTTGAAAGGTTTGTTCAACTAAGCTTGAATCCATGATTAAGGAGCTATTCTATGAAGGGACAAGAGGCGATTACCCATGTCTACTAATAATGAAATCATGACTAAGGCTAGACAAGAGGAGATTACCCATGTCTACATAAGATAAAATTAAATATGATAAATCTGTGGGAAGTATGGTTAGTACCGAGTGAACAAGTGACGATTACCCATGTCCCATAACCTATGTGCCATCATAGGGTGATGGCCTATGATAGACACTAGCTAATGGATCAACATAAGCTAAGAAGTTCATGGTCTTACCTTTGAAAGTAGGACACCCCTTTTCGGTGTGGGGCAGACACCGGATTCCACGTTGATAGCTCACATTGTCTTATATGTCGGTTAAGGCTATTTCCCCACAACTAATAATCAAGTGTTATGATGATGATCTAAAGTAAAGTAAAGGAAAGATGAATAGCTTGTCTTGGCCATGGTTTATGCTTGATGTTCTTATGTTCTATCAAGTTTTAGCATGGCCATTACATGTCATGATTATATGTCATTCTAGCATGGTTTATATGCCCTTTGTGCATTGTTATCATACTCGGTACTTGTTTGTACTAATGCATACTCTTGCGTACATTGATTCTATTGATGTAGGACTTGGCGGTTCTTCTCATCCCACTCGTGGCTAGTCAGTTCCTAGTGAAGACTTTGTGAGGCGTCCTATGTCCGAGGACCTAACCTTGTTACGTTTTCATGCATTCCGTTATTTTTTGGATATTGTATTGGGCTGCATCCCAAACCTTCATTTCTATTCTATTATGTTAGATGGTTGAGACATGAGATGTAGACTTCCGCTGATGTTTTCTTAAACTTTGTTGTGATTTTATCTTTTGAACTCTTTAATATCTACTATCTTGTATGAATGTATGCTAAGTGGCTTGTATGAGGCCTTTCGGGGTCTTTTATGCCATGTCACGTCTAGAGGGTACCTTGGGTCGTGACACACACATATTCCAAGAATTATTTACTTGTAACTAAAACCAAATTTAGAGTATGAGCATATGGGGTTGAATAATCAATTATCAAGATCTATTACTGTAAACTCTCTCTCAAATAAGAATAATTGGTAAGAAGTGCTTAACATAGAACCAGGCATAGAGATAGAGAAACTACTAACAAGCCTACACTAAACCACTTGCTTAGTTAATTTTTTTAGAAGGAATACAAGCCATTCCCTGTAAATAAGAATCTCTCTGAAATAAGGTAGAAAGTTAGTAGGTAGGAGTTTGTTGTCTTGTTGTCCTTACTAGTAGTCATAGGAATTCTACGCACAAGGTATTATAATCAATAGATTTACCCAAGAGTTTAACAATGAAAGCATTTTTTCATGGTTTTCTAATAGATTTGAGAAGTCCAGGAGGAAGAATGACCTTTTCGGAATAGTGGAATAATTCTCCACAGTAGCATTTTCTTTTAATTCAGTTTCCTCATCACATGAGATAGGATTTTCAACATCAGGATCAAAACATCGAGCCTTTTCCACTGTCCCCATCAATGCTTCAGTAGAGGATCCTTAAGGCATTTTCCAATTACTTCATTCCTAATATAATCTTGCTTACACTGATTATTAGCCAAAGATTCATCAACATAAATGTTCAACATCAACATCAACAATTTCTTCATCCATTAGTAAATCTTCTTTACCTCCATCTTTCATTCTCTTATTTCTCTGATGGAGTAACTCATGTTCATTCATAGAAAGATCTACTTGCCTAGTGCAGTTTGTTTTAAGTCTTGTTCATATTCAAAGAATATTGAATCCAAAAAACTGATCTGAATAAAAAGAAGCAAATTATAGAACAAAATACTATAGGTTCAATTAAAATAGTAAAATAAAGGGTAGAGACAGATAATCAAGCAGCAACAGAGTCTGTCGGAATGAGCTGAGTTACCCAAATATTAAATAGTAGAGTAGCAACACACCTTTTTTGCCGTAGAATTTTAAAAGCCATAGAACTTGATTTGGAAGTTGTTGCCAGAAATTGCCCGTTAACTTCGTGTCTAGTTGCCTAAGCTTGTCCTTTTTGGGAGGAACAAACGAAGCTTCAAAATAGATCTACAAACTGAACCTAGAAAATAGTGAAGAAAAATTAGAGATTTGTTGTGGATTTTGAAGCTAAACTGACCAATTTGCTCAAAGTTGTACTGAAATACATTGGATTAGCTGGTCGATTGCTAGGAAAGGGTAAGAACCTTAGTGCCTTGCTTGAGAGCAAATATCACTTCCTCTCAGATACGTTGCCTGAGTAAAAGAGGGGAAAATTTCAGTGAAGGCGCGCAAAATGGAGCGAATATATTAGGGTAAATATTTTTTAGAATCCTTTAGGACACACTTGTAAAGTGTTGTCTTTGAAATTATAAAAATAGCATGCTTATAAGTGTAGTTATATGCATAATTAAGTGTTGCCAATTATTTTATGATTTGGCTACACTTATATAATGTAATCTTTGTTACAAAAGGACACACTTCGAAAGTGTAGCCTAATATTTTGTAGCTAAAAGCTCTAGATAAAGGCTACACTTTAAAAGCATTTTCCTAGGCATTTTTGGTAACATTTTAGAAGTGTGACCTAGAATTAGTGTAACCTTAGGACAGATATGTTGTAGTGTGTTGATAGATGTGCATGTTTGGGTGTTCGGTTGGTTGATTCCACCAAAGGTGGTGTTATGGTCCATAATGGTTCCAAAACATTCTTTGTGTATGATGTGAAGGTTAAGCAATATCTTGATCCTATTTTAGTTGAATTGAAGGAAGCGGTGCTAAAGAAGTCTGTTGAGGCTTTCTCCCTAGGGGGAGATGGAGTGCTACGATATCAAGGTCGTTTGTGTGTTCCCGATGTAGATGACTTAAGAGGAAAAAATTTATCAGAAACCCATAGTTCTCGATATTCCATTCACCCAGGAGCTACCAAGATTTACCATGATTTGTGGGAGACCTATTGGTGGAATGGGATAAAGAAGGATATTGCGGAATTTTTGGGTAAGTGTCCTAATTGTCAACAAGTGAAATTTGAGCACCAAAAGCTGGGAGGTTTGTCCCAAGATATTAGTATTCCTACTTGGAAGTGTGAATATGGACTTTGTTGTTGGTTTACCACGCACCCGGCGACAACATGATTCTATTTGGATTATTGTAGATCGAATGACGAAATCAGCCCATTTTGTTCCCGTCAAGGTTTCTTATTCGGCGGAAGATTATGCTAAGTTGTACTTGAGGGAAATGGTTAGGTTGCATGGAGTGCCCCTATCCATTATCTCCGATCGTGGTTCCCAATTCACTTCTCAATTTTGGAAATCCTTCCAAAAGTGTCTTGGTACTCGTGCTAAGCTTTGTACGGCCTTTCATCCGCAAACCGATAGGCAAGCGGAGCGTACTATCCAAAATTTGGAAGATATGTCGAGAGCATGTGTGATTGATTTCAAGGGTAATTGGGATGATCATTTGCCTTTGATTGAGTTTGCTTATAATAATAGCTATCATTCGAGTATTGGTATGACTCCATTTGAGGCTCTTTATGGTAGGAGATGTAGGTCTCCTATAGGTTGGTTCGAAGTTGCTTTGATAGGTCCCGAATTGGTACATGAGGCTATGGAGAAGGTTCGGCTTATTAGAGAAACGTTGAAAACGGCTCAAAGTAGACAAAATTCCTATGCCGATGTTAGAAGGAGAGATTTAAAATTTCATGTTAATGATTGGGTTTACTTGAAAATTTCACCTATGAAGGGTGTAATGAGGTTTGGAAACAAAGGGAAGCTTAGTCCCCATTATGTGGGCCCATATCAAATTTTGTGATGTGTTGGTAAGGTTGCTTATGAACTTGACTTGCCTAATGATTTGGCATCGGTGCATCCGATTTTCAATGTCTCATTGTTGAAGAATGTGTTGGTGATCCGACATCTATAGTGCCATTGGAGATTCTTGGCATAAAGGATAGGCTTTCCTATGAAGAAGTTTCGGTTGAGATTTTAGACTGGTAAGTCCAAAACTTGAGTAATAAAGAAGTTGCTTCCGTGAAAGTTCTTTGGAGGAATCAATTAGTTGAGGGTGCTACTTGGGAGGCCGAGGCCGATATGATGTCCCGATATCCTCATCTCTTTCCCTCCGACCCTACTCTAGCTTGAGGTATCTAGTTCCTTATGGTTCATTCTTTGGTTTCATGTGTCTTAGTTGTTTCCATGAATCCTTGATTATGCATGTTCATGAAGAGTCTAAATTTTGAGAAAATGAGCTAGCGTAATTGATTTCTCTATGATTATGTGCATTTGAGTATGAGTTGCATAAGACCTTCTTAAAATGATGTTTTGAACATGCTTTAGCTTGGAGTTGATTTTTTCCTCCACGGATATGTGCATTTATGTGATTGCATTCTTGTTGGGTTGATTAGATCTTTTTTCTACCCTCCTTATGATGTCTTGAATCTCATTTGAGTACGAATGTTCCCAAGGGGGAGATATTGTAACACCTCGGATTCTAAGGAGTGAAAAGTTTCAAATTTTGGGAGCAAAACAACCCCACCAACGGTTGGTGGTTTGACCTACCAACCGTAGGTGGAGGTCGTGGACTCCACTGTTTTGGGAGGGATTTTTAGGTGCTTTTGGAGGTCACAACTAGTGTGACCTACGGTTTGCAACAACTATCCTTTCCAAATCACCTTACAAAATTCTCTCAACCTCTCTCAAATAATTCTCTCTCTAGAAGTTAGAAGAAGAAGAAGAAGGAGTCAAGCTAGGGTTCACGAGGAAGCTTTCAATTCACCCAATTTCTTAAGGGCTTTGAACCCAAGGTATGATAGTCTTCATCCATGGAGCCCTTTCCTCCATGGAATCCCTAAATCTCCAATTTTCAAGTATTAAATTCCCAATTTGATTTAAGGGTTTTTTTCTATGATTTGGGTTCTTTCATTTATGATCAAATTACTTTCAATTATGTTTTTCTAAGTATGAATGGAGTTGAATTACATGTTTTAAGATGAATCCCCATGAACCCATATGAATTCCCATAATTTTGAGATTTATGCATTGATGATGGGTTGAATTATGAAGAAGATGGATTTTAATGAAGTTTATATGAACTCATGCATGTTTTAATGATTTCTAAAGCTGTGATTCATGATTAATTGATGAATGATGAAACGATGGGTTTTATGAAAGTATGCATGTTCAATTATGAAATTGATGATGATTTAAAGATGCTTTGAGGTTGAACCCATATGAATTCCCATAGTTTTGAGATTTATGCATTGATGATGGGTTGAATTATGAAGAAGATGGATTTTAATGAAGTTTATATGAACTCATGCATGTTTTAATGATTTGTAAAGCTATGATTCATGATTAATTGATGAATGATGAAACGATGGGTTTTATGAAAGTATGCATGTTCAATTATGAAATTGATGATGATTTAAAGATGCTTTGAGGTTGAAGTCTCAATGTTGATAATTGTTGCATAGTGAAAGGTTTTCTCACTTGATTGCTCAATTGATGAATGTGAAAGGTTTTCTCACATATAGGATTCATAATGTTGAAAGGTTTTCTCCACTAAACTTGATTCTAAGGTTAAAGAGCTCTAATTGTACCTTTCCATGGATAATAAGATGACTAATTCCGTGGGATTTAAGCTTCGCACCGAGAGGATATTGAGATGGAAGCTCTCCCGCATGTAGAGGTTTCTAGTTGCAATCTCCTTATCCCATACCTATGTGCCCCCATAGGATGTCTTAAATTGTCCTTACCTTAGCTAGTGGATCCACGTAAGCTAGATGTTATGGGTCCTACCTTGGCAAGTAGGATGGCCCTTCCGATGTAAGGAGAATGTCGGATTCCATGTTGATAGCTCACATGGTCTTTAAATGTTGGTTAAGGCTAACTTCCCGTAATAATGAACTAAAGTTACTTTTCAAAGTACTTCACAAGTTTATAAGATGTTTAGCTTGCTTTGACCATGATTTATGACTTATGCTTTTCTACTCTTTTATCATGTTTTAGCTTGGTCATTGCATGTTTTGAAAATATCCCGTTTTAGCATGTCTAAGTGATTTTGTGCATTTTCTATCATACTTGGTACTTGATTATACTAACACATACTCTTGCCTACATTTCCTTGTTAATGTACTACTTGGTGATTCTTCCCATCCCGCTCGTGGTTAGTGAGTACATAGAGACTTGAAGACTTGGTGAGTCCTCATATGTTCGAGGGCATTGACTTGTTATTCTTTTATGTTTGCTTTACTATTGGACTTGTATTGGGTTACATCCCAACGTTCTTTCTATTCTATGAAGTTAGATGGCTTGAGACATTTGATAGACTTCCGCTACGTTTTATCAAACTTTATGACATGAAACTCTATTGTTGTACTCTTGATTCTATTATCTTGTCTATGTATGCTAAGTGGCTTGTATGAGGCCTTTCGGGATTTTGTATGCCATGTCACGTCTAGGGGGTACCTTGGGTCGTGGTACGGAAGTTCTGAGGGTGAGGAGTCCAAGACTCCTCTTCGGGAACTTCTTAAGGGGACGCGTGCTGAGTTGCGGTCCAAGACATTACATGACCCATTGGCTAGGGTCAACACTTCTAACAGAAGACCTGAGCCTCTTGTGGCTTCTCCTCTTCTCCGTGCTGCTGCTCCAGTACCAACCTCGGTCAACCCTCTAAGGCTGATGAACAGGTTAAAAGTGGAGGCTTTATGCACAATCTTTGAGGAAAGGAGGTTGTCCACCGATTGGGTATTGGACAAATATCCACAAGTGTGGGAGACGATTCGCTACCACAAAATCCAGATTTTCAGTATGCCCCAGGATCCTTACGTACCTACATGGGTCTTGGAATTCTATGATGCATACTCTGGGGTGGTCTCGAGAGTCAAGAAGTTGGTGCAGTCAATGCAACCTGTTCATTTTGTTTTGGTGCACAGGAAGAAAGTCAAGTGCTATCAGACCGAGATTAATGAGGTCCTTGGTTGCACATGTAATTAGAGGCACTCCTTAGCCGATAAGCTAAAAGGGAGTTTGGAGACTCTGAAGGGGTGGTTGGCTCCGTTAATAAGTGATGCCTCCCCCCGATGGTTAGATGCTGGGGCCAGAATCGAGAAGAAGGACTTGAATATAGCTGCTCGATATTGGTTTGGGTTTCTGAGCAGCACACTCATGCCCTTTCAAAACGAGTCAATCCTTCGGCACCAGAAAGCCATTCTTTTGGGTTCTATTATGGATAGGCAGTTGCTAAACCTGGGGATGATAATCGAGTTTGAGATCCTGATGAGAGCAAAATAGCAGTACACCTCCCTCCCATTCCCTATCCTGATTAGTGAGCTGTGCAGGCGGGCTGGTGTACCATTTGATGCGAAGACAGATGTTGAGGTCACATCAACCTCGTCTTGTGACATTCGGTGGATTGAGGCCGAGTATTTGAAAGACAAGGCTGAGAGGAGGAGGAAATCCCCGGTTGATAGGTCTCCGGCTGTGGATGTCGAGGCTATAGAGACAGGTTCTCCCCCTCCCGCAGCTGAGCCGACAGGTACTCCTGTCCCTGATGCTCCTACTACTTCTGCTTCTGAACCAGGATCCTCTACTACCCCTGCACAAGCTACAACTCCTAGCTCCCAGCCCTTGACCCAGGCTATGATCATTAATATGGGGCAAGTTGCCCATTCAGTGGATGTACGAGCTTCTCGAGTTGAGGCAGTTGTCCCGGGTATGATTGAGCATGCTATAGCTGCTGCCCTTGACCACATTCGAGCAGGGTTGGCTGATCAGCTCCGAGTTATTAAAGCTCATGGGGAGGCTTTGGAGGCCCTCACCACTAACGTTGAGGCATGTGAGCAGCGAGAGGGTGATTCCATGGAGTTGACAGCCGTCAAGGCTGATATTGCCTGCTTGAGGAAGGATGTGGACGAGCTGAAGTCCACCGACATTACCATGCTATGGGGTAGCATGGATATGCCAGAGGGTACGAGTATTGACGTTCCCCCACCTACCACCACCGGTGTTGCTCCGACGGCTGATGATGAGGGTGTGTCTGATGCACCTGAGACGGATGAGGAGGATCTTACTATGAGGAATCGAGAGGTGTATGCGGAGCTTGCAGATTTGGAGGATGATCTGATAAGAGCTGCCACTGTCAATTCTCTCTGAGAGACCACATTGATTGGGTCGAGTGGAACCTGGCAGACTGAGGAGAGTGCACCGAGCACTTATGCCCAGGTTGATGACACACCTCCGGCATAGCGGGACAAGGGACTCTCTATTGCACTTTACTTATCTTTTGTCTTTATGTTTATTTTGTTATTTCACATTGCGGACACTGCTTTGTCTTTTTGGTAGGGTGGTGTTTCTCCCAACCCCTTGGTTGTAATTAGATTGTTGTTTTGATTTTGGATGATTAATTTAATTGAAAGAACATGATTTTTGTCTCTCTCTTGATATCTCTCTTTACCTGTCGTTGTTGATGTTGTGCTGAATGAATGAATGCAATTCTCTTGTACTTTTGAGTGTCGATTGTGATCAATATCGATGACTTGAATTGTGCTCTTGATTGAACGATATGTTTATGTGCGTCCAACGAGGTAAATTTGAGTTGCATAGTCTTATGTAAACTCTTAGCCTCTTGTTGTGACTAGTGAATTGTCAATGGTGAATCTTGCAATGACCGTTGCATGCAAGCTTGACTCGTAGAGTTGTGATCCACAATTGTGTTTGGATGCCATGTGTGGTGAGATTTACTTGAAAGGTGTGTAGGATGATGTCTAGAACTTGCCCTGGTAGTCCATTTGACTAAGCATTGGTGAATGTAGGAAATTATCTTAGGCATGAATTTTTTAGGGTGAACCTAATTGCTAAACCTTTGTTGGCTACCTTGTTAGTGTGTGAACCTAGCTTGGCACCATTTGAGCCTATCCTTCTCCTTGATTGAAACACAAGTACAAGGACCTTAGCCGTTTATTTAAAAATGCTAGGTCTCTCTCACCTATAACCTTCGTGAAGTATTAATTAGTTTGAATAGCCAACTCAGGCCAAAAGCCTAAGTTGGGGGTGTGGTAAGACTAAAAGATGAAGTTGAACTTGAGGTTTGTTGCTTCTAATTGCACACGCAAGTGTACGTGGTCGCGCAAGTAATATAGTTGCTCTAAAAGAGCCGGATTATCGAACCCACAAGGACTTACAATCAATTTGTATTCAATCTATTAAATCTATAACCTAACAAAAGTAACTTAAGAATTTGAGATTTCTATACTACTATTGCGATAATTTTGAAAAGTCAAAGTAACTAATGCGACAACTGTAATTTTTGGTGTTTAATCAAGTAAGAGACAATGTCAGGGCGGCAGCATGCTTTGGGCTTCATGTATCATATCTTATGCAATGAATTAACTGAGGTTATCAAATTACTGATTTACAGGGTTAATTTTATGATCATGGTCTCCCGACCTCTTATCGTCTACCCCAATTAGCTGTCTAACTACATTGTTGAGCGAGGATAGGCAGTCCGAATTGGCGAGCATTTATATTTCATCCAATTTCATAACCAAGCTTGGTGTTCGTCCACGCATCACTCCTAAACATGAATCTAAACAAGTGATATGCAAGTTAGATCAAGCTTTTTGTATTCTTTGGTCTATCTACCTTATCGTCTCCCGAGTCCAAGAATAGATAATAAAATTTATTTCTATGGTGGCCAATCATGAAATACTAAAGCAAGAATACAAAAGTAATTTGTAAAATAACCAACAATTAATTCAAAAGCAATTCGATATTCACCAATAACCCATAGCTATAGCCCTAGAACAAAGGCGTTCACCCACACATAATGTTCATAAACTCAAAAATAATAAGTTTCATAGAATTCAAACCTTAAAAAGAAATAGAGAATCAAAAACTAGGATGAGTTGTGATTCTTTGCTCTAACACACCAAAAAGTCGTCCCCCTTTTCAAAATAACCCTAGAATACTATTTATAGAGTTTAAAAATAATAATACTAATTCTGGCCCAAGTAGGAATCCCAAATAAACTCAATTTTGTCTAAAATGTCAGCCCATGGCTGGGGTAGCACGCCTGCAATGCGCCAGAATTGAGGCTCTGAAGTTCTGGGCTAGCGCATTGGTGGGGCACTGCGCCCCTGATGCACCCAAAATGCATCTCTGAAGTGCAAGCTGGCGCATTGGTGGGGCATTGCACCCCTGATGCGCCTGCCTTTTCCCTTTTTGCATCTCCATCGTCTTTGTTTCCCTTTATCTCATTATGCGTGCATGTCTCTTAAGAACCCTGAAAAAAAGTAAATTATGTATATTAGTGTGTAATCATCGCAATTATCACTCAAATCACAATAATAGTATAGAACATGTCCTCAAAACTAAGATAAAGTGGGTACTTTGTTATAATTTGGCATATAAATATGCCAAAGATCACACCCCAAACTTAAACTTTTGTTCGTCCTCGAACAATTCTAAAACTATTAACCCATCATGACTATTTTTGGACTTATCTACCCGCCTTTAAATTAACCAAATACATTTAATCATGCTTTTGTAATTCACGCTTTATGCAACAAGGTAACATTTTTGCTCTCAAGTTAGTTCACCAATCAACATCACATAGCCTCTATGAATGACTCTTTCACAATTATTTCTGGGCCAATGTAATCATACAAACACACCAACTATAATACATCCAAACATATATCATGAATGCCCTCATCGAATTTAGTATAGCCTTTCACTCTTACAAACGTCATGTTTGCACATTGTATTTCAAAACAAGGCCTATTTTTCCACATTGAACGCTCACTCACACAAATGAAATTCTTACATATCCTAACATGCCATAAGCTTGCCCTTAGTGTACATCAATTTTCGCAATGTATTCATCATGTAATCAAGAGGACTTGTATTTAGTTGTAATGCCGGCTTAGGGTAAGGGAGGGTATATTTAAGATATAATTAGTGATTATTCCCCCTAATGCACATGTTTTATTGTTACGACATACTTCTTCATCCACTTCTTCTTCTTTTGTGGTACACCCTTCACTAAAATCCTTCATGTTTCAATTGTTTCAAGCTTGGCCCTTTTTGCTTATTTATGCACTTGTATCTTATTCATTTATTCATTTTTTTCTTTTCTCTTTTTATTTCACAAGTGTTTTTACATTTGAAGAGCATGGGCCATCTTTTTTTCACCTATTTTCTTGAAGTTCACCACACAACAAACATTTTTACCCTTTCTTACTTCTACCATCCTTTGCATTTTGCTTCTTAACATAGTGCATTAAGGATCAAATTTTTGATCAAGCAAAGTCAAGGTATCAATAGAACGGGATTCGGCTTACTATGTGGGTACAACAAAGAATTATAGGCTAGAAGGCTCAAAGGGGCTTAACTAAGGATCATTCATTTGGGAGCATACAAAAGAGTGCGAATTGGCTATTCAAAGAAATGACTCAATCATGTTCCATAATTCATACAAGTTACTACTTAAGCACACACGGGGCAAGTTCTAGATGTCAATCAATGCAAGAACTAAGCAATTACTTACCACACATGGCATCACAACATAAATAAGGACATAATCAACTTAGCATGCTTGTACAACTCACATTGTGATGTTTCCACACAATTAAGCTCAACTTTCATCGTTTAGAGTCAACACAAAGAGCCTATGTTTGTTTCAAGGTTACTACTTCATACTTCATTTCTAGTTGCATACAAGTGTGACTACCCATGACGTCTGGCTAACTTTTAAGACATGGTATCAAAGCACCAAAGGGTCGGCTTCTTACTCTACTACTCCTAGTGACTAATTTTCCCTTAAGACGGTCGTCATCCATCCATCATTGGGAACTGTCATTCCTATGATGACTCTAAGACTCGAAGAAAAATAAGCAAACACTAGTCCTAGTCGGTTCAATGGGACTATCCTCAAGAAAAGAACTGAAAACAAAAGCCAAGGAACCCACCTAAAAATACAAAAAGACTCGATAAAGCCATAAAATATGTACAAGGAAGTTCATTCCCCCACCCCACACTGAAAGATTTGCACTATCCCCAGAGCACAATTTCAAACAAAGTAAGAGTGAAAGATAACTCCCTGTATAGCCTCTAGGCCTCGTGCTCTCAATCCGCCGTTACCACATTCATGGAAAAATCCATGGCCATTAAGGCCGTATCACCAGCATCCGCTCCGAAATCATCATCTCCATCACGAGTATCATCATTCGACTCATCCACCTCAGTGTCATCATCCTCATCTGCCGTGGCATCATCATTATCTATAGGCTCTTGGAATGCCATGCCCATGCGACACATATACACCGCGCTATCCGTTAGAGGGTAACGCTCTGCCAATGTTGCCATTTTCTCCTAAGTCACCGGATGACCTCTAATACACAATTGAAGCTCGGCCATTCCAAACATTCTGCCCATCAAATATCATCGCGTGCCTGCCTATCCGCAGTAGATAATACCTGCCCATGGGACGCATCATGCGCCTTAGTTTTAGTAACATCAACCTCATGGCAAACCAAATGAGGGGCACGGGGTGGACACACATCATGGACTTTCCCCTCAATTTCCAACACCCGTAAGTATCTAGTGAGCAGGCTCCCATAACAAAAATGCCACAGTTTATTGGTCCGGAATTTCAGCATATTGTGATGCAAGATCGCGCCAACATTTATCGGCTGCTCTTTCATGAGACGGTATATAAGCACCACTCGCTCCCGAGTGGCATGTGTCATGTGCTTGCACAACAACAACGTACTAGAGAAAATTTTCAACCAAACTCATGCCTCTTGATTCAAGTGGGCGTAATGAAGAGTCGAATGTTGACCCGTATCCTTGGATCTATCCCACCTAGCAACAGAATTCACCCCACACAAAGTATGCAGAATATCTCGATACGGAGTCCTCTCTAACATGTCTTGAAACTCCGTGTGATCACAATTAGGGGTGCCTAAAATATCATTCAAAGCTTCCACCGAAAATCCCACATGATGACCTCGAATAATACCTTGAATGTGATTCAAATGGAACGTATTCCAATTGGCATAAAATTCACGCACAAGACTTAAATTGCACTCACCTTGATTAATAAAAATGTACTGAAGTCCCAAGGCTCAAACTTTGGAGTAAATTCGAGGGAATTCGGCTCGCAACCGCCCTTCGTGCACATGCTCATCTCCCAAATATTTCGCTTCCTGTTGGCAATCATACCACTCCTCACCATAGGGCATTACTGCTTGCTTACAAAATTTTAGTGGTGGCAAGCCGGCATTAGCTCAACTAGAACTTTCGGCGGAGGACCCTTTACGATTACGTTTACTTCCGGCACCACCCTCACTTTGCTTACCTTTCGGAGCCATGAACCTTGCGAAAGAAGAAGAAAATAGAGAAATAAATTTTTTTTGGGGTTGGGTGGGTTTGGGTCGGTGGGCAGTGGGGGGTGGGGTAAAATGGGTTTTGATTTTGTTTTGAAATTAGTGGTATTTAGTGGTGGGGGTGAAGGAAAAGTGAATAGAAGAAGGTTTTGGTAAGGATAAATGGAGGAATTGGAGGTTTTGGGCAAGAACTTGGGTGAAGAAGATGAAGAAATTTTGTTTTTGAAAAATGGAGGGGAGGCGGTCGGGTAGGCAGTAGGGTGGGGGTGAAGTGGGTTTTGATTTTCTTGGGAAAATTAGTGGTTTTAGTAGTTGGGTATGGAGGAAGAGAGGTGGGAAGAAGGTTTTTGGGAGTTTTAATGGTGGAATGTGGGATTTGGGGGAGAAAGTGGGTGGAGAAGAAGAAAAACAATATTAAAAGTTGAGAGAAATTGGAAGTTGGGGTCGGCCAGAGAGAGAAAGAGTTAGGGAGAGTGACAAAAATTTGGGTAGGTGGGAGAATAAAAGGGTGTTTTAGTGGGTTTTTCGAGTGGGGTCCACAAAGAGAAAAAAACAAAAATAATTTTGTGGCAAAGCTCGGCGCGATGGGGGTGCGGTGCGCCCAAAACCGCCCCCTATTGTTTTCTCCTTGGCGCGGTGCGCCCGAATTGCGCTGTGATCGGTGTCATTTTTTTTTTTCTGGCGCGTTAGTGGGGCAACACACCTGCAGTGTGCCTACAATGGGCCTCTAAAGGTTTCTTCTTAGCGTGTCGTGCCTGGCCTGCGCCCGGCACAGCTGGACGTCGTTCGGTTGTTCTGCTATCTCTCTTTGTCAGCGTCTCGAGTGGTACGCCCTCTAACTCCTGCACATCAACCAAACTATGTTAATGGTGGGTTGCCTCCCACCCAGCGTCGTAGTTTCGGTCATGGCACGACTTATCTTTTTGTATTTTTCTCAATTTTTATAGTTACAAATAAATCAAAATTAACTCAAAATCCTACCAAACTAAAAAGTTTAACTAAATCCTAAGAAAACTCTAACTACACTAAAAAATATTTAAAATTAAGTTTAAACAAAAACTAACTAGATATTACATAATTTTATGGGTTGCCTCCCGTAGAGCGCCTGGTTTAATGTCGCGGCTCGATCCAGCTTGGAGCATTCATCGTTTAGCTCAAGAGCTTCTCGATCTCGATCCGTATCCTTTCCAAAATAGTTCTTAACCCTTTGCCCATTCACCAAGAATGACGGGACATTTTTGCCTTAAAGCTCTACCACACCATGTTGAGTCATCCTTATCACTTCAAAGGGTCCACTCCATTTAGACCTTAATTTTCTGGGGAATAATCTTAGTCTACAGTTAAAGAGTAGTACCTTTTGGCCCATAGTGAAAGTGCGAGGGATTATGTGCTTGTCATGCCATCTGTTGGTCTTCTCTTTGTATATCTTCGCATTTTCATAAGCGTGGAGCCTAAACTCCTCAAATTCATGCAATTGACCAATTCTCTTCCTTCATGCGAGCTCGGGGTCAAGATTCAACTTCTTTATCGCCCAATATGCTTGGTGCTCTAACTCTGCCGGAAGATGACATGTTTTTTCGAACACCATGTGATAGGGAGGAGTTCCTATGGGTGTTTTGTATGTAGTCTGATACACCCATAATGCATCATCAAGCTTCTCCAACCAATCTTTGCACTGCGCATTCACCGTTTTCTGCAGTATTTGCTTCACCTCACGATTCGACACATCAACTTGACCACTAGTTTGGGGGTGATAAGCTATAGCTACCTTATGCCGGATACCATACTTAGCAAGAAGATTCTTTACTAGATGATTAATAAAGTGCTTACCTCCATCACTTATGATAGTCCTTGTAGTACCAAACCGCGTGAAAATGTGCTTCTTCATGAATTTATTCACCACTATGGAATCATTCGTGGGAAGAGCGATAGCCTCAACCCATTTAGACTCATAATCAACCGCTACCAAAATGTAATTGTTTCCACTCGACGGAGGGAAGGGACCCATGAAGTCAATACCCCATACATCAAAGATTTCCACATCAAGAATATTATTTAGGGGCATCTCATGTCTTCTCGATATAGTGCCCAACCTTTTGCACTGATCACACCCTTTAACATAACCTATAGAATCTTTAAAAAGAGAGGGCCAAAAGAAGTCGGATTGCAATACCTTGTGACCCGTGCGCTCTCCTCCAAGGTGCCCTCTATAAGGGCTTGCATGACAACTCTGGAGCACTTGCTCTACTTCATTCTCCGGGATGCATCTTCTCACCACTTGGTCCACTCCTTGTTTGAACAAGAATGGTTCATCCCATATGTAGAATTTAGCATCATGCATCAGCTTCTTTCTCTGTTGGGTTGTTCCGCCAGGTGGAAACACTCCACTCACCAAGAAATTCACAATGTCTGCATACCAAGGAACTTGGGAGATATCCAGCGCCATCAACTGCTCATCCGGTAACTCATCGCGTATTTGTTCCCCTTCTTGCACATGAGAAAAATCTTCTAACCTTGACAGATGATCAGCAATTTGATTTTCAGTACAGGTCAAATTCTTGGAGAAGAAATATCCACCTAATTAGCCTTGGATTTGCATCCTTCTTTTTGAATAGGTACCTAATAGCTGCATGGTCAGTATAAACAAAAACCTTGGTACCTACCAAATATGATTTGAACTTGTCGAAGGCGAACACTAGCGCAAGCATCTCCTTCTCAGTCACTGTGTAATTAGCTTGAGAAGCATCAAGGGTCTTGCTTGCATAATAGATTGAATGGAACACTTTGCCTTGTCTTTGTCCCAATACCACACCCACTGCTACATCGATTGCATCACACATGAGTTCAAATGGTAGCTCCCAATTAGGAGCAATTAAGATTGGGGCTTCAATTAAGCTCTGCTTCAGCATCTCAAAAGCCTTCAAACACATCTTATCAAACTCGAATTTCACCTCATTTTCCAAAAGATTGCACATGGGTCTAGCAATCTTTGAAAAATCCTTGGTGAATCTCCAGTAAAAACCTGCATGTCCTAAGAAACTTCTTACCCCTTTAACAGAAATAGGAGGGGGCAATTTTTCAATAACCTCTACCTTGACTTTATCTACCTCGAGTCCCTGCTTAGATACTTTATGACCCAACACTATGCCTTCTCGAATAAGGAAATGACATTTCTCCCAATTAAGTACTAAGTTGGTATCTTCACAAAGAGCAAGTACTTTTTCAAGGTTTCGAAGACATACCTCGAAAGACTTCCCAAAGAGGGTGAAGTCATCCATGAATACTTCTACAAAGTCGCCCACCATATAATGGAAAATAGCCATCATGCACCTCTGGAACGTGGCAGGAGCATTGCAAAGTCCAAATGGCATGCGCTTAAACGCATACGTCCCATAGGGACATGTGAAAGTATTCTTCTCTTGATCCTCAAGTGCGAGCAATATCTAATTATTTCCGAAATACCCATCCAAGAAGCAATAATACTCTTACCTTACTAAACAGCCAAGCATTTGATCAATAAAAGGGATAGGATAGTGATCCTTTCTAGTGGCATCGTTCAACTTCCAGTAATCCATGCAGATTCTCCATCCGGTGATAGTTCTTGTTGGGATCAACTCGTTCTTTTCATTCTTTACTACTGTCATCCCACCTTTCTTTTGTACAATTCTTGTTGGGATCAACTCTTTCTTTTCATTCTTTACTACTGTCATCTCACCTTTCTTTGGTACACACTGCACAGGACTTACCCATTTACTATCACAGATAGGATACACAATTCTTGCATCTAACCAATTGATCACTTCTTTCTTCACAACCTCTTTCATCAATGGATTTAGCTGACGTTGGTGTTGTGCACTTGGTTTGTGGTCTTCTTCCATGTAGATTCGATGCATACACAATGCCAGATTAATTCCATGAATATCTGACATTTACCAGCCTATTTCTTTCTTCCTTTTCTTCAATATCTCCAAAGCCACATCAACTTGTGCTTCAGACAATTCCGCAGAAAGTATAACAGGTAAAGTTTCACTAATGCCAAGATACGCATACCTCAAGTGCGACAGAAGAGATTTTAACTCCAGCTTTGGTGCTTCTTCAATTGAGGGTTTGGGAGGAGGACCCAACACTCGCTTTAATGGATCCACCGCACCATTTAGTGAACCAACTAGCACTACATTAAGACAAGTAGCTAGTTATTGAGCTTCTTGATCTCCATCTATGTCATGCCCCACCAAAACTCTTTCTAAGGGATCCTTGGGAGTTATGCAATGTGATTCCACGGCTAGATCTAATACCGTAATGGCAGACAATTCTTCATAGACAGAAGGCAGTTTCAAGGCGCGATAGACATCAAACATCTCCACCTTATCATGAGCTCTCATGGTCAACTGCCCAGCTGCTACATTAATCAATGCTCACCTCGTAGCTAGGAATGGTCGTCCCAAAATAAATGGAACTTCAGGGTCAGGCTCAAAATTTAGGACAACAAAGTCCATAGGAAAGATAAGTGATCCCACTTGCACCAAGACATCTTCTACTACTCCTTCCGGCCTTGCCATAGACTTATCAGCGAATTGGAGGATAATTGTGGTTGGTTTTGGACTACCCAACCCAAGTTTCTTGAACAAAGATGTCGGCATGAGGTTTATACTAGCACCCAAATCACACAGACCTCGAGCATGAACACTTTTACCAATTGCGATTTGTACTGTGAAGCTACCCAAATCTTTCAACTTTTTGGGTAGTCTATTCTGAATTCTTGAACTGCACTCCTCCCGAGTGCCACTATTTTGTACACAGTCAATCTCCTCTTGTTAGCTACTATCTCCTTCACATACTTGGCGTACTTAGGAATTTCCTAAAAAATATCAACCAAAGGTAGATTAATGTGAACTTGCTTAAGGAGAGACATAAACTTATTGAAGCATTCATCCTCATTCTGTTTTTTGAACTTTTGTGGGAAAGGAGGTGTGGTTTCACTTGAGGGACAACCTTCTCAACATTTGCATCTTGAACCACCTCTTCGGATTTCTTTTCTTTTCTCACTACCTCAGAACTTATCTTCTTTGGAGCTAGCTCCTCCAGTTGTAACCAACTCCTTGTGCTTACCGCATTCAGTTGGTTTAGGTTCGGATCCGTGTCACCCGGAAGCCCTCCAGGTGGATGCACATTTACAGCATTAGCCAATTGTGCGAACTGCCTTTCTAAATTTTTCTGTGCCAACTGGGTGTTTCTCAACTCTTCTCCTAATTTTCTATAGTGTTCTTCATTTTTCATGTTGATTTCTGTGCTTAGCTTTTGGAACAGCTCCTCATTAGTCATGCCTCCCTTCTTCACACCTTCATTATTTTGCTGTTGAAACGGCGGTCCGTTACCTTGTGCTCAGTATTGATTCTGCCCTTCTGCCTGATTCTGATTTCCACCGCATGAGAAGTTGGGGTGGTTTCTCCAACTTGGGTTATAGGTGTTCCCATAGTTCTGCATGCCTCCACCTCTTTGGGCATTCTCTAGATAGTTCACAGAGTCTGGGTTTGAATCGCAATAATCAGCCACATGGTCTCCATTCCCGCAAACTTCACACCATCCTTGCAGTTGGTGTTCAACATTTACCTGTGCTTGTTGTTGCGCAATTGATAACTATTTTAATTGGGTGGTGAACAAATTTTTAAGGCATCAAGCTTTGCATTTAGTGAAGTCGCTTGATCCGCTTCTAACATACATGCAGTCTTCTGCACAGTGTTCCTTTGTGTATCGCCATTCCAGTCTAGGTTGCCTTCAGACAATTTGTCCAAGATCTCAACTAGCTCATCATAGGTCTTCTCCAGAGCTTGCCCACCTGCTACAGTATTCAATAGTACCCTAGCATTATATTCAAGGCCTTCAATAAAGGTATGAGCTAGTACCTCATTCACCTGATAGTGATGTGGACAAGCAAGCAACATTTGTTTAAATCTATCCCAGGCTTGTTACATGTTCTCCCCACTTTTCTGCTTGAAACTCAATATGTCACTTCTCAGCTTTGCATTTCTGCTTGAGGGGAAGAATCGATTGAGGAACTTCTTTGCTAACTGGTCCCATGTGGTGATGGAGTTGGTGGCTCAGAATCTAACCATCGCCTCGCTTCTCGCAAAAGTGAAAATGGGAAAAGAGTCAACCGCACATAATCAGTTGATACCCCATGTGGAATATAAGTACTACTTATTTCCAGAAAATTCATGATGTGCATTTGGGGATCTTCATGGGGCAGGCTAGTGAATGGCCTATTAGAATGAATGAGTTGCACCATGGATTGTTTAAACTCAAATCTACCACCCGGTGGTGGTTTTCGTATGCTCGATGTCACATTGGTGGTGAGTGGGACTGCCACATCACGGACTGGCCTTGTAGTTATCACTGCCGGTATGTCATCATGTTCTTGCTCCATGTTTCCCTCGCGCTGGTCAGCTAGGTTTTCTTCCCGATGACAAAGTAGACCTAGTCCTATTTTATGTTGTCGTCTGAGATACCCTAGTTTTCTTCATTGTTGAAGGGCTGGTTCAGGTTCTTCGTCTGGTTCAACAAGATCTCCTTTTCGAGCCAGGCTTCAGACCCCAATATCCGGCAATAAAGAATAGCTAAGATCAAGTTATTAGTATTTGAACAATCGCTAGTAGACTTAGAAAAATTGAATATAAATTAATTCTAAAGTCCTCGGCAATGGCGCTAAAAACTTGATGCTTCCAATTGCACACGCAATTGTACGTAGTCGCGCAAGTAATATGGTGGCTCTACAAGAGCCGGATTATAGAACCCATAGGGACTTACAATCAATTTTTATTCAATTTTATTAAATCTATAACCTAACACAAGTAACTTAAGAATTTGAGATTTCTATACCACATTTGCGATAATTTTAAAAAGTAAAAGTAACTAATGCGACAACTGTCATATTTGGTGTTTAATCAAGTAAGAGACAATTCCAGGGCTACAGAATTCTTTGGGCTTCATGTATCATATCTTATGCAATGATTTAACTGAGGTTATCAAATTACTGATTTACAAGGTTAATTTTATGATCATGGTCTCCCGACCTCTAATCGTCTACCCCAATTAGCTGCCTAACTACATCGTTGGGTGGGATAGGCAGTCCTAATTGGCGAGCATTTATATATCATCCTGTTTCTTAACCAAGCTTGTTGTTCGTCCGGGTGTCACTCTTTAACACGAATCTAAGCAAGTGATATGCAAGTTAGATCAATCTTTTTATATTATTTGGTCTATCTACCTTATCGTCTCTCGAGTCCAAGAATAGAAAATAAATTTATTTCTATGGTGGCCAATCATGAAATACTAAAGCAAGAATACAAAAGTAATTTGTAAGATAACCAACAATTCATTCAAAAGCAATTTGATATTTCACAATAACCCGTAGCTACAACCCTAGAACAAAGGCGTTTAGCTACACATAATGTTCATAAACTCAAAAATAATAAATTTCATAGAATTCAAACCTAAAGAAGAAGTAGAGAATCAAAAACTAGGATGAATTGTGATTCTTTGCTCTTACACACCAAAAAGTCATCCCCCATTTCAAAATAACCCTAGGGTCTTATTTATAGAGTTTAAGAAAAATAATACTAATTCTGGCCCAAGTAGGAATCCCAAATAAACTCAATTTTGTCCAAAAAGTCGACCAAGGGCTGGGGTAGCGCGCCTGCAGTACACCAGAATTGAGGCTCTGAAGTTCTGGACTGGCGCATTGGTGGGGCACTGCGTCCAAAATACATCTCTGAAGTGTAGGCTGGCGCATTGGTGGGGCATTGAGCCCCTGATGCGCCTGCCTTTTCCCTTTTTGCATCTCCATCGTCTTTGTTTCCCTTGCTCTCATTATGCGCGCATGTCTCTTAAGAACCCTGAAAAAATGCTAATCATGTATATTAGTGTGTAATCATCGCAATAATCACAACAAATAGCATAGAAAATGTCTTCGAAACTAAGATAAAGTGGGTACTTTGTTATAATTTGGCATATAAGTATGCCCAAGATCAAGGTTCGTGAACTTGATCTGTTAAAAATTGTGTGAGAAAAAGATGGAACCCCTCCATATAAAAAAAAGAAAGAGAGAAAAGAGAAAAAGATGAAAAGAAAAGAAAGAAAAAGATTTGAATAAGATAGTACCATTGTGCATGGAGGTGAAAATAAAAAGGGGTGTTCATAAAAATGTTTTGTGTGCTGCAAAGTGTCAAAGGATCAGTTGTGAAATTGAAATGTTTGAAAGAAAGGGAAGGAGAAGTGAAATGGAAACCATGTTTCATGAAGATAGAGCAGCTAAACCAAAAATGACCATACCTTGAGCCCCAGCCCCATTATAAGCCATGGAAGACCTTTTTGATCCTGCATAAACCTTGTGGATGTTAGATGGAAAATCCGAGCAAGCCTATGGGTAGAGTTGTGCATGCTTCTCTCTTTTGTGAGTGTGAGTGTTGTGCTGATTCCAAAACTTTGATCTTCATTAAACTTTGCGAGAGAGTGGAATCCTTTTCTTGATGTAAGGGCATTCAAATATTGTTGCTGGGCATGAATTTGCGTTTTATGTTAGCACAAACTTTAATTGATGATGGCTAATCAGAATTTGAAGCTTTTAGTGTACATTTGAATCTTGCATTGTGGATTGAACCTTGTGTGCATGTTGATATGAATTCTCAAGGAGCACTGTTGTAGACATCCCTATTGAACTCATTGATCTCTTGTTTTACTTGAGGACAAGCAAAAGTTTAAGTTGGGGGTGTTGATGAATTCGTAGTTTTGACTCACTTAGAGCTTAATTTGTGCTAAATTAGTGTCCTTAATGCCCATTTTGCACTCATAACTAATGTTAAATTGCTTATGTGCAGCTAGGAGGCTTTGGAATAAGGCAAGGACAAAATCATGAAAGAAGGAACTAAAAAGTTCCAAAATGAATAGAACGAGAAGGCTGGAGCTCGCCGAGTGGATGGTGTTATTGCTTAAAGTATCAAGAAACAAGGAGAAGAAGCAAGTAAAGTCAGCAAGCTTGGGAACTTAATGGCGAGTCGCTGATCGAAACAGCGAGCTCAATGTTCATCGCCTAAAGTTCCAGGAAGAAATCAATGTTGAAGTCAAAAGTTAAAAGGCGAGGGCGAGCAACTCGGCACATCGCCGAGTGGAAGAGTGAGCCCGACTTACGCTGCCAAATGACCTCGTGTGTTAAAATTTTGGAATTTTCTATGAAAGTATAAATAGGAATTTCGAAAAGAGAGTTGAGAGAGAGGAGAGAACCTAGAGCTTAGACTACCAAGTACATTTGCAATTTGCATAGTTTTAGCTAATTTTGAACATTTTCTTGTTGGATTTTGGAATTTAGACATTGGGTTTAATTTTAATTGAGTTCATTTGTTGTTTGAAGACTTGTCAAATCAATGGCTAACATCTTTGGTAACTATTTCTTCACTCTTGCTATGATTGGCAACAATCCCAATGCCTTAGGGGTGTGATTATGTGTTCAATTACTTAATTAGCTTGTGGGTCTTATGGATTGCTGATTTTAATGCTATTTTAGAATTGGTTGAATTGCTAATTCGTGTTTTAAGTTTATGAATTGAAGTTGCAAATTCAGTTCTATTTTATATCTCTGTGTATGCTTGTAAAATATATATTTGAATGGACTTAGAAATTGATGATTGCATGAGCTGTTGCTTTTAATACCCAGCTTGGCAATGAATTAAGGTATAAGGTTGTTCTTTAAGTGTAGTGCCTGTTGGGGTTTGATAAAATCCAATTGAAAGAATGATAGCTGATTGAAAAATGGCTATTATACTTATAATCTTGCCTACCCATTGTGTTTCAGCATGTTTAAGCAATCCATAAAGATCCATTTAGTGAAATTGGTATTTCAACACTCACACATCCCTAAGGTCCCTTATCCCATTGGTTAAGTTCATTTTTAAATCGTGTTTGTTACAATTAATCATTCGATCTCCTTATATTTGATAATTGAAAATTCAAGAGTTTACATTATGCATCGTTTTACTTGTTTTTATCTACAAAAAGCTAGATCACTTTAGTACTTCACATTTGAATTCTGTATTAAAAATTATTCCTCGTGGGATCGACCCCAACTCCTTGTTGGGTTTTTACTGCTAACGACCGCCTACACCCTGACTTGTGTGAGGTGTAGTTTGATCATTATCACACCCCTGCCCTTTTTGTTCAATACTTATACTTCAGTTTCAGCATTCAGTTTACCTAACATGCTCGGTACATTATTTTGTACTGATGCCCCTTGCCTTGGGGCATTGCATTCATGCCTGTAGGTCCTAAGCGACGACAAGAGAGGCATGCCGAGTAGCACAAGCGCCTATCAAGCAGATTGGTTGACTCCTTTCTTCCAGGGGTTGCCACAGTTCCAGAGGTGTGCTTATTTTTCTTTGGGAAAAGGGTCTTATATACCCCTCAACTTTTTCATTTAGAGCTGATATGCCTCTTGTTATGAATGTGGTGCATATATACTCCTACAGTTATACAAATGACTTACATATACCCCTTTCCTCTAACAGAAGTGAAAAAATTAATTTAAATTTAATTTTTAAATTATTTTTCTTAAAAAATATAATCTATATGGGGTATATTTGATCCTCCTCGTGTATTTTTTTTTTACTTTTTCATTTCAATGACTAATTTAAATTTTCTCTCAAGTTCTATGAAGAAGAAGCTAGGGTTTCCAAATCAAGCCTCCCATTTCTCTATTGCTTTTGGGATATTATCCTCAAGGTATGTAGGATTTCATCAATGGGTTCCATTTACCCATTGAGCCCCAAGGTTTCTCAATTCTTCAAGTTCAATTTCATCAATTTGATTTGGTTTTCATTCAATTCTTCATGAGTTCTAATTTTGTTGATTCAATTGTTTGATTTTGGTCTTATCATGACTGTTTTAAATCAATTACATGCTTTCCAATTGATTTCACATAAACCCATGCAATTTTCAAGATTTTTACTATGAACTCTTAAATTCATGAATTTATGGAGAAGCTATGAATCTATGGATGTTGTTTTCATTAAAGTTATGCATGATTTATGAAAAGGAAGGTTTTATGATCTAGGTTGCTTCAAGATCTCATCAATGAAATTGTGAAGGGATTTTTTTCACATATTAAGGAATCATGATTGGTGAAATGTTTTCACACACATGCTTGATTAAAGATTTAATGAGCTACTCTATGATGGGTTAAGCTTGGATTAGTAACTTAATTGTGCTTTACCATGTACGATGATATGTTTATGAATATGACAATTCCGTTTGGATTTAACTTAGCACAGAGAGAACTTGAGGTGGAGGCTCAAATAGGGTAATCTCTTATAGCAACCTCTAGTTCCCAACTACGTGCCCCCGTAGGTTTATCTTAAATGACCTAACTAGTGGATCCACAAATAGCATATGATACGATATGAAGTCCTACCTTTGCAAGTAAACTCTCCCTTCTTTATGTGGAAGTTACATCGAATTTCATGTTATAGCTCACATGGTCTATTGTCGGTTAAAGCTAATATCCCACAAAATGAACTAGGTTGTTTTTAAAGGTTTTATGAAGCTTTCGTTATGATTTTAAAATGTATTGACCATGTTCATGAGTTAGGATTCTTTTTAAAGGCTCTACTATATTTCAGCTTGGTCATGCATGTCATGTTTTCCCTTTATGTCCTCTTATTATCATGTTTTATGTTTTTATACATATCCCTCATACTTAGTACATTTCATGTACTAATTCATACTTGTGCCTATATTGTTTCATTAATGTAGGGTCTGACGCTCCTTCTCCTCCCGCTCGTGGCTCGTTGATTGCTTTAAGGATTTGAAGACTTGGTGAATCCTCATGTTTCGAAGACCATGTCACCTTTATTGCTTTCATATGTCTTTACTTTATGTATTTTGTACATGTTGTATGGGTTACGTCCCAACCACTCCTGATGTATTAGATTGTCTTGTCAAGACTATGTTAGACTTCCGTTTTTATGTCAAACTCTTTCATTATATGAGATTGTCTACTTTTGTCTATTATATTGTGTGTATGTATATCAAGTGAGTTGTGTAGGGCCTCTCAGGGTCTTATACGCCATGTCATGTCTAGGGTATACTTTGGATCATGACATGAAGACTAACTCAAAGAAAAATTGCAAACGGAATTGAGTGATACAAAATAAGAAGAAATAGCATTTGACTCTTTTGAGAGAAAATAAAAATAAAAAATAAAAAATGGACTCCTTAAAGAGTGGTAGCCAATTATAATGATCATGAAATGTATTTGGAACAAATGGTCTGATTTGTCTAATCAATCTAAATTTCATCCTTGTCAACTTTTAACCTTTGAAGTCAGACTTCTATAATACAACTTTTGCACTAGATTTGTGGCTCACTTTTGACTTGTGGTTGCTTCGAAAGATTTTCACTAACAAGTCTTTCTCATTTTGTTGGTCTCTCACACACTATCGCCTTATAGTGCCCTGAGGATTTTTACCAATAAGACTCTCTCATTTTCACTTTCTCTCCACTCAATTTATGTCTTATAGTGCTTGTAAGGATTTTCATTGATATGACTCTCTCATTTTTCAATCCTTATTACATGAAATTTTATTTTTCCTTATACGACAATCAACATCGAAATCTTGTTTGACTTGTCATTGTTAAAAATTTATCAGAAGGTGTTTATTTGGATTGTAACGTGGCTTTTGGGTAGGGTTACAAAGAAAGGAATGACATGAAAACTCAAATATAATACGGGTAACATGTTAAGACCTACAACTTTTAGAATCGACTCATAAAAAATGAAAAATTCCTATTTTGCCCCAGTTTTTGTGATGAGGACTTTCTAAATTTTTTTGGGTCAGACCGAACATCAAAACTAGGCTGTCTACGTATCTTGTCAAAGCGAGAATCAGGTCGAATGTAATTCAGAAAATTTGTTCTTTTGTTGTTGTTTTCACTCTTAACTTCTCTTTCTTTCTTTTTTTTGTTGACTTACTTTTTTCACTTTTCACTTTTTCTTGACTTTGTTTTTATTCGCAACTCATTTCTTTTCTTCTCTTTTTAACTGTATTTTAATTCCAAAAGAGGGGTATTTTAGAAAATAATATTAAGGCTCAAAAGGAGTAGCAAAGGATTACACAATGTTTGGATAGTAGAATTGAATGCCTTCATCATATCAATTATTAAAAATGTCAAATGCAAGTATGCCCTTTAAGATGAGAAGTGAAAATCGTACAATATCTCTTTACAACGTATATATTGATGGATATGTATATCATTTTTGTTCTATGTTTGTCAATTAAAAATCTCTGTATGAGCAATATCTTCTTCACAACTAATGACATGTAAATTTGGATAGACCTCTCCCTTTAATCTCCTTTGATATCAAAGGAAGTGTCAAAGTGTTTAATTCCTTTATTCATTTCCTCGAATATATTTTTTCAATTTTCTTGGTGTATTCATTCTATGACTAGATGTGATATTAAGATCTGATCAAATTCCATATGCATATCATGTCACCAAAATTGAATTGAAAAGAGATGTATGAATGGAAAGCTAAATAGAATGGATCAAAGTTTCACAGAACAAAGATTATATTAAGTAAAAGATAAAGAAACTTGACGACAAGACAACAAACTAAATTTTGGTTGTTGTTCTTATGTTCCTTTCAATATGTTTTCCTTACTTTCGAGAGATATTACACATAATTTCTTACTTGAATGAAAATTTCCCTGTAGAGACAGTCTGTCTTATATATTTATTAGGTACTATTTATCGTTACTCTAAACACGAGCTTATGATGTTACTGAAAGGAATCAAATAACATGCTGAATTACCTTCATAAGTAAAATTGAACAATATTCTTTGCATTACAATAATAACAATACTCATAGGTGGGATCAGGAGAGGATAAAATGTACAAAAACCTTACCCAATGAATCCCAAAGTTATGTCGATTATAACATATATGAATTTCATTATGAAAGCAGACAAAGCTAAACACGAAACTAAGTAATTGTCTAAAATAACTTGAATTATTTTCCCTGCAACTCAAGTGTGTGTGCAGTATAAAGTTCCTCTTCCACTTTCTGAAAATAGGACCCTATAAGATCACATATTTGATCATAGATTAGCACAATTGCTTCACTTGGATCACTACCAGCTACAGTCCAGACTGGGCTGCCACAGTAATAACCATCGCAGCTTGCCAAAAAGGAGAGACTTCATCCTCAAAAGACTTTGCATTGTTTCTAGGCGTCTATTAACTAGGGCAGCAGTTTTAAAACCTTCTCTAGAAGGCCTGACTCCATTTTACTGCTTCACGTTCTCTTCATCTGGAGTATGATTAGAAATCTTTTGAGACACAAATGTGCATTCACATGAATCAAGATGTAATGATTATTTTAAATACAAACGCCTAGCTCTTAGGCTAATTGCATGACCATAATATTTTTTTTTCCTATTTGGCTTTTGCAATATGATCATCAAAGACAAAGATGGTTTGTAACTGACTTTCTATCTCTATGAATAAAGTTTGACATATACTTTAATTTTGGTGGTATTGTTTGTCTCTATGTCTTCACATAATAAGAAATGGGTTTGGCACTAAGAATTTGACTGTGTGCTACATCCAGTTCAATCTATAATTGAAGTTAAGATCAAGGGTGTGTTTGATTTTCCCATGTTTGGTTGACTTAAATGTTTTCCAAATCAACTCATTTTTCTCAAATTTATGAAAAATCACTTCCCTTCAAAAATTAAGGAAAACATTTTCCAAAACTCAACTTCATGCTTCAATATTATTTTTCTTACCCTACCCCAAACCCGACCCTCCCCATCCAAAAAAAATTAAAATTTCAAATATTTTTTTAACCCTACCCTCAAACCAGTTCGGAGTTAGGATCGGGTCCTAGATCAATTATCGGGGTTGAGTTTCGAGTCATAAATTATTTTCCTAAAGAGTATTTTCTAGTCTCAAGCCAAAAATAAAAGATATTTTTTGGACAACCTTTTTCATTCAACAACTAAACATCAAAAAATATTTTCCAGAAAATATTTTCTACTCACCAACAAAACATGAGAACATAAGTGAAAAATCCACTTGTTTTCCAAGAAAACATTTTCTAGGAAATCATTTTCCATGGAAAACATATTCCTTCATACCATAAAAAACCCTAAGTTTTTTCCCCTTTTGGTTGCTTGTTGTTTATTTTTTCATGATGAAATTTTGTAGCTCATTCTTAAAGGATCCGGATTGTGTTGGAATGTAAATCGGCAGCGATTTACACATATTGTAACAGATAATTGTCTCACTAACTCTTTCAAGTTGTTGCAACCTTAAGCTGCTCAACTGAATGCCAAATGATGTAAAATATATCATGATATGTCGTTAGCTGAAAATAATACCATTCTGTTGCAGTGACACCTTAAAAGTAGAAAGTCAATAACTAGGCGTCTTCTTGGAAATACAAATTCTATCAACTCTGTTGAATAAAATTTCAACGGAAAAATATTTTTTTAAAAGATTCATGTGAGCCCCAACTATTAAGTTTATTTACAAAATTTGCATAGTATTGTTAAATGACACCTTTAGGTGCTCTTCCAGATTGTTTAATGAACACAATTGATGTTATATCCCTGTATATAGATTAGTCATATCCCCACAACTTTTATGTTTTAGCTTTCTTTTGGGTGTAGCTATCTTGTGACTATTTACCTTTTCTACCTTGCACTATTCAATACTTTTTATACACATATTGTCCTTTGTGATTTATCTACCATGTATAAAAAAATAATATGAGCTTTTTCATGTTGGGCCCGGGCGTACCACTAGTTATATATACTTTATCACTATTTTTTCCTTTTCACTATACATACATATTTAGTAGGCGTTTTTGAAATGAGATGAAATCAGCGTTTCGACATATGATTGCACTCTGATTTCATATCATGAGATGAAATCTCAAATTCTCCAAAAATCAAGATATGAAAATTTTCAAATACACAAATTGATCCAAAAGTTTATATTTTATAAAAAAAATACATTTAATTTATATATATCTACTAGTCATTTGTTTCATATGTAAATAAAATTTATAATTCATAAGATTACTTTTTAAATCGTTTATATCTCATATAAGTTATTCTAGGCAATATAAAATTTATTTTTACTTCAAATCAATTTTTAATTTACATTTATATTCATCAAATTTATTTTTTTAATCAAATGTATTACTACTTCATTCAAATCAAAGTTTAATAATAAAAAATTCTCATCACTATATTGAGTGGACAAAACTAACCACTATTGCATTAATTGAAAAAAATAATTTTTTTAGCTACTAACAACTTGATCACTACAATTTATGTTCAATTTTACTTTCTTATTGAAAAAATGTTTCATCAATAACTGTTGTACTTCTTAGAATAGCTTTGTGATAATGTTGTAACACCCCAAAAACTTATAAGCTAAGAGCCCAATAATTCTATGACATCTTGCAACTCTACTCTTAAAATATGAATTGTTCATCGTAAGTATAAGAGCTTAAACTAGGTAATGTCCTACCTGCTCATTTGTTTTAAGGTCCTTTACCAAGTGTATCAATGGTATATCAAGTGATCTAGGGTCATAAGAGACCTTAAACACCAATTCAAGTTCAAAGTGTTTTTATCGGCTAAGTTCTCGTATGAGTTCATATAAAGGTACACTTCAAAAGATTATATCTCTCAACAAATAATGAATTATCTGGCTTATAAGCTATAAAATTAAAGGTCTATTAGTCGTCTTTCCAACACCATCAAGTTTGCCTTATTTCGAGTTTGGAGCAAAAGGTTATGCTAGTTTCACTGAAACATACTTGGGCAGGGAAATTCGGGGAGGTCACCTGCATTGGCAATCCGCCGAATGGGTTGGCAAATTGATAAATTAGATGTCACAAAAACCTTCAGCCTCTGTCTATTTGAGCAATCTAATGTCCCATTGGGTGATACACCGACTATTTTCGGTGAGGAGACCTCCAGATCATCGATTTGGCCGATGAGATTCATTAAAAGGTCGTTTTCTTTGGTTTTTATGGTCCTCTAGATGAGTGGTAGATTTTCACTAATTTAAGGTCCATTTAGCTCAATATTTAATGTCCTCAATGCCTAACTTTGTCCTTTTCTAATCAAATATTGATGATTTGCAATTATAAAGGCAATTGGACAAGGCAAGGACTAATATTTTAAATTAGGGAAAAAAATACAAAAAAGAAGTGCAAAGTGAACATTGTTGATCGCCTAGCATGAAGGGCGAATCACCTACTGAGCATGACCTCGCCCAAACTGACAGTGCATAGAACTTTTGTCTACCAAATAAGGTCAGCGAACTCCAGCAGAAAAGGCAAAACGACGAATGAGAAAGCCAGACCTGACACACTTCACCCAAAGGTACAGTATACAAGGCAATGCCTTAATGCTCAAACGGTGAACTAAGGTTGAATTTGGCGACTCGCCAAACCAGAAAGGCTGACTCAATCGAGTTTGCCAACTGAGGTTCAAACACCTAAAGCCTAGAGCATCACAAGGCGAGCTGAGGAACGAAAGGCGATTTGCCGAATGAGTTAGGCGAGCCCGACTAATGTCGCCGAGTTGGTTACGAAGTGAATTTTTGGGCCAAATTTTGGAAAAATATAAATAGCCCAAAGGAATGAGTTTTAAAAAAGGGTTAAGAAAAAAAGAAATTGAACAACTGAGTTCAAGAGAGAATTTTGAGTGAGAACACTTCACTTTTTAGAACACTTCTTCTAATTTTCTTGGGGTTTTACAATTGGAATCCTGAATTCGATAATTTGAAGTTAAATCCAAAGTGAGTTTACTCTTAATTACTTGATTTCAAGTTACCCTTGGCTTCTTTCATGAAAGGTATACTTTCTTTAATTTTTGTGATGGGTGGCTAAAACCGTAGATGGTCGTTTGGTGTGATGGATAATACTAAATAGTCCCGGGATAAAATTATAGATGCCATTAATTTGTTGTTTGGTTAGAAAGTTTGGGATAACTTATCCCGGGATTAACAATTAGTACCGGGATAAGTTATCCCTCCCCATAGGTGGCATAATAATCCTATCATAATTTATCATGGGATAAATTTATTAAATGACAAGATTACCCTTCAAACCCTTTATATGACTTACACCTTTTGCTTGTACTTACAATATCTTATATTATTAAATGTTGGTTCATAGAAATTTAAAATTTTAGTATAATAATAAGACAATATTCTTAAGATCATGTTAATTAATAGTATAAATTAAATATTAGTAACAAAAGTCAGATAATATGTTTTATGTGTGCTGTTTCTAATTCTTCTGTTATTTCAACTCACAAGGACAATTTAAAAGATATTTTATTTTATATTACAATATATGATTAAATAAAGCAAATGATATTATGATATTTTAGAGCAAATATTTATTTAAAAACAATTATCAATATGACAACGCAAGTGAGTCGAATTTAAATAAATGACACAGGGAAGGAAATTGCAAATTGTATAATATAAAAGTAAAAAGTGTAATAGTGCATGCAAATGGATAAAAGTAGATAAATTTAGTTGAGCTATTAAAACTTTTGTTGAAAATTTGGCTAAGTAGTCAAAACTTATGTTGGTGAGGATATTTTTGTAAATAAATAATTTATTTTTAGGAAGTTTGCCATGGATATTATTCTTAGTACAACAAACCTAACAATCAATAAGAAATAATCTGAGGATAACTAATCCCAACATAAGTAATCCCATCATAACTTGTAATCAAGCCAAACGAACCCTAAGATCTAGGGGGTGCTCTAATGGGGTTGGGTATTAATTTAATGTAGTGGGTATTGTTCTATGCTCTGTTTTGTTGTTGTTTATGCATGAATTTTGTTTAATTATCATGGGGTTAACTTAACAGTTAAGGTTGCAAACTTAATTCTTTCTTCTGATCTCCGATTGATGCTCAAAAGAGATTAATTGTAATGGGTAATTAGTTTAATACAAGCAATTTAGGTTTGATGTCCTTAACTTGCTTGAAAAAGAGGTTATGGGTCGGATCTATTTTCCTTATTCTTCGAAGAGAGAATAGAATAAGGTAATGGGTTGTTTAGAATTGACATTAGATGTGACCGAAGAAGATTCTAAGCATAGATGCTTTGAGATTGAAAGATGATTTGTGTCATTGAAGATGACATAGCTTATTCATGTATGCACGTCACTATAGAGCAGCACAATTACTCCTATATGGCATTGATATCCAATCCACGCACCCCTAGATTGCTTGTTAACTCTTGATTTCGTTAAAATTTTAGTTTAATTCTGATAACTGACAACAAAAACTTTATATTAAGTTGGTGTTACCATCCACCCAATTGCTCTTACTATTCAAAATGAGCTGACTTAAAATCAAAATCTCTTGATAAAGAATTCTCCACCATATACCATTCCCTGTGAGATTCGACCCCGACTCTTAGTTGGGTATTTTTATTGACGACGATCGCTCACTCTGTCAATTGGTTTTTGAGGGTGATTTGAGTGTTATCAAAAAATGGCACCGCTGTCGGGGAGTGGTAGTTGAGAATTCTAATTGAGAAATTAGATTTTAACTTGGTTTATTTGTAGTAGAGTTGTTATTTTGTGTTGTTATTGGCTACAGGTTGACATGATGTGTGATCATGGGAGTGGCAATGATAGTCACTATGGTAAAAATGATAATATGTGTCACTTAAATGACATGAGCATTAATGTCATTCAAAGCACGGGAGAAATTCGAATACCTCCTACTATCGGTAGGATGGTGTTTCACATCACTGGAACTATGATCTAATTGCTCCAGATGAAAGAAATTTTTGGGGGTCTAGCTCATGAGGATCCCCTTGAGAACCTTAGCAATTTCAAGGAGGTGGTGGACCCTTTGTGTTCAAGAATATCTCCCAAGAATCCACAAGGTTGAGACTATTTTTGTTCTCTATAACGGGAGAGGCTACAAGATGGTTGGCAGAGTTGCCAAATGATTCCATTACTTCGTGGGATAAGATAACTTAGGTGTTCTTGGAATGATTCTTTCCAGCCTCAAAGATGGTTAAATATCGTCTCCAAATCCAAAATTTCAAAAGTTTTGGAGGTAAGCCCTTGCATGAAACATGGCCAAGGTTCAAGAAGTTACTCTTACAATGTCCAATGCATGCCATTCCAGACAATTTGCTGCTGCAATAATTTTATTGGAGCCTTTATTCAGTCAACAAAGGTGTGGCTGATCAATTAGTTCATGGTGGGTTGATCCATGGAGTGATGAGAAAACCGTATGATGTAGCTGCATTGTTGTTAGATGATATGACTAAGTTCAACCGAGCATGGCACACAAGGGATGACCAAGAACCCCATCTACAAATGGATTTTAACAAAGAACAAATCGAAAGGGACATGAAAAAGATGAAAACATGGCCAAGATGATGACCCAAATCGATTTGTTGTCCAAACATGTCATGGGAGGTGGAACTAAGTCAGTGAATGTGGTTGGAACCAAAAGTGGGCAGTGCCCGGATGATGCCAAATTTGAGGCATTATACAATGAAGAGATTCAATACTTGGGAAATCAAGTGGCAGGTTCCCACAAAAATTATCAACGTCAAGGTGGGAACCAAGGTTGGAATAAGGATAGAGATAGTGATTAGAAAGATTGGAGGGGTGGAAATTGGAGAGATAGGGAGATGGACAAAGACAAATATGTGCCTTCCCATGATCGTCCACGCCCAAAAGATCCAGAACAAAGCTGGGGAAGACATGTTTCGGAGGATATACAACAAGGTCGAAGGATCTGATAAGGTGTTGAATGATTTAGAAAATGACTTCTCCACTTTAACCCAAACAGTGAGTTCACACCTAGTTTCGATGAAGAAGCTAGAGACCCAAATGGATCAAATTACCACTTATCTAAATCCAAGGCAAAAGGGAACTTTTCCTAGTGACACCATCTCAAACCCAAAGATGGTTGTTGAAGCTTGAGCAAGATGGCGTGCCACAACATTAAATAAGGCACTTGTTGAGAGGTAACCCAAGGCTTTATTTTGGTTTTTATTGCTTTAAAATAATGTGTGTTGTTAGTGCAGGAGGAGAAGAGGTTAAAATATAGATAAGGGAAGTTTGGGCGGGCTAGAACCAAAATAGCGATGCACCAATGGCATTAAGCGGACTAATTCTTGTCTGCCTTTTGAGCTAAAATTGGTGAAAAGTGCACTGTCAAGATTGGTGACCAGAGCTCCAAAGGGTGATTCACTGAAGTACACTAAGCAGACTCTATCGGGTCCACTAAATCAGCCTTCAGGTTTGGTAACTGTTCAAGCATGTTCAGTGATCTTAAGCTCCAGATGGCGATATGGTGAACGCGTTCGGCAACGTTGGTGAGTGCGCCAAACGGACCTGACATAAAAAGGCCAAGGGTTGTTTTAAATTCAAAAATCAAAACCCTTTGAAACTTTGGAAACTTTTTTTTTCTAGTCTCTTACATTGTGTATTTTGAGTGTTTGTCTACGTCTTGTGAGTGTATTGAAAGTGCTAGGAGTGCATTTGCTTGGAGTTCGAGTCAACCCGACCGTGATTCCTCCATTTCTAGCTTATTTTTTTGCATTAAGGTTGGTGTTTCAAATTCTTGTTGATAATTTTTAGTTTATATCACATATAGGGTGTGAGCTTGAGCCCTTTAACTGAGATTAGGTACTTAATTTTGTTGGGTAGAGTCATATTGTTGAATTTTAACTGTACCCATTCTATTTTGAGTGTGAATGCTTGTATAAATTGTGAATCGTGATTGTGTTGGTTAGAATGTTGAATTGAGTTGATATACTTGCTGGGTCTCTACTTAATTGAATGAGTGAAGTCTGAGTAGCTCAGTGTTGACCCATTGCATGATTTTGCCAATGATTGACAGGGTGACTACTTTCATAAGGGAAAATCGTCAATTAGTGCAACACTTAGTGATAAATTAGGGAAATCTGAGAACCCATGGATAGAAAAGCATATAGGGGGATTGTAATTGTTAGGGGAAACTCGTATTTGTTGTGCATGTGGGATTTGGATGTGAAATTTATGCACTGGGCTAAAACTTCCTATTAGGCGAGCTTGTCTTAGCCCGCAGGAAGTTAGGCGAATCACCCAGTAAGATCTAGCTCGCCTTCCTTAGGTTATGCATGGATTTAGGTACTGTTCCATTTGGCGAGCTTGTCTTAGTACCACCGAAACCATTGGGTTTATCGCTAAGTGGGAGAAGACATCTCCCTTGATGCCTGTGTCTTTCCTCTTGCACTGTTAGTTTTGGCGGACTTGTCTCAGCTTGCCGAAATCAGCTCAGCTGATCGTCGACTTTGAATTCACTCCGCCTTGTGTGCCTTAACCTTGAGTATTTTTCTACGATTCATTTTTGTGAGCGATCATGTTAAGCGATACACCTACCTTGTAGGCAAGCCTCAAAATTGTTTTTCAAACTTCATTCAAAGTGTTTTTGATTTAAACTAACCTTCACATATCTTGTGCTTTAATGTGTACCTTTTAGGTAATGGTGAGAACAAAAGGTAAGAATGTGGTCTCCTCCAGCACTGAATCATACAGGGAGTACTCTCCTCCTCCGCCTCATCAAAAGAAACAAAAGGGCCTTTCAATCAACGAGCCTTCAAAGGCCTTAAATTCCCAACAATAAAACCCTCAGACACCTACAAGGGGGGGTAAAAAGGAGTGAAAGCATATTGCCAAAAAGCAGGTGAATATCTGCTCAAAATTGGTGTCTCCTTCACAAGACAAAAACCCTACTTTTCGTGTTCTACCGATTATAGCTCAGAGAGCTTTGAATTTGCTCAAGGCAGATGGGGAACGAACAAGTTTGGATGAGCAGCGACTTTCTACCAATGGGGTTATGAGTGAGTATCCAACAATATGGGAGGCAATCAAATTCCACAAGCTGAAACATATCACAAAAGCCAGGCAGCCATACATACCTAAGTTTGTACGAGAGTTTTATGATGCCTATGCCAAGGTATTGGCGAAGAAGACAAATGGGACTGTCTCAAAGATAGTGGATGAAGTAGAAGTGTGAGGTAAGATGGTGCAGCATCAGGCCACTACGATTAATGCAGTACTGGGCACCCCAGACAATTTGACAGATGAGTATAAAATCCGAATGGCCAAACCTTGGATACGTTAAAAGAGTGGTTGGCCCCTCTAATATTCGGTGAGTCTACACCTTCTAGGATTGCTGAAGGTGCCAAGATTTAAGAGAAGGACCCGAGCATAGTTGCGAGGTACTGGTTCAGGTTTATAAGTAGCAATGTGATGTCCCAAAATGAATCTATCCTTCGGCATCCGAAGGTAGTGTTAGTGGGTTCCATCTTTGAAAGGGAAAAGATAAATATGGGAGAGATAATTGTGGAGGAAATGTTACTTTGAGCCAGACTGGAGCAAACCTCTCTTCCCTTCCTGGTACTCATTATTCAACTTTGTGAGAGAGCCAGAGTTCCCTTGAGAGGAGAAAACTAATGTCAGGATTAGACTAGTCTCCTCTAGTGATATCTGGAGGATCGAGGCAGAGTTTTTGAGAGATGATGTGGCTCGAAGGAAGCCGCCACCACCAGACTCAACTTCAGTGGTTGACCCTGCCACATTGACACATGAAAGCAGGACACCTGCTCCTTATGTGGAGAAGGCAGGTATTCCTACTCCTTCGTCTGTTGTTGGTTTTTCAAATTCCATTACTGCATTGGCACCCTCTGCTTCTGTGACCCCTGCTAGTGTGAGGCCTCCCCCTTCTACTGTTGCCCATCCTCCCTTGCCCCATGCACTTATATACCAGATTGGCAGTCTTGCCCGGTTAGCAGATGCTAGAACTTCTCAGGTTGAGAAGGAATTGCTCCTACTCATTGACCAAGCTATCCTGAAGGGGTTGGACTCTCTAACTGAGCGGGTAGTGTGAGAAGACGATTGCTGACCACACTCTGAGATTAGATGATTTGACTACGAGGATAGCAGTTTTGGAAAAGTCTGAGGGTAGTTCTAGTGCTTTTGACACCCTTAGGGATGAGGTTGCCACGTTGAGGGCTGAGGTGGTCCAGATTCAGTCCATGGAAATCTCAACACTTTGGGGTGATGTTCCCCATCCAGATGCTGATGCCCCTGCATCTGAGATGCCTATTGCTGCACCTTCCTTTTCTGTGCCTGAGGATGCTATAGATGTGGATGTTGAGGACGAGGATTTAGCTAAGGAGTCTGATAAGGAGGGGTTGAGAGAGGACAAGCAAGGGATTGCTGAGACCTTGACAGAGATGCATGAGGCTGAGGAGGCCATCCTTTAGGATCCCCTGGAGAGGTCTCTTCGAGAGACTATTGAGGTCGAGGCTAGTGGAGTCGCTCAAAACTCCTCCACACTTCCCATTGCTGAGACGGGCACTGATGCCCAAGCTGAGCATTCCTTGCTGCCTCCCGTGATCCTATTGTCGGGCATTGATGCCCCACTTGAGGCTTCTGCACTAGAGACTCTGGATGAGAATGCTGCACAGGAACAGCATATTAGGGAGATCCTATATTTTAGCCTCCCAGTATTTCATTTATTTAGCATTGAGGACACTTCTTTTCATTTTTGGTGGGGTGAGGGCCTTCGTGCCAATATTCCCTTTTTTGCTTGTATTTTGTTATTTTCTCTTTTGAACTATTGTAGTTAATTTTTTGTTTATATTAGATTACTTTTATTTTGGTAAATTGTGACTCTTTACATCATTTTTCATTCTCTCTTGATTAATGCGACCCCCCGTGAGTGTTCAAATCGTGAAATGCTTGAGGTTTTCATTGATATAATTTGAGAATCGATTTTGTTCAATATCAATGTCTTAAATAGTACTCATGATGAGCATGACGCGTAGTGTTGGTGTTGCGAGAATGAAATTGATCTGGTTATACTTTTGAATGATCATTCGAATCTTTTGTTGACTAGCTACATTTCGATGTGAGCCTGCAATGAACATTGCACGTACGCTTTTATCTTTTTGCGATGTGCTAAATGAGTGTATTTTGAAGTGCCATGTGTGGTGAGTTTTTACTTGGAAGCATGCATGTGGAGTCTTAGAATTTTCCTTGTTAGTCCAATTGTGTGAATCTCAGTGAATCTGAGACATGATCTTGGGCAAAAATTCAATGAGGGAATTAAATTGTTCATAAACAATTTGTCACTACCTTGTGAGGGTGTGAAATCATTTTGTCACCATTTGAGCCTAATCCATTTGTTTTCAACCAAAAGAAAGCCTCTTGAACCAATTGTCCCTACCTTCTTACCTAAAATCCTTTTTAAAGCATTGTGATATTTGAATAGCTAACTTAGGCTGGTGTGGAAAGGAAGGTTGAATGAGAGCCAAGTGAAGGGTAAAAGAAAGATGAAATGAGATTCAAATCTAAAAGTTTTACAAAAAGAAGGAACCCCTCCTTATAAAAAAAAGAAAAATATGTGTGTGTATATGTCATCAATTTGATGGGAATAGCTTGGAAAAATGGAAATGAAAAAGAGAAGTGAATAAAATAAAGGGGAGTTCAAAATAAATTGAGTGGAAAGCCAAGATTTGAGTTCTCAATTGAAAAACAAGAGAAAGAACTTGAGAAGAGGTGATGATTATTGCAACAATACTTTGAAAAGGTAAAGACACCGATCCAAATTGACAATGCCTTAACACTTAGACCCGTTACAAGCCTAAAAGAACCTTGAGATCTTACATGAACCAGGTTGGTTGATGATTGGAATATATGGGAAAACATATGGGACAAATCTTACATGTATTTCTCTTTTGAGAGAGTGAGAGTTGCATTGATTCCTTACACCTTTGTTGAAATTGCTTTATGAGAGCATGGAATCGTTCTTGATGTGAGGGCACTTTAATGCATTTGTTGAAACATGTACTTGCATTAGACAAGAAGCTAAAGTGAGCTTGAGCTTGTGTTGCGACTACCTAGTCATCATTTGAAGATTTTTTATCATGATTTAGGGTAACATACTATTGAGAGTAATCTTGCTATGGCACTTGTATACTAGCTCTCATTAAGTACTATTGTAGACACCCTTATTAAGCTTATCGTGTTCTTAATTTACTTGAGGACAAGCAAAAATTTAAGTTGGGGATGCTGACGAGTGTTAGATTTGTACTCATTTAAGGTTCATTTAGCTCAATATTTAGTGTCCTCAATGCCTGACTTTGTCCTTTTCTAATGAAATATTTATGATTTGCAGTTATGAAGGAAATTGGACAAGGCAAGGACTGCTGTCTGAAAGAAAGGCAAAAAATACAAAAACAAGTGCAAAGTGAATATTGTTGATTGCCTAGCATAAAGGGAAAATCTCCTACTGAGCATGACCTCACCCAAGCTGATAGTGCATATAACTTTGGTCTACCAAAGAAGGTCGGCAAACTGCAGCAGAAATGGTAAAATGCTAAATGAGAAAGGAAGACCTGACACACATTACCCAAAGTGACAGTGTGCAAGGCAAAGACTTAATGCTCGAACGATGAACTGAGGTGGTATTCGGTGACTGTCCGAACGAGAAAGGCTGACTCAATCGAGTTCACGAATTGGGTTCAAACATCTGAAGCCTAGAGCATCACAAGGTGAGCTGAGGAATGAAGGGCAATTCACCTAGTGAGTTAGGAGAGACGGACTAATGTCACCAAGTTGGTTGCAAAGTGGATTTTTGGGCCAAATTTTGGAAAAATATAAATAGCCCAAATGATAGAGTTTTTTAAAAAAGGGTTAAAAAAAAGAGTGGAACAATTGAGTTCAACAGAAAGTTTTGAGTGAGAACACTTTACTTATTAGAACAATTTTTCTAGTTTTCTTGGGCATTTACAATATGAATCTTGAATTCGATAATTTGAAATTAAATCCAAAGTAGGTTTACTCTTAATTACTTGATTTCAAGTTACCCATGGTTGTTTTCATGGAAGATATACTTTCTTTACTTTTTTTGATGGGTGGCTAAAGCTCCAAGATCTAGGGGTGCCCTAATGGGGTTGGGTGTTAATTTAGTGTAGTGGGTATTGTTCTATGCTCTGTTTTGTTGTTGTTCATGCATGAATTTTGTCTAATTATCATGGGGCTAACTTAAGGGTTATGGTTGCAAACTTAATTCTTACTTTCGATCTTCGATTGATGCTCGAAATCGGTTAATTGGAGTGGGTAATTAGTTCAATGCTAGAAATTTAGGTTTGATGTCCTTGACTTACTTGAAAAAGTGGTTATGAGTCTGATCTATTTGCCTATTCTTGAAAGAGAGAATAGAGTAAAATAATGGGTTGTTTAGAGTTGGTATTAGATGAAACCGAAAGGGGATTCTAGGCATAGATGCTTTGAGATCGAAAGATGATTAGTGTCATTGAGGATGACTTAGCTTATTCATGTTTGCACGTCACTATAGAGCAGCACAATTACTCCTATATCACATTGATATTCAATTCAAATTTTTTCTCCACTCTTGACCTCCAAGAAAATCCCAATGAAGACAAAGTCTAGGGTTTCAAATCTCCAAGAAAATCACAATGAAGACAAAATATAGGGTTTCAAGTGTGCTAGGGTGTCTACGAAACCGTGTCAGAAGGATCTTATTTATAGTTGTGATGACCCCATTTCTATAAATGAGGGACTACAAACATGTAAGAAAAGTTTCCCTTTCTTTCATACTCTAAATCGTGACATAGAATTGCGTCATAAGAAACCTATTCATACTCGTGCGTTTTTTAAATCCATTTGACTACCCCTTATACTCAAGGTGTTTGAAATATCAAAACCCAGATTCTTATCGATGAGTTACTCTCAGATAAAGTCTTCAGAAAGTAAGGAGATTGCACAGGGCTTGAGAGAAGCCTATTAGAGTGCATTAAGTGTATTAATTCAAAATAATGCACCCATCTTTATATAAATAGTGCGTTCGAGCTAAAAGCAAGATGTGCTCTTACATTTTCTTCTCTAAACCTTGTTTCAGGTGATACCCTTTAAGTGGGAAGTATGTTTTAGAGCGCTTGGGTAGTATTATCACCCAAAGTATAGTGTGATTTGTGATATTATGAGCCAGTAGTAGTAGAATAACACAGAGTAAAGTATGCATTTGAAAGTGTAGTAACTTAAGAGATGGGGATAGTTATTGAGTAGAGTATGTAAGTTGTGCCCATGTACGTATTAAGTCATTAATGGAGAGATTTTCTCTTATGTGTGAGCTACGGAGTAGTAATTTTGTGTGGATTTCATGATAGAAGGTAGAGTAATAGTTACTAGTCAGAATGAGTTAGAGTATACTTCAATCAGAAGGGAGTTTATGTCGATGTGCCATTGTATTAGTGAAGACCAAGTATATGTGTTGAATAGAATATCAGGGTATTCATGATGTGATAGATCTAAGATCGTCTTTTAATTTTTAAAGGGAGAGCCCCATGATATTTAGAGGGTTATAGATTTGATTAGGCAGTGATGCATAGTGAATGATAAATAGTACTTAAGTTGTGAAACGGAATGTGATGGTAATCTGTAAATAGGTAGACTGGGAGATAAAGATTGATTACTTTTCATGAGGTCTTTATGCGTGAGTGTTTCTTAATTTTACCTAATGGTCATAAGTTAGTATAGTATGTGAGCAATGATATTGATATCCGTGTTTAGTACTATAGAAACTAAGTTTGAATATGAGATGAGTGTCATGATAAAAATGATGGCAACATAAGGGTGGTGATGTTAGTTTGGAGATCTAATCTAGTAGATTTGACATAAATTAGGTGAGGATTTAAGGTGTTAGTTTGAAACAAATGTGAGTGGTACAAGAGTGGTATTGTGACCCTTAGATGAGAGCAATAAAGTGTGATTAAATCATTAGAGTAAAAAGAACATTAAGAGGTGTACCCGAGATAGTATTAGTCAGATCAGGTTCCAATTAAGTTTATGTTTTTTCATGTATGCCTAGATATTATATTTTAGCTGTCAATGTGGAATAGGCTTATGTAAGCATCATTATTTTTCCCGTTAAGTGTTAGATGAAAAAGCTTTATAAGCCAATGCGGGTATTGATTATAAAAAAATACTTCTATAGAAGCCGGAAGAAGTGAAAAGAGGCATCTCATAAACAAGCCTTAGATGAAATCTAGTACATGTGCATGGAGTGTTCTGTAGACATGAGATTAGCTTTTTCTAAGTATTAGAGAAAAGCAAATTTAGACTAGTTATGACAAAATGGAATAGATCGATAGCCTTAAAGTATCGGCTTACGACCTTAAGGGGGGATGATAAGGTGAGGAACCAAGTCAAGTGTCAAGAATGAGAAAGTGATGTGTTCAGGAAGAGTTAGAGTGATATGTCAATCCATTCATACCCTAGCATATTCCTGAAAGTTCAGTCATTACAACATCTTGTAGATGTCTCTAAAATCATAATTGTGTCCATGACATATGCTTATATACTTCAGATAGATCCATATCTATGCTCAGCTTCTGAAATGAGGGGCAAAGACTTTACCCCATTCATCTCAAGTTTACTTCATAAAGTTATGAATATTGATATGAATCTATTCTATAAGAACTCATGTCTCATAGTATGCTCAGTCTCGTGAATTAATCATAACTTACCCTGAATGTCTAACTAAATAATGTTATATCATACATATTCTTATATCAGAATTCTTGAATGAATCGTGCTTATGATCTTTCGCCTTAAAGCTCTTTAAGTAATCATTTTAGTTTTGAGAGTGATGTTGTTGATTGTAGTTGTGTAATGACAGATAGGAGAGGGTTGGTGCTTATTATTGTGATAGTGGTGGTGTTCTTATTCCATCTAAGTTTTATAAATGTTGAAGGAGAATGAGATGAAGTTTTACTATGAGTAATTGTTAGATGAGATTAATTAGTCGGTTTGCTGGAAGTAATGCGTGAAATTTCAGTTGGAAGAGGTGACAAGAGAATGAGATATTCTTATAAAGATTGGTTCGTAGGAGTCCATGGAGTGGTTATAGTACTAGGCTTGAATGTGGTGTTGATAACATGTGGATGAATGCATGATGCATTAGATGGTTCTTGATTATGACTCGAGGTTGGTTGAATACTGTGGTAAGGAGTAATATTCTTGGGATGAGATTTCCCATAGAGTATAGAACCTGAATATTGTGATTTAGAATAGTATAATCACCTTATGTTTAGCACCTTGTGATTTAGAGATTAGGCCTTGAACATAGTAAGAACATGCAACTTGACTTAGACCTTGATAAGAGTATTTATATACCCTTGTAGGAGTTATCAGTTGCAACTAAAGAGGTGTGGTATTCAAAAATGAGGGCATGACTTAGAGGTGTTTCTAGGCTTGAAAGCTAGCATTCATATCGATTAAGGCCTAGTAGTTCTATTCTTACTTCGTGCGTATACACCCTTGCTTGATTTCAAATAGTAAAAGTGTGTGACTTATGTTCAAACCGATATCATTCATGCTTTATGAACCCATATCAACTAACTAAGATACTTAGACCCTGGTAGTGCTTCATACTAAGATGTCTCACACGAACAGTGCCTTTGGTTCTTGAATGGTTGGAGTTAATTTTGTTGAGAATGTTAAGGGTAATAGCCTCCTTCATATGGCGATTATTAGAAATTTCATGCCATGATTTGTAAACTTTTGATCCTATATGAATGTTTGTGGCTTCTGCGCCATAGTGAGTTCAAAACTCCTAATATGAATTAGTTCAATCTATGTGAATAGGCAAGTTTAGAAGTCAAATAAATAGAAGGAGTAGCTCCTTTCTCTTTAATAAAACTTGACCATCATCAATGTATGAATGATCCCAAGGGGGAGATATTGTAAAACCCTAAAATTTCTAAGGTAAGACCCAAATTATTTTATAACACCTCACAACTCTACTCATAAAATATGAATCATTCGTTGTAAGAATATGAGCTTGAACCGGGTGATGTCCTACTTGTTCATGTGTTTTAAGGTCCTTTACCAAGCGTATCAATGATATATAGAGTGATATAGGGTCATAAGGGACCTCAATCACCAATAAAAGTTCAAAGCATTCTTATCGGCTAAGTTCACGCATGAGTTCATATAAAGGTCAACTTCAAATGATTAAATCTCTTAGCACATAATGAATTATGTGGCTTATAACCTATAAAATTAAAGGTGTATGAGTCAACTTTCCAACACTACCCGGCTTGCCTTATTTCAAGTTCGAAGTAAAAGGTTATGCTCATTTCACTGAAACATAGTCAGGCTGAGAAATTTAGCGAGGTCACCTGCTCCATCGGTGATCTGCCGAATAGGTTGGCGAATTGTAGAATTAGCTCACCAAAATATCTCGAAAAACTTAAGTCTTTGTTTATTTGGGTGATCTAAAGTCCCATTGGGCGATCCGTCAATTATTTTTGGTGAAGAGACCTCCATATCACCGATTTGGCCGATGGGATTCATTAAAAGGTAATGTTTTTTAATTCTTATGGTCCTCTTACATACCCAAAAGGTTATTTTTGACCTTTTACCCTCAATATACTTCCCTAAGTCCATCTTAAAACCTAATAACATCATGATACATATAGAAACTCTCAAAATCTCCACTCTTTATTCTTTCAAAGAAAGCGAACTCCAAAAAATGATTTCTCTAATTTCTCAAGATCTAAAGGCTCCAAGTTCAAGATTCTCATTTATAATCCTAAGGTTTTCAATCCAAGATTCTTCTCCACTCATCATCTCCAAGAAAACCGCAATGAAGACAAAATCTAGGGTTTCAAGTCTTCCATTGAAGTTCTTCTTCAAATTTCATCAAGAATGTTGTTTTTCTAGGTATGTAAAGCTATTCATAGTATTGGAATAGTTAATCCTCAAGCCCTACATCTAAATTCATTCATGATAAGTTATGTTTAGGGTTTTACCCATAGTTTCTCAGAAATTCAGAATTAAGTTTCCTTAATAGTTGAGGTTTTGATTTCTACTATGTATTTTAAAATTCTGAATTGTTGTCCATGCTTAGTATCACATGAGATTTTCTTATATATCAATTTTAGACTTGAAAAATAAGTCCATAAGTATAAGTTTTAATTACAAGTTTTGCACAGAGTCTTTAAAGGAAGAATCAAATGATTTAATATGTACTATTTGACAGTTGAGAAAGAGTATAATTGATGTTTCTAAAAAGTAATTCAGTAAAGCAAAGTGAAAAGTAAAGTAAATTTCCCTTTCTTTGTAAAGAGTGATTGACCATAATGGATATTGAATATTTTGGAAGTAGTATCAAGCACCGAATTGGGTAAAAGTCTATTTTTAACTCAAGTCCCATAAAACTACGTAGCCAACGTAGGATAGGACTGCACCGATTAGTCATGTGACTCCTCAATGCCTCTGAGAAGGCCTGTTAGATGGATGCATAGTTACAGTAGCATCCTATACCCATACAAGGTATAGGATGACCCTTGCAACGTGGGTCAAACATTGTATCATTACTAGGCTCGTAGTAATGGTTGTCGTTTAGAGAAACTTTCCACAGAGTAAAGTATATTATTTTCATATTGCTTTTATTACATATATTATTGTAAAGCTTAAATGGTTTTCACTGCATATTCATGTAATTATTCAATTGAGTTACTTTTAGTCCTTCAGTACAATTATTTGTTTATTCAGACATATTACATACCAGTACATTCAATATAATGATGTAATTCAACCTGCATCTTTTGATGATGCAGACTTAGGTACCTAGGATCATCAATAAAAGTTTCACTGAGATCACATCATCCGCTCATCAGCTTTTGGTGAGACCTCCTTGCTTTCAGAGGAATCCAATTTTTATGAGTTGTTAGTAGTAACTTTTTGAGGTATAGTGGGTCTTGTCTCGACACTCGACTTTATACTATAGAGGCTTCATTGATAGACAATTTTGGAGAATCTTTCAGTTTCAGATATTTTACATAAAACTTATGTTTCATACTTTGTATATTCAGAGAGTTTGAGATTCAGTAAATTGTTGTTAAATGTTTCTTTCTATTTCATGCTTGAGTTTGTCTTCCGCTTGTAGTTAGCCAGGATGAGGGTTCACTTGGGGACCAACAATGGTTCTCGAGTGTCATTTACGTTGAGGGTGTAGGCTCGGGTCATGACAAATGTATTATGTGATTTTTTAAATCTTTTCTTATTTGGTAAGATTGTATAAATAATTGAGAAAATTGAAATAATTTTACAACTTATGGGGGTTTTATATTGATGAGAAACGTACAATACAAAAGTCCAAATTGCATGTCCAAACAAAACTTCAAATTCATCTCATGATTTTACGTTATGATTTCATATCACATAGCCAAATGGACCTAAGTATCTGCTTTCTCGCATTGATGATTTACTTTATTAATTTCAAGGTGCGTCAGTGTTCTCAAAGATTTACTTGAGGTCAGGTTATCATCAATTGAGAGTGCTTTCAGGACTCGCAATGGGTATTATGAGTATGTGGTCATGTCCTTTGGGTTGACTAATGCCCTGGTCACTTTTATTGAGTTGATGAATCATGTGTTTTGGCCTTACTTGGATTCCTTTGTGATAGTGTTTATTGATAACATCTTGTTTTACTCCAAGAACAAGGGCCAATCATGTTCGTCACATGAGGGCCGTGCTTCAAATATTGAGAAGGGAGAAAGTGTATGCAAAGTTCTCCAGGTGCACGTTTTTGCTTGAATTGTGTCTTTTTTGGGACATTTTGTTACCAAGGAAGGGATTATGGCTGATCCATCAAAGTTTGTGGTGGTTTTTGATTGGGTGAAACCTATTTCCCCTATTGATATTTGGAGTTTCACTGGGTTAGTGGGCTATTATTGTCGATTCATTTACAGTTTCTCTTCTGTCGAAGCTCAGTTGACTCAAAAAATGGTGGTGTTTTAGTGGACCGATGAGTGTGAGGCATTCATTCAAAAACTCAAGGAGTTATTTACCTTGACACCTATTTTGGCATTACCAAGGAGGGTGTGGCATTTGTTGTACTTTGTGATATTTCAGGTGTTAGTTTGGGTGGTGTGTTGATGCTAAAGGGGAGAGTTATAGCCTATGCCTCTAGACAATAGAAGGTACATAAGAAAAATTACCATACTCATGATTTGTAGTTAGCGGCGGTGGTCTTCATTTTGAAGTTATGGAGACGTTATCTCTATGGTATGCATTGTGAAGTCTTTACCGATCATCGTAGCCTTACATACCTTTTTTCTCAGTCTAATTCTAACATGAAGCAACATAGATGGTTGGAGTTGTTGAAAGACTATGACATCCCATTCTTTATAATTTGGCAAATGTGGTAACAAATGCTTTGAGTTGAAAGGAACCAAGTGTGGGATAGTTTAGTCTTACTTAAGGCAAAGAAGAGGCCTTTGGCATTAGAGGTTCAGTCTTTGTCTAGGAAGTTGGTATGACTTAATATTTCCACACCTACCCATATTTTGGCATTCGTTGACGCTAGGTTTACATTTATGGATCAGATTCGTCCCACCAGTTTGATGTTGACAAGTTGAGAGTGATCCAGGACAAAGTGTTGATAGGTGAAGCTAAGTCATCTTCTCTTGATCCTGAGGGTATTTTGATGATTAATGGTCGTATTTCTGTGCCTAGAGTTAGTGATTGGGTACATATGATATTGGAGGAGGCTCATTGTTCAAAGTATTCTGTTCATCTGAGGGCAGGAAATATGTGTCATGACTTGAAGAAACATTATTCATCCTTAGACCAATGATTAGTATGTGCAGACTATTAAAGTGCTTGAGGATATGCTTCATGTTTGTGTCATGGACTTTGGACATCATTGGGACCAATCCCTATCTCTTGTGAAGTTTGCTTAAAATAATAATTACCACTCCATTATTCAGATGACACCATTTGAGGCATTGTATAGGAGGAGGTGTAGATCTCCCATTGGATGATTTGATTCATTTAGGGTACAACCTTGGGATACAAATTGTTGAGAGACTCCATGGATAGAGTGATATTAATTCTACAATTCCTTGTGAGCGCCTAGAGTAGGCAAAAGAGCTATGCGGATAGGTGTGTTCGTGATGTATCCTTTGATATTTTGTGAGCGATTTTTGCTTAAGGTTTCACCTGCCAAGGGTGTGATGAGGTTTGGGAAGAAAGTGAAGCATAATCATTAGTTTATTGGACCTTTTGAGATTTTGAAGAAGTTTGGAGATGTAGCCTATAGGTTGACCTTGCGTCAAACCTTTCAACGGTCCATCACGTGTTTCATGTTTCAATGTTTAAGTGATACCATCATGATGATTCACATTGATTCAGTGGGACTCGGTTGCTTTGGATCTGGAATTGTCCTATGAGGAGGAGCCTATTTTTATCTTGGATAGGCAGACTAGAGTCACGACCCAGGGTAGCCCCTAGATGTAACACGGCGTACAAGACCCCGAGAGGCCTCATACAAGCCCTTAGCAAACATAACATACAAGATAATAGAGAAATAACAGTTCAAAAGAGCATTATATATCAAAGCTTTACTCAAAATAGCGGAAGTCTACAACTCATGTCTCAAAGCCTTCTAATATCATAGAATACGAATAAAAGTCATAGGGACACAGCCCAATACGATATCCAACATAAGGAAAGACATAAAATGTAAAATCCAACTAGGCTAAGTCCTCGGATGGATGAGGACTCACCAAGTCTTCTTTTCAACTTTAAGTCAATGCTCTAGCCACGAGTGGAAGGTAAATAGCCACGTCCTACACCAATGAAGTTAATGTAGGCAAGAGTATGCTTTAGCACAATTAAGTACTAAGTATGATAGCAATGCACATAAGCACATAAATCATGCTAGAGAGAGAGACATAATCATGACATGTGATGGCCAAGCTAAAAACATGAGAAACATGAAACATAAAGCATATATCAAGGCCAAAGCAAGCTAAATCATCTTTCTTCTTTTCTTTACTTCATTATGAGAACACTTGTTCATTAACTTGTGGGGAAAAGCCTTAACCGACATTTAAGACCATATGAGCTATCAACACGAAATCCGGTGGCTACCCCACATCAAAAAGGGATGTCCTACTTGCCAAGGTAAGACCATGAACTTTTTAGCTTATGTGGATCCACTAGCGAATGTCTACTTAAAGACAACATCCTATGGTGGCAACATAGTTTATGGGATAGAGATTGCTTTAGGGGACTCGGCCTCAACTAACGGGAGGGCTCCATCTAGAAAACCCGGCCTCTACTGACGGGAGAGCTTTCACTAGAAGACCCGGCCTCTACTAACAGGAGGGTTTCCATATCAATATCCACTTGGTGCTAAGCATAATTGCCACGGATTAGTCATTAACATATTATATCATTAAACATGAAAAGGTACATCTAGGGTTACCAATTCAAGCTAAAAATCATGCCTATAGATACTCATCTTTCATGGACCTTGTCCAAGAATACATCATTATAATAGCTCCTTAAGAACATGGGCAATCACCTATCTGTTCTTCTTTTATCATATTGGGAGAATTACGTGAGAAAACATTTCACTACTCAACCATAGCATCATCATATCATAACTTTGGTACTTTACCCTCAAAGCACCCTTAATTCATCATGCTCATATTTCATAGTTCATTGAGTTCATATGGGTTCATGCAAGTTCAACTCATATCAAGCAATTCAATGCAAGCTCATGCTTAGAAAGCCATAATTAATACAATTTACCCATACTTGAAGGAACTCACATAATAGAGGAAAATCATGCTTTTTACTTGATCATGCTAGATTCATAAGATTATCCTCAATTCATTCATAATTCATGCTTGATTTCATAGAGTATTCATAAACTTCATCAAATCATAACTCAACCCAAAAATCAAAGCATAGATTATCAAATTGGGGAGAATTAGCTTGGGATCATAGGGGTTCATGCAATCTCTACATCAAATCTTGTAATTCACGCTAATTCATGCAATAAGTTACTTTATCATTCTAAATCGTGCACTAGAAATCATAAAATCAATAATTGGAATCATAATTGAAGAACCCACAATGATTGATCAAAAACCCTAATTCAATTGGGTTAGAGTAAACCTTTGAAAATCATGAAGAAGAGGAAGGGCCCATTGGAGGAAAAGACTCCTAATGGTGAAAACTATCATACCTCAAAGCAATCCACAAGAAATTGGAGATGATTGAAGATCTACAATGGAGGATTCAAGCTTCTTTTTCTTCCTTGAGAGTTGAGAGAGTTTCTTTTTAGAGGGAGAAATATTTGATAGAGGAGAGTTTTGGAATGAATTAGAATGAAAGGAATTAGGCTTAGAAAGTATTTATAGGTCTTAGATTAAGGGTGTAACCAACATAGCTTAATAGGTAAACAATTAGGGAAAAGACCAAAAGTCCCTTAATTAAAAACTGTTGGGGCCAATCGACGGACAGGATCTAATGTCCGTACATCAATTGAAGGACCGTCCTGTTCTCTCATCAATTGATTCAAAAATTTCAGTTTGGGCTGAAAATTTGGCTAAGTCTGGAAGGCATCTACGAAACCCATCTACGGCCCGTCAACTGAACTACGAACTATCCTGCTATTCCGTAGGTCAAAGTTCAGAAACTTAGAAATCCTGAAATTTCATAGTGCCATTGACGGTCCCCACCTACGGCCTGTAGGTGGCCTCCGTAGGTCACTGTCTTTACGTGAGTTTTGCATTTTAAATCTTTTGAAAGCTTGGGGTGTTACAATATCTCCCCCTTGGGAACATTCTTCCTCGAATGAGAATCAAGACATCTTGAGAACGGTAATAGACACGGACTAACAACCCAACCTAGCATGCAATCACATGAGTGCACATATTCGAGGAGGAAACCTCAACTCCAAGCTAAAGCATGATCCACACAACATATCATGAAGACTTTATGCAACTCATACTCAAATGCACATAATCATATAAGACTCTTCATGAACATGCATAATCAAGGAATCATGGAAATCAACTATGACACATGAGACCAAAAGAATGAACCATGAGGATCAAGATACCTCAAGCTAGAGTAGGATCGGAAGGAAAGAGATGAGGATATCGGGAAATCATATCGGCCTCGGCATCCAAAGTATCACCCTCAACCAATTGATTCCTCCATAGAACTTTCACGGAAGCAATTTCCTTATTCCTTAACTTCCGGACTTGCCGGTCTAAAATCTCAACCGGAACCTCTTCATAAGAAAGACTATCCTTTATGCAAAGATTCTCTAAATGCACTATAGAGGTCGGATCACCAACACCCTTGTTCAATAATGAGACATGGAAAACTGGATGCACTGATGCGAAATCATTAGACAATCAAGCTCATAAGCAACCTTACCTACACGTCTCAAAATCTGAAATGGACCTACATAACGGGGACTAAGCTTCCCTTTCTTCCCAAATCTCATTACGCCCTTCATGGGTGAGATTTTCAAGTAAATCCAATCATCCACATCAAATTCTAATTCTCTTCTTCTAAAATCAGTGTAGGACTTTTATCGACTTTGAGCCATTTTCAACCTATCCTTAATAAGTCAAACTTTCTCCATAGCCTTATGCACCAACTCCGGGCCTATCAAAGTAACTTCACCAACTTCAAACCAACCTATAGGAGATCTACACCTCCTACCATGGAGAGCTTCAAATGGAGCCATACCAATATTAGAATGGTAGCTATTGTTATAACCAAACTCAATCAAAGGCAAGTGATCATCCCAAATACCCTTGAAATAAATTGCACAAGCTCTCAACATATCTTCCAAAGTTTTAATAGTACGCTCCGCTTGCCAATCGGTTTGGGGATGCAAGGCCGTACTAAGCTTAACACTAGTACCAAGACCTTTTTAGAACGACTTCGAAAATTGAGAAGTAAATTATGCACCACGATCGGAGATAATGGTTAAAGGCACTTCATGCAGCCTAACCATCTCCCTCAAATACAACTTAGCATAATCCTCCGCCGAATAAGAAGTCTTAACGGGAATGAAATGGGCTAACTTTGTCATTCTATCCAGAACAGCCCAAATCGAATTATATTGTCACCTCGTGGGAGGCCAAACCCACAATAAAATTCATATTCACATCCTCCCTCTTCCAAGTAGGAATACTAATATCTTGGGTCAAACCTCCCGGCCTTTGATGCTCAACTTTCACTTGTTGACAATTAGGGCACTTAGCCACATATTCCGCAATATCTTTCTTCATTCCGTTCCATCAATAAATTTCTCACAAATCACGGTACATTTTGGTAGCTCCTGGGTGGATGGAATATCGAGAACTATGGGCTTTTGATAAAATTTTCTCTCTTAAGCCCTCTACATTGGGAACACACAAACGACCTTGATATCGAAGCACACCATCTCCCCCTTAAGAGAAAACCTCTATTGACTTCTTGAGTATCGCTTCCTTTAATTCAACCAAGTTAGGATCAAGACCTTGCTTAGCTTTCACATCATGCACAAAAGAGGATTCAGAACCCTTGTGAATCGTAACACCACCTTTAGTTGAATGAACCAATCTAACACCCAATCGATCTAGTCTATGGATATTGCGAACCAAGTCCTTCTTACCATCCTCAACATGAGCAACGCTACCCATAGATAATCGACGAAGGGCATCCGTCACCACGTTAGCCTTACCGGGGTGATAGAGAACACTCATATCATAGTCTTTTAACAACTCGAGCCACCTTCTTTGGCGGAGATTCAATTCCTTCTATTTAAACACATATTGCAAACTATTATGGTCGGTGAAGACATCTACAGGTACCCCATACAAATAATGTTATCATATTTTCAAGGCAAACACAACTGCCGCTAATTCCAAGTCATGAGTAGGATAGTTCTTTTCGTGCACCTTAAGTTGCCTTGAAGCATAAGCAATGACTTTCCCATTTTGCATAAGAACACACCCTAGCCAAATTCTCGAGGCATCACAATAAATCACAAAACCATCGGATCCTTCCGGTAGAGTTAATAATGGAAATGAAGTAAGTCGATCCTTCAACTCTTGAAAACTCTTCCCACATGCCTCAAACCACACAAATTTAACCTTCTTTTGAGTCAAAGCCGTCAACGGAGAAGTAATGGATGAAAACCCTTCAACAAACCTCCTATAATAACTGGCTAAGCCCAAGAAACTACGGATATTCGAAGGTGATAAAGATCTAGGCCAATTCTTAACCGCTTCCGTCTGCTTAGGATCTACCTCAATGCCCTTACCGGAAATAATGTGACCAAGAAAAGCCACGGACCTTAACCAAAACTCACATTTACTAAACGACGCAAAGAGTTGTTGGTCCTTGAGGACTTGCAACACAATCCTCAAATGATTAACATGTTCACCCTCATTCTTTGAGTAGATCAAAATGTCGTCAATAAACACAATCCCAAATATGTCAAGGTATCGCTTAAACACTATATTCATCAAGTCCATAAATGCGGCTGGAGCATTTGTCAACCCAAACGACATTACCAAGAACTCGTAGTGACCATACCTAGTCCAAAAAGCCATTTTCGGAATATCATTTTCTTTCCCCCTTAATTGGTGATAGCCCGAATGAAGGTCGATCTTAGAGAAATAACTAGCCCCTTGAAGTTGATCAAACAAGTCATCTATCCTTGGTAGAGGATACTTATTCTTAATGGTAACCTTGCTCAATTGGCGATAGTCAATACACATACGGAGTGAACCATATTTCTTCCTTACAAACAAGACCGGAGCACCCCATGGAGAAATACTTGGCCGGATGAAACCCTTATCCAACAAGTCTTTCAACTGCTCTTTTAGTTCCTTAAGTTCTACCGGAGCCATTCTATAAGGAGTAATAGAAATAGGTTGCATATCTGGGAGAAGGTCAATACCGAAGTTTATTTCCCTTTCGGGAGGAATACTGGGCAAGTCATCGGGAAATACTTCCGAAAAATCATTAACAATGGGAACCGACTCAAGAGTAGGGGTCTCAGAATCTATATCCCTCACCTTAACAAGATGGTAAATGCAACCCTTTGAGATCATCTTTCTAGCTTTTAGATAAGAAACAAATTGACCTCAAAACATAGAATTTCCTCCCTTCCACTCTAGGATAGGCTCATTTGGAAACTGAAACTTTACCATTCGGGTGCTACATTCAATAGAGGCATAACAAGCATGCAACCAATCCATCCCAAGAACAACATCAAAATCTAGCATATCAAGCTCTACAAGATCAACATGAGTGACTCTATGGGATAAGGAGACGGGACAATCTCTATAAACTCTCTTAGCCATGATAGATTCTCCAATAGGAGTAGAGACACGAAAATGATCTAGCAACACATTCGGAACAACATCAAACCTCATAGCCACATATGGCGTCACAAAAGACAAGGTAGCACCGGGATCAAGCAAAGCATAAACATCAAAATGGAAAACTCTTAACATACCAGTTACCACATCGGGAGAGCTCTAGCCCTCTTGGTCTCCCTAGACCTTTCCTTAATTGATGGACCGTCCTGTTCTCCCGTCAATTGATTCAGAAAGTTCATTTTGGACTGAAAATTTGGCTAAGTCTGGAAGGCATCTACGAAACCCATCTACGGCCCGTCAACAGAACTACGAATCATCCTGCTATTCCGTAGGTCAAAGTTCAGAAACTTGGAAATCCTGAAATTTCATAGTTCCATTGACGGTCCCCACCTACGGCCTATCAATCCATCTACGGCCCGTAGGTGGCCTCCGTAGGTCAATGTCTTAAGGTGAGTTCGGAATTTTAAAATCCTTTGGAAGCTTGGGGAATTACTACTAGGTAGATAAGATCCAAGCATATTCATTCAGTGAAAGTGCAGTGGAGGTACTGGCCTATTGAGGAGGCTACGTGGGAGGTGGAGTCCGACATGCATCGAAGATACCCTCAACTTTTGACCCTTTCAAGTACCTTATTTTTCTTTTTGTTTGAGGACGAATGCGTGTTTTAGTGGTGGATTGTGTAATGTCTCATTTCATGTGAAATTACTTTTATTTGTGAAATGACCATTTCATGCTTTCCCTCAGCGGGTTTCATGCTTAGTATGTGTTGCGGGAATGGTTAGTGTGGTCCCCGATGCAATCGGGTGATCATTTGGTTTTATGTGAGTTTTAGTGTTTTGGAGCTTTAGATCCTTCAATGTTCAGTTTAGATCAAAAGTTCAACAAGATTACCTCAGAATCAAAATCTGACGATTCGATTAACTTTGGAAGGGTGAGTTTAGGATAGTGCATGGTTGGGCATGACTCTCGAGGCTTTCAGTCCTAGTATGTGTAATTAGACATTTTAAATTACATGTTAAGGCCGAGTCTGCATAACTAGGCTCTAAAATGTTGAGTTTGGTCTAGAACGACCCTTCATTTGGATATCTAGGCTTCTGGCTAATTCTAAGCCCCCTTGTGAATTTTAGCTTAAAATGGAGTTTAGGGTGGGACCCACTTTTTACCAAGAGGATTTCTTATGGGAATTTTGACTGCTCTATTGAGTTCGGACAATGGAATTCAGTAGGGCTATATATCTCGTTTGCATGCACAAGGTTCCGAACAAATTTGGAACGCCCCGTCAGAGATTTTGAACTTGCCAAAACTAGTTGATTTTCATCAGCTGGTGCAGGTCTGAAATTGCCTTCGCGTTTGTGGGCCCTTGCCCATATTCACAGAGGTCAGGTGACTTGGGGGCCGATTCATAAGGCTTTGGCCGTGTTGGCAGGTCCTTGCTGCTTTCGTGGTGCCCCATTTTCTTATTGGCCGAGTTCCCGGTGAACTCTTCACATTCGCGAAGAAAAGATTTGTATGGTCTTTATTTAAACGATCAGTGCAAGGTAGCTTGAGCTCCTAGTTTAAAATTGTGATTTCTCCCTCGTTTTAGCTCGGATTTGGGTGATTTGAAGTCCCATGCATTCGGAATTGTCGAGGCTTCATCGTGGTGTGTTAGGAAAGTGTTGGTGAACCTCCGTTTGAACTTTGAAGTTAATTTCTATTTGAAGCTACTTTTTGAAGCTTTCATTTAGCTTAATTATTGTATTTAGGACCTTTTGATGGAGTCAATTCCAAGATTCTCGATGCAGGCACACTTTTCTAATTAGACTCAATTTTTGGGTCCGTCTCCAATTGTTGTGAATTTTGTTTTCTAACCATTCGTATTGAAATCATGAGAATTAGTTTGATAGCATGGTGGTGTTTAGAGGCATTTTGGAAGTGGATAGCTTGTGTTGGTGGGTTTGGAGAACTCGTGATTCTCTTTCAGGTAGGTTTCAATCTTCTTTCTTGATTGGGCTTCTTAGATAATGCATATATAGATTTCATGTGATTTCAGATTGTATTTGTCGGGTATTAGCCCTCATTTTGTTCGTTCCATCTTTGCTTGTCTCCGTAGGAGCCTTGGGCTTATTGTGGGTGTTGTGATCCTTTGTGTAGACTTGTAGCTTCAATTGCGGTGTAGATGATTTTGCTTATCCTTGTTAAGATTGATACATTATGGCCTTAGACTAGGTTGGATCTTAGATACTTTAGTTTGTGTTTTATCGCTTCGTTGTTATGATTTGCTCCCCATAATAATGGGTAGTTCTCTTTGTGTTGGTGCTTGATACATTGGTGCCTCGTCATAGCCATGGGTTGGTCCTTGTTATGCTCAATCATGGACTGGAGCGGTATGATTGGGATAGGGCATTGTCCAATGAGTTGGTTCCCCCTTTATTGATTTGAAATGTCCTCTTCGATCCATTCGCTTGTTGTTTAGCAGTAGGCCTGTTATACTCTTATTGAGCTTGATTATATTGTTGGGTCCAAGGCCATGTGCGAGGACCATTCGGATCCTAGGTTAGTACTCTCCATTTTGGTAGCGTGGTTTGGATGGTTGTTTTTTTATTTAACTTTGAGGGCCTTATTTGAATGTTGGTGATGGCATGCATTGCATTGTTTGTTCATTCTCATGAACTTTGAGGTACTATCCTGGTTCATGCATTGGCATATTTATCGTTCACGATGAGATATTTTTTTACTCAGATTTTATCATAAATTTGTTTTAATGGGAGTCGTACTACCTAAATCACTGGATTTATTTATTTTTTAGATTACGAGGCATTAGAGACATGCTCCTTTTCTACTTGACATATTAGAGGCATCTGGGATGTGGTCAGGTTTTACTTGACTAGATGACGTGTTGACGCCCTTTCTTGCATGCTTTTGTCTTTGGTCTGATGCCCCTGGGCTTACTCTTGCAAGTTGGGCGGCTGACGCCCTTGGGAGTTTATTGGTTTGGGCCTCTTTGGTTCTATTGATGCCCCCTAGTTTACTCCTGCTAGCTGGGCGACTGACGCCTCTAGGAGTTTATTGGCTTGCTGGGCGGCCCCATTATTGGGTACTTGAGGTTAGAGGTTTTGGATAGTCACTGATGGTCCTGTTGCTCTATCTACATTCATATGCATCGCCTATCACCAGTATACTTGTTTGTTAATTGCACCCTCTGGTTTATGGGGGCCAGTTCGGTTATGTTTGTTGTTTGTACCTTCTATGTTTATGGGGTCCGATTAGGTTATTGTTTGACTATATTCTATTCTCTTTTATTATTTTCTAGTTAGCTGATAGGCTTTGACTTTAGAATTGTGGTTGTAGGTCCTTGTGACCCTGGGTAGTTGACTTGGTATCGTAGTTTCTTGCAAATAGGTTTTTGGCTTGCGTTTAGGTACGTTCTTGACTCGGCTTCTCACCCCTTGTATCTTGTTTTATTCTGTATTACTTGTCTACTTTAGTATCTCCTATTTAGGTACTTCGTTATGCTTTCCTTATTACTTGTTTTTTATGCTTGCATTATCTTTTGAGCTCAGTCGGCCGATGCCTACTGAGTACCGTCTTTGGTACTGATACTACACTTCTGATCCCTCCATATCCTAGTTTGAGTTGTCACCGGTAATTTTGAGTCGTGCCGAGTAGCTTGAAGTCTCGGAGACTAGGATGAGCTCCTGGCATTTGGAGTTGCCGATTTTTGTCTATTTTTTTCTAGGCTTAGTCTTTATATTGTATTCAGAGATAGCTTATACCTATCTAGTATTTGTAAAAGCCATGTAATCTTATTTTTATTAGATGATCGATTACTGTTTGGTGACAGGTTTTGGGATGGTTCCTTGTGTTGCATTTCTATTGATTACCCTTTCTCTACTTCGTTATAAGCTTTACGCTTCTTATTATTGACTTTCGCATGGTAGTCTGTTGCTTATGGCTCTGGGTTAAGGGTTAGGCTTACCTACTGGGAGGGTGTAATAGGTGCCATCATGACCTGAGAAATTGGGTTGTGAAAGATTCATAGTCGATGTATTCAACCTTCTGTTTATTTATTTATTGTATACATAGTGTTAATTTCCTTTTGCATGACAATATTGACATTTAGCTCATAATGTTATTACTATATTTCTCATTCTTTGTTTGTTCATTTTTATTTTAGGTGGTTCTTCGAGTTTTTGCACCTCAAATTAAAAGGAAAGCTTGTACAAATGTATATTATTGTTACATTATTAAATTCTACTAAATTGAGCTATCATAATAGGTTACTATGTTTCTTGGGTTAAAGACTAATATATATCATAGATATTACTTGTTATAACATCTTAAGTAAAACGATTGTGTAAAATAATTTTTTCACCATATTTCCATAAATTTTACACCTTTTTCATAAAATGATCTCGATTTGAATCCTTTTCTATATAGACGTTATCAATACTTTATGAACAAGGGAGGTTGATAGATTAATTTTTATGTACTAATGGTGAACTATTTTGTTACATAATAGTATAGGATTGATAGATAGTTTTATTTAATAAGATATTAATTGCTAACGTAAAATAAATGCTTTTACGTAATCTACTATAACAAGTAAATATAACTGTTATAACAAAGTTCAATTACATTTTTTATTGGTCAATATCGGATTCCAGTAGAATCCCCTTCTCTTCTATGGATACATGTATACATACATACATATATATATATATACACACACACATCTGTATTACAATAATACCCACAACTTAAAACACCTAATTTAGTATTTTTTTTATATTATATGTAATATTTTATTTATCTATATTACATTATATTAAAATGAGATAACTTTTCACATTGAAAAGTTGTGACTTTTAGGAATGTCACGACCTGAAGTATATCTTAGGTGTAACATGGCCTATAGAACCCGAAAGGCCCTACACAAACCACTTAGCATACATCATACAAGATAAAAGAAATAAAGATTTGAAAAGTAAAGTTTCATATCATAAAAGAGTATGAAAAAGCAGAAGTCGAACATAATCTCAACAAGCCATCTTAGCATCAAAAGAAGTGGTTGGGACGTAACCCAAACACCACGTACATCATCCGAAAACAAGAAAGACATAAAGCAAGTAGATATGTCTCGGTCCTTGGAACATGAGGACTCACCAACTCTTGAATCCGGTAGAGTGATCCACTAGCCACAAGTGCAAGATGTGCCAGCATCGGAACCTACATTAATGAGACAATGTAGGCACAAGTATGCATTAGTACATGGAATGTACTAAGTATAGGGCAACATTCATAAATAGACATGGTAACATGAATAGCTTAAACATATAATGCATGACCAATATTTGAACATTTAAAATCTTAAAGAAGCAACACGGAAATCATTAAGATATGGTCAATGCTTTTTGAAATAAGAGATGTAAGAAAGCTTTGAAGAAACATAATAATTTTTGTGGGATATTAGCTTCAACCGACATCATGACCATGAGCGCTATGTAATGGAATCCGATATATCCCTCATACCGAAAGAAGGGGATTCTACTTGCCAAGGTAGAGTCCGTACACATCATCTTTTGCTAATATGGATCCACTAGCAAGGCCATTTAAGACAATCCTATGGGGGCATGTAATTTGGAACTAGAGGTTACTACAAGAGACTACCCTATTTGAGTCTCCACCTCAATGCCCTCTCGGAGCTAAGTCTAAATCCTAATGGAATAGATAAAAGTTAACTATCATTATAAAATAGGAAACACAATGATCAATACCAATCCACATCTTAAGGATCAAAACATAAAATAGCTCCTTAAATTACAATTTAACCATAAGTGAGAAAATCTTTCACCAATGAGAATCCATATGTGAGAAATACCTTTCACAATCATGATCATATTTGTATGTGAGGAAACCTTTCACAAAGACATTGATACTTTCATCTAAAAGCATCCTATCATCATAAACATCATTTTCATAAGACATGCACAATTCTTAAAATATTTATACTTTACGGGTTCATATAAATTCAACTAGATATCATGAAATTTACATTGAATCATTGAGGAGGAGACTTAATCATCAATGAAAATCACTATTGAATGAAGCCCATGTAGAACTAAGAAAAACCTAATTTGATCAATTGAAATTGAAAACCTTGGGGACCCCATGGAGGAATGGAGTCCATGGGTGAATACCCACATACCTTGCTACTCAAAGCCCAAGATGAATGGTGAATTGATGATCTTGGAATGAACCCTAGCTTCTTCTGCTTCCTTAGGTCGAGTGGAAATTTAGGAGAGTGAATTTGGTTGGGTTTTGGAGAATAGGAGAATGGATTTAATGTTGGTAGATCTAGGACATAAAAGCTTTATAATGGGCTTAGGGTAGAAGTCAAAATGACATAGTATAGGTTTAAAACATTTTGGAAAAGACCCAATAGCCCCTAAAATGAACCAACGAACTGGTCTATGGGCTAGACTTACGAACCGTAGAACTTTCTACGGTACGTACTGGTCAGTTGTAGACCAATTATTGGGACATTAAACTTTACCCAACTTTTGTCAGAACCCTTCTATGGTTCGTAGGACTTTCTACAGTCCATAGACTCTAATAGTAAAACTCAACTTGGACCTCAAAAGTTCACTTAGTCTTGGACCTACCTACGAGACCCATCTATGACTTGTAGACCATTTGATGGACCATCCTGGTTGACCGTAGGATGGGGTACTAGGACTTGATTTTCAAAATTAATTCCCTCTTCATACGAGAGTGGTCTACGATCCGTACAAAGTTCTACGGACCGTAGACTGGTCTCGTAGACCTGAACCAACAACAAAAAATCATGCAACCTATTCCCTTCTCAAAATCCAAGGTGTTACAATATCTTCCCCTCGAGAACATTCGTCCTCGAACAAGACTCAGGCTATCATAAAAGCGTAGGGGAAAGAAATCTTACAATCCATCATGAAAGCAATCACATAATGCACATAATCATGGAGGAAAATCAACTACAAGTTAAAATATACTCAAACGTCATTTCATAAACAAAGATGCATGCATAAGGAAACATGAGAATGACTTACGACACATGAATCCGCAAGAATGAACCATGAGGAACTAAATACTGCATGCTAGAGTAGGATTGGAGGAAAGAGATGAGGATATCATGACATCATATCGGCCTCGGCCTCCCAAGTAGCACCCTAGATCATTTTATTCCTCCATAACACCTTTACGGATGCAACTTCTTTGTTCCTTAACCCTATAATTTATCGGTCCACAATCTCAACCGAAACTTCTTCATGAGAAGGGTTTTCCTTTATACAAGATTCTCTAATAGCACAACGATGTCGAATCACAAATACATTTCATCAACAAGGAGACATGGAAAAATGGATGCACCGATGCTAAATCATTAGGCAAATTAAGTTCATAAGAAACTCTACCAAAAAATACATGACAATCGAGGAGTACCCAATGCTAACCAAGTCAAAACCCACGAAGCCAATGACATTTAGAACGCCTAGGACTTCGAATCATGAAAAACCGATATAAGATGAAGGAGATATGAAATTTTTAAGATTATAACAAATGAGCCTCAACCTCACTTATATAGCCACTGATCTAGGCTCTTCTTCGCGAACGCGGCCAAGACTTCGCGAATAGGGAGAGAGCCCTCCACAACTCCACGAACGTGGCCCCAGGATCACGAACGTGGAGAACAAGAACACCTCAAACACACAGAACTCCGCGAACACGGCCCCTAGCCCGCGAACGCGGAGAACAAGGCACCCCACAAGCCTCAAACCTCCGCAAACGCGGACCACTGCCGCCCTTACCTACGTGAACGTGGCCTCTGGCCCCCGAACACGGAGAGATGGGGTGTCTTCACTAAAAGACAGCTGCAACAACTGAGTTTTGGCAACTCCTAAAACTCCGACGGGGAGCCCAAAATTCGTTCGGAACGCCGTGCACGCAAACCAAATATGCTACCCCCTCGAATTCGACGTTCCAGACTCAATGGCGCAGTTGAAATTTCCATATGAGATCATTTCGACAAAAAGTGGGTCCCACACCCATTGGGTCATTTTAGCCAATTTCTATCGGAGGCCTCAGATTTTGATCGGAAGCTCCCGGATGTTCTTGAAGGGTCATTCTTGACCATACTTGGCATTCCAGAACTAACCGCACTGACAAAATTTTCATCCAAGCAGGTTTACCATGAATGTTGACCAAACTCAACCTTAAGCCAAATTTCGAAGGCTAAAGAGCTAATTGGCCCAAAAATCACAACGGAAACCCTGAGACATGGGCAAACCACTCATGTAGCCTTATTTGGCCTCTCCAGAGCTGATGGAACCGTCAAAATTCCCATCTGAGGTCGTTTAACTTAAGTTATCATCGAAATCAACTTTTCAAGGTTCAAAAGCTCAAAAATAGGAAAATAGGCATAAAAACCAAACGAACAACCAGGCGACCGAACAGTCAGTGCCAGCAAGTCATAAATTACTTGGGGTCGCTACAAGAATGCTCTAAATGATAGAAAGAAGGCATCCACAAAGAAATGACTTGGAGGATCATTACGTAAAACCTCAGGAATGTTCCTCGTAGTGGCAAACTAAACCATTGTTCTTTGTTCACTCTTGCAGATAAAAAATCATAGGGGAGGCATCATCGATGTGGAAAACGTTTGTCTACTATGGCTCTATCTTCCTGTGAAGTCCAAAAATATTTTTGCAACCGACATTTCCACTAGACACAGTCAATTAAAAATTGTACAATGTGAACCTCAAACGTAGGTTAATCACATTATCTTTCCATTCAATCAACATTAATTCGGCAAATTGCTGATTCAATAATTCCAAGTGCCGATTCAAAACATCAAGAACATAAATTTTCAAACTTTTGGCCCTTATAATTCATACTCATGCTTCAAAATTGTATGTCTAAACAAACATTCATGCTAAAGCACACCAAATTTCAAATTTAGACTCAATTTCTCCTAAATTTAAAAACCCAATTTTATCCCTAATCTCTGCTTGTAATCCATGTTTTTAGAACAATTGAGTCACAACAACACCAATGTATTAAGTTACCTTGCTAATACAAACCAACTTCGAAGGATTTCAAGGTCATACCTGCTTTCTGAAGAGATTTGACAAGGAGAAAGTATATTTTTTAAGATTCCTTCGAAACACCCTTTTTGGTCTTTGAGAAGACCTTGTATATACTTTTTGTATGTTGTGAAGTGTGTGATTGTGAGTTAAATTTTTAAAAACTCAGGTAATAGGGGGAGTGAAGTTGTTCAAGATTAGAGAATGAAATTTTTTGAAAATTCTTCATTCATGCATCTCTTAAGATCTAAAATTCAAGTCATGTGTCACACTTGCGAACCCAATCCCGCATCAGTGAAGTCACTTCTGCGAGAAAAGATCACTACAATAAGCACTTACCTAGTTGAACATCATCGGTGCAGAATTTGCTTCGTACCTGCGACATCATTCCAGTAAAAAATGTTCCGCATGAGCATCTCCCATGTACCAATGAGGCCCTCTTCTTGGCCAATTTTACATGCAAATTTCGCTAACAAGAATTTAAGATGGGTTACCTCTCTATGAAGTGCACAAGTTCACGTCGCGGTGTGACGCTGGATACCTCGCCTCTTATGTTTCCATTTTGAGGCTAGGAACCTCCTCCCTAACGTCAAATTAAGAACCTATTAAGGATTATGAGGCAAACGTTTTCACACAATGCATACCACTCTATCCATCCACTTTGAAGATTTAAACCTCTTGCATAATTTCACATTGAAATTTTATGGAGGTACATTAGGCTCGAGTGAGGCAATAAATAGGACATTTTGTTTACATCTCGTCATGCATTTCTTGGCCTTTAAGAAAGGAATGTCATTTTGTTTCCATTGTGTGGAAAACTCCAAGATGTAGGGACTTAGGATCTCACCCTCACATTCTTTATCAGATCTTCCAAGAGCATTGTGGAAAAATGAAAGGAATGAAGCTCAAGCCTCTGCATTTGTGAATTCACCTTTTTCTTTGAAATCTTACTTTAAATGAACTAGAGATGAGGAGGTTGACTTTTTCTAGCAATTCTAGTATCATTTCATTGATCTCGATATCTTGGATTATATTTGGCTCAAAAGGTGTGTAAATACATGATATTTCCTCCATATTAAGAACAACCCCTTATTCTCTGGATTCCAACTCTAATTCATCACATTTGACCACATGGAAAAGAACATCAAATGCCCTAAGCTTTTCTCTTGCATTGGTGTTCAATTTGGCAAGTTCAAGCTCAAGTTGGATCACTTCTTGACACCAGTTAAGATGCAAGTCAAGGAATTCGAGCCTCATTTGGGGAAAGTTATGTCGTATCAACGCACAATGCTCAAGATGGAGGATTAAGCCCATGAGCCATGTTTGACCCATAATTCTTATTGTGTCACATATTTCTTCATTTCGAGAGACATCTACACAATTTTTCCCAACATGAGCTCCGATCCTCCACAAAAAGGACATAAGTCATCATTAGAGGTTTCGCAATCCCCAAGCTTTGATTCATCACAAAATTCCATAAGAAACAAAAAGGTAAAACTACACAAACACAAAACAACAAAAACACAAATAAATATTCCTAAGATGGATTAAAACAAGTGAACAATAGATTATAAATCAACTCAATAAACCAAATTGTTCCCAAGGGTGTGCAATTATAATGGATGCATAATTATCATGTAGGTGTTGTTTAATTGCATAATAAAATGTTGATTTGATGTGGGTTCGACTGTTTCTTCATTGATTCACTAATAATTTTAGGTTGCAAATTGTTGTATAGCTTATATTTCGAGTGTTACTTGTGAAAGATCTCTAGAGTGGAAGAGTTAGCTAATAATTTCTTGATTTGATTCTTTTAATAGCTGAAGTTTGATAAAGTTTGACTGAATTAAGGTTTTGAATTAGATTTTATTGCTATACATGTTGGGGTTTGATAAAACCCACGAGAGATATGATGAGTGATTGATAAATAGTTTTTATTATCATAAATCTAGCTTACCTATTGACAACCAACTGATTTTAGCAATTGACAATTCCTATTTTGGGAAATAAACATCCATTTAAGCACACTCCTAAGATTCTTCAATTATTTGTAAAAACCCCTTTTATCAAGCTTTGCATACGATATTTGTTAACATCTTGCTAATTAGAGTTGAGCTGTTATTCAACCACCCCTTCCTCCAATTTACATTCATGCATAAATTGGATCAACATATAATATTCTAGTGTTTAAGATTACATCATACGACAAATACCTTTTATCCCTTCCCTATGGAATTGACCCCAAGAGATTTTATCAAGCTTTGCATACGATATTTGTTAACATCTTGCTAATTAGAGTTGAGCTGTTATTCAACCATCCCTTCCTCCAATTTACATTCATGCATAAATTGGATCAACATATAATATTCTAGTGTTTAAGATTACATCATACGACAAATACCTTTTATCCCTTCCCTATGGAATTGACCCCAACTTATTGTTGTGTTATATATTACAAATGATTGTTTATACATCAATTTGTAATGTGTATAGTTGAATGATAACAAAAATGGTGTTGTTGCCAGAGAATGATGCATAGAAATCCCTATATTGAAGTATCTTACTGAATTAGTCTCTTGTTGTTGTGTACACTTACTTTGTATTCTCTTTTGCTGAACTTTGAGGTGATAGTATGAGCTCTCAAGGGAGTGATATTTCTAGCAATGAAGGGTAGATGTACGATGAATTTCAACCGAGAAATGCAGGTCGTGTTAGCGCCATTCATTTGCCACCAATTATGTGAAACACTGTCTTTCATGCACTAGTACCATGCTACACGTGCTTCAAATGAAGGGACTCATTGGAGTATTGTCTCATGAGGATCAACATGATCATATTAAGAATTTTTTTGATGTGTGCGGTCCTTTCACTTTCAACAATTTAACTTAAGAGTCAATTTGTTTGACGCTATTTCCTTTTTCCTTAATGGGAGAAGCTACCGCTTGGTTGGGTGAAATACCAGAAGGTTCTATTACCTCATGGACTGAATCTTTACTTGAGAGATTTTTCCCACCATCTCGAATGTTACAACTCCGGGATGAGATCACAAACTATCGTCGGTTTGATGGATAACCGCTTTTTGTGACTTGGCTTCATTTTTAGAAAACGTTTCCCTAATGTCCAACTCAGTCCTTCTCAACAAGGTACTCTTGCAATTTTTCTGTAGATCACTTAACCAAATCAACAAATTTACGGCCGACAATCTTACTGGTGGCCAGATCATGTGTCAACCTTTTTTGATTGCCTCCATTTTGCTTAATAGGTTGGCAAACACAAACTGAGTTTGGCACACTAGAGAGGATAAAGTGGCAATGGGTTCTCCTTCCTCCCTATCTATTTCTAAAGAACAAATATTGAATGATCAAGAAAGGGATTAAAACATGTGCAAGATTATGACACAAATGGACCTCTTGACTAAGCACGTGATGGGAGGTGGATCCAAAAGTATGAATTATAAGAGCTTGAGTGGTACAAAATATAGTGAAAATGAGAAGTTTGACGCCTTGTACAATGAAAAGGTGCAATTTTTATTGGACCAAGTGGGGGGGGGGGGAGTTCTCATCCTACATACCAAAGGCAAGGTGGAATCAAGGTTGGAATAAACAGAGAATGAGATGGAAGTTGCAGAGTTCGTGAGAGGGAATGGCATGATCAAAGTGCTTGGAGGGAACCTGAAAATGATAGAGATCGTTATGTGCCCCCTTATGATAGACCAAAGCCAAAAGAGATTAATGCCAATCTAGAGACTTTAGGACTGAAGACATGCTTGCTCGTATTCGTAATAAAGTTGAACGGTTCGATTATGTTCTATCACGACCCAAAGTATACTCTAGGCATAACGTGGCATGTAGAACCTCAAAAGGCCCTAGAGAGGCCACTTAGCATATGTGATAAAAGAAAATAGAAATAAAGATTTCAACAGTCATAGTTTTATTTCATAAAAGAGTTTGATAAAGAGGAAGTCTTACATAGTTTCAATAGGATATCTAAAACATCAAAAAAAGTGATTTGGACATAACCCATACATCATGTACAAATATCTGAAAGCTGAAGTAAAGAAAGCAACATTAGTGTCATAGTCCTCGAAAAATGAAAATTAACCAACTCTTGATCTTTGAATCGTCAATGAGATCAACTAGCAACAAGTATGAGAGATAGGAGTGTCGAACCCTGTATTATAAAACAATGTAGGCACAAGTATGATTTAGTACATGGATTGCACTATGTATGATAGCAATGCATAAGAGTTATGAAATCATGCTAAAAAAGACTTTACATGACATGTAGTGACCAAACTAAATCATAAGATAAAAGGGTTAGAAAGCATAAATAATAATCATGGTTAATGCGAGCTTAACATCTTTAAAAAAACTTGTGAAATACTTTCATAAATTAATCTTAGTTTTTCATTGTGGTAAGTTTACTATTTAATCGGCATAGACCATGTGAGCTATGACATGGAATCCAGTGTCTATCCCACATCGAAAATAGATTTCCTTACTTGACAAGGTAAGAACCATGAGTCTGAGCTAAAGCGGATCCATTTACTAATGTCTATCTGAGTCAATAATCCTATGGTGGCATATAGTTAAGGACAAGGAGATTGCTACTTGAGACTCAGCCTTTACTAATGGGAGAGCCTTCATCTCAATATCCTCTAATGTTAAGCAAAAATCCCACATAATAGTTTTAATCATATTCTTTTAATAATCCATGGAAATGCATAATTAAGCAACCTATCCAAGCTAAAATCATTTATAATAGCTCCTTAACTTGATTCAACTTCGGTGAGAAAACCTTTCAACATTATGAATCATTTATGTGAGAAATCCTTTCACAACAACATTGATACTTTACTTTCAAAGTATCCTCAAATTATTTACATCAATCTTCATAAAAGCATGTATATCTTCAAAAATTCATCTTTCATAGTTCATGAGCTTCATTATATATTCATAGTCTAAAAATCATGGATCATGCATGTGTTCATATAAGTTCAACTTTAAATCATGTAATTACTTTAATTCTTGCATAAAAGATAGAAAACAGTCACTTCAATCATAATTGTAAAGAACCCATAAAGATTGTATAAAACCCTAACTTTGAATTGAGAATCTAACTTGTAAAACTTGAAGATTTTAGGAACCCCATGGAGGAAAGAACTCAATAGGTCACTAACATACCTTAGTGATCAATTACCAATGGCTATGGTGAATAGGAGGCTTGATCTTGAAACCCTAGCTTCTTATTCCTTCGCTTTAGAGAGATAATTTTGGGAAGAACTTGGAGGGAATTTAGGAATTTAGGAGAATGATTTAGAATGGGTAGTTTTAGGCCTTAATTAACTTATATAGGGCTTAGAGTAGGGTTAAAAATGAGATAGTTTAGGTACCAAACACAGAGGGGAAAGACCAAAATGACCTTGACTTAAAAATGAATGGGTGACCCTAGATGGACCCCTAAACGGACCGTACAAAACATCACTGGCCGTTTAGGATTCCGTCTAGATGACCCCAAGGTCCGGGCATCCCTGGACGGTTGGGTACTTGCCTTGAACAGTCCGTGAAGCCCTATACTGGCCATTTATGGAGTCGTCCAGGTGACCCTGAATCCTGGCAGTCCCAAACGGCCTGTGGTGCCCTAAACAGACCATTTAGGGTCTTGTGAAGGGTCCCTGCCCTTTGTTTGGCTTGTGGAATTTCCCGTTAACTTACTTTTCCCATTTTTGAAGTTCGAAGTGTTACAATATCTCCCTCTTGGGAAGATTCATCCTCGAATGGGATTCAACTAGCATGAAAAAGGGTACGATAGAAACTAACAACCCAACATGAAGCAACTTCATCGAAATGCACATAACCAAGGATGAACATCTACTCCAAACTAAAACATATTAAAAACATCCTTTCATAAGGTCTACAAGCAAATCGTACTCAAATACAAATAATTATGAAGCAATAAATCAAGATAAATCATATCCTCAAAAATCAAAATTTTCATGAGCTTGTATGCATGAGGAAACATGAGAATGACTAAGACGCATGAAACAAAAAAGAATGAATCATGAAGAGCTAAATACTTCAAGCTAAAGTACAGGGGAGCGAAAGAGATGAGGATAGAGGGACATCATATAGGCCTCAGCCACCCAAGTAGCTCCCTCAACCATTTGATTCCTCCACAACACTTTTACAGAAGCAACTTCCTTGTTCCTCAGCTTTCAAACTTGCTGTCCCAAAATCTCAACTGGAACCTCTTCATAAGAGAGACTTTTCTTTATACAAAGATTCTCTAATGGTTCAATATATGTCGAATCTCCAACACACCTCTTCAAAAAGGAAAAATGGAAATCGGATGTACCAATGCTAACTCATTAGGCAAATCATACTTATAAGTAACTTTACCAATACACCTCAAAATCTGATATGGGCCTACATATCGGGAAGTGAGCTTCCCTTTCTTTCAAACCTCATTACACCCTTCATAGGTGAAATTTTCAAGTAAATCCTATCATAAACATCAAACTCAAGATCTCTTCTTCTAACACCGGCATAGGACTTTTGTCGACTTCGAGCCGTTTTCACTCTCTCAAATAAGTCAAACTTTTTCCATATCCTCATGAACTAATTCGTGGCCTATAAAAGAGACCTCATAAAATTCAAACAAACTTAAAGGAAATCAACACCTCCTACCATACAGAGCCTCAAATGGAGGCATACATCCTTGAGTTATAGCTATTATTATATGCAAACTCAATCAAAGTCAAATACTCATCCTGATGATCCTTGAAATCAATCACACAAGCTCTCAACATATCTTCAAATGTTTGGATAGTACGCTCCTCTTGCCCATCGGTCTGATGATGAAAGGCCGTACTAAACTTAACATGAGTACCAAAACCCTTTTGGAAAGACTTCAAAAATTGAGACGTAAATTGGGTAACATGATCGGAGATAATGGCTAGGGGAACTCTATGAAACCTAACCATCTCCCTTAGATAAAACTTAGCATAATCATCTGCTGAAAAAGAAATCTTGACGGGAATAAAATGGGATGACTTCGTCATACGATATACTATAACCCAAATCAAGTCATGTCATCGCCGAGTGTGGGGTAAACCCATAATGAAGTCCATATTCACATCTTCCCACTTCTAATAGGAATGCAAATATCTTGGGACAAAATGCTCAACCTTCACTTGTTGACAATTAGGACACTTAGTCATAAATTTTGCATTATCCTTCTTCATCGTATTCCACCAATAGACCTCCCGCAAGTCACGGTACATCTTGGTAGCTCCTGGTTGAATGGAATACCAAAAATTATAGACTTTCGATAAAATATGCTCTCGTAAGTCATCCATATTGGGAATAAACAAATGACCTTGAAATCGAAGCTAAACCATCTCCCCCTTGGGAGAAAGCCTCAATAGAATTTTTAAGCACCCCTTCTTTCAACTCCACAAAAATCAGATCAATACCTTGTTTGGCTTTCACATCTGACACATACGACGATTCTGAACCAATATGAACGACAACACCACCCTCACTTGAATCAACCAACTGAACACCTAGCCGGGCTAGTCTGTGAACATCACGAACCAATTCTTTCTTACCTTCCACAACATGTGCAACACTATTCATGGACAACCTACTTAAGGCGTCGGCCACCACTTTGGCTTTGCCTGTGTGATAAAGGACATTCATGTCATAGTCTTTCAAGAGTTCTATTCATCTACTTGCAAAAGATTCACATCCTTTCGCTTGAACACATATTGTATGCTTTTTTGGTCGGTAAAGACATTAACATGTACACCATACAAGTAATGCCTCCAAATCTTTAAGGTAAAAATAACTACCGCTAGTTCCAAATCATGGGTTGGATAATTCTTTTCATGAACTTTAAGTTGCCTTAAATCATACGCAATGACTCTACTATTTTGCATAAGAACATACCCTAAGCCAATCATTGAAGAATCACAATAGACAACAAATCCATTGGATCCTTCTAGTAAAGTCAACACCGGAGTGGAGGTAAGTCTATCTTTCAATTCATGGGAACTTTTCTCACATGCTTCTGACCATATGAACCTTACTTTCTTTTACTTCAGTGCAGTCAATGGAGAGGCAATCGAAGAAAACACTTCCACAAACCTTCTTTAATATAAAGCTTAACTCAAGAAACTTTGAATATCTGTCTTCTTAGGATCTATCTCATTACCCTTACATGAAACATTGTGACCAAGAAAAGCCAATGATCTTAATCAAAATTCACACTTACTAAATTTTGCAAATAGTTGTTTGTCCTTGAGGACTTGCAACACAATCCTCAAATGATCGGCATGTTCATCCTCAAACCGTGAGTAAATCAAGATGTCATCAATGAATACAATCACAAATATGTCAATATATTTTCTAAACAATCGATTCATTAAGTCCATAAATGCAGCCAGAGCATTAGTCAAACCAAATGACATCACCAAAAACTCATTATGACCATACCGAGTTCGTAAAGCTCTCTTCGGGATGTCATCTTCCTTCACCCTCAATTGGTGATAACGCCAAAAGAGGTCAATCTTAGAGAAGCAACTTGCTCCTTGGATTTGATCAAACAAATCATCTATCCTTGGAAGAGGATACTTATTCTTAATGGTAACTTTGTTCAATTTCCGATAGTCGATACATATGCAAAGTGAGCCGTCTTTCTTACGAACAAATAAAACTGGAGCACCACATGGAGAGATACTCGGTCAGATGAAACCCTTAGCAAACAAATCTTTCAATTGTTCCTTTGATTCCTTAAGTTCTACCGGAGCCATACGATAAATAGAAATAGAGATAGGCTGCGTATATGAGAGAAGGTCTATACCAAAGTCTATTTTCCTTTTGGGAGGAATATTGGGTAAATCATCGGGAACACTTCCAGAAACTAATTTACAATGGGGACCGACTTAAGAATAAGGGTTTCAGAATCAGTATCGTTAACCCGAACAAGATGATATATGCAACCCTTTGAAATTATTTTTCTAGCTTTAAGAAAAGAAACAAACTGACCCTTAGGCATAGAATTTCTCCCTTTACATTCCAGGACGGGCTCATTTTGAAATCTAAACTTAACCACTCGGGTTCTACAATCAATAAAAGCATAATAAGAATGGAGCCAATTCGTATCAAGAATAACATCAAAATCGAACATATCAAGCTCTACTAGATCAACATGAGTGACTCTATGTGGTACGAAGACGGGAAAAATTCTATTCTCTCTTAGCCAAAATAGACTCGCCAATAGTAGTAGAGATAGAAAAAGGGTCTAATAACACATTTAAAGAAACATCAAATCTCATAACCACATATGGCGTCACAGAAGACAAAGTAGGACCAAGGTCAAGCAAGGCATAAACATAAAGATGAAAGACTTTCAACATATCAGTAACCATATTAGGGGAACCCTCTTGATCATGATGAGTTTGAAGTGCATAGAATTGGTTTTGCTTTGGAGCACTTAAACCCAAGCCAAAGGCGTAGCTTTTCTACCTTCTCTTCCCTTAGTAGTAAGTGATGGACAATCCCTTTTCTTGTCGCCACTTTTACCACAAAAAAAATAACCATCCGTACCGGCTAAGTATTTACCACCATGATTCATTACACACTTAGTACAAGTAGACAAAGAAGATACAACAACATTTCCTCCTTGAGGCTTAAGATTAGACACCCTTTCTTTGTTGAACTTTAGAATTGGAGCATTAGAGTAACCTCGACTGGAGAACCTTTGTCGGAATCTAGAACGACCATGTCCATTGGACCTCGAGTGTGAGAAGTGACCATCACCGGTCTAAGCCCTCTAAGCCTCCCTAGATCTTTCCTTGAGCTTCTCCTCTTAAATTTGTTGGGGATGTGTCATTAGACGAGAAATATCCATTTCCTTAATGAGCATGGCGGTATGACATTCCTTAACCACCAATTTGGACACACCCGAAACAAACTTACTTATCCTTGTCCTAGAATCAACAACCACAGAAGGAGCATATTTGGACAATTGTGTGAATTTCAAAGCGTACTCCTTTACACTCATATTTCCTTGACAAAGGTTGATGAATTCAAGTACTTTTGCCTCTCTCATCTCAAGGGGAAAAAACCTATCAAGAAACACAACCTTAAACTTTTCCCATTCAAGAGAACCCGCATCAACCGCCCTCTCACTCTTCCATTGTTCAAACAAAACTTGAGAAACACCCTTAAGTTGATAAGCGGCCAATTCTGCCTTTTCTACCGGCGTCACACCCTTTATCATCAAAACCCTATACATCTCATCAATCAACTCTTGAGGATCTTCCTCAACCTTAGAATCATCATACTTTAAAGGATTCATTCTAGTGAAGTCCCTCACTGTAGTTGCCGACGTACCTACATTTGGGTTCACGGGGACCACAACCTCTCTATTGGCATGAGCCATCATAGCTTGCGCTAACACTTGGAAAGTGGCTCAGAATTTAGCATGAGTCACTTCCTCGGTAAAAGGGTCGGCCAGAACTTGACACTACAAGAAAAATAACATTTAGCGAAAGGAAATGCAATCGTTAAAAGTCCAAATCCAATTGTTAAAAGTATATAACGATCGAAAAAAATCTGGTCGCCACCGGTCGTTAAAAGTTAACGACCGGTTTTGCAATCCGGTTGTTAAAAATCTTTTAGAACCGATAAAAATTCCGGTCGTTATATTTCCTATTAGCGACAATTTTTCCCTTCGCTAATTTCCATTTAACTATCTGACAATCTCCATGTTAAAAATCCAACCCTTTAACATAGTAACCAAATACTAACTTATCTTGTCAAATGTATTCTGTCATTCACATATAATATATATGTGATATACAAAATAATCAATTATTATATGAAATTGATTGTTAATTACATTTAATAAAAAAATAATCCCAATTCTTCAGTTCCTAATTCTACAATATATTTGTACAAATGTGAACTTCAAACAACCCCATAACAAGAAAAACCATAATGGACATGAACTTTACACTAGTTATCCACTAACTTTAGTTTCTCCATCTTAGAAGCAAGTGAAAAACAAAATATAACCAATTACTGCATCTTTATGATATGCCCTTCTGCCAAAAAAATAACAAACTATCAACAATATGAGTAAATGAAAGTCAAAGCATAGTAATGGTAAAAGATTTAATCAAAGAGCTCACACAAAAAAAAAGTGATAAAAATATTAAAGTTCTAATATACACACATTGGCGCATAGTTGAATATGAATTAGAAACACTTGATAGAGAAAAATTCTTAATAATTTTCAATGTAAGCCTATAGTTATGTTGTAATCCTTTATATACGATTACTTAAATAATTTTAACAAGTTCAAACTTTTATTTCAATATATCATGAAATTCATTATTAGTTTTGGCTCCTACATACAACCAAACACAATAGTATCAACATGAGACGCTACTTGCAAGTAAGCATCATGGATGGTCCAAAAGATATTCAAAGCAAAGAACTATATGGAGGATGAAGAGTATATTAAGCGATATCAACACCAATTGAGTACATTCTTTATCAAGTGTATGTATCACAATTTGTTGGGAACCCATCCTAAAGTACAATGCAGAATACTCACAAGACTCTCATGTAATAACCTTGGCTCCCCCAAATAGTTGTTCCTTCTTAAGTTAGCTACACATGGAATATTATACACTCGAAATAGGCTATCTAACTGGCGCATGGTCACTCATAAAATTTGCCCACTATGTTTTGTTGGTTTGGAGAGTATCTCCCACTTATTCTTTCAGTGTAAAATATCAGCAGTAGTTTGGAGCAACATACTACAGTGGCAAGGAGTAATGAGAGAAATAATGACATAGGAGCACAAGATTAATAATTGGGTTGTAGCATATTATAAAGGGAAATTCAATGCTACCGAAATATATAGAATGTGCTTGCCTGCTGGTGTCTATTATATGTGGCAAGACAGTAATAACCAAATATTTCAACACAAGTTACCACCAATAGAAGTAATTGTGAAGATAATAGTCCAAGAAATTTACTTTCGAAGAAACTTGAAACCTAGTCTACCTAAGAAATTGTAAACTTTAAACTTTTATCCTAGTTAACAAATAGGTTTGTTGTCTAGAATCACTGATCAATGCAAGTGTCAAGTAAAATATGAGGTGAAGAGCTCAAGCAAGTAAAATTAGGAAAAATCTTAAATTCTTGTAATTCAACTTGCTTTTTCATAGTTGAGTTAGAGGTAAATAGTGAATGAGAAACAAATATAAGAAATACCAATTTATACAAAAGAACAATTTGAGACATAGGGAGAGTTCTATCATTTGGTAAATGATATTTAATTTGCACATCTACAGAAGTATTGTAAATTATAAGCAGGAACCTGGAGGTGAAGTGTAGTAGAATTGAAAAAAGATATCACTTAATGGTTATACTTTGATTAATACTGAGAAAAGATGAGACACTTTTGCACTCTAATTAGAATGAGTATACTGCAGATTTTCCTTCTGAGAGTATTTGACTCAATGTTTGTCCTTAAGGGAAAACTCATGTTTAGGTATCCATAGATGACACAAAAATCAACATCACATGTCACATACAATTTCAAAATGAGAAGTCTACCTAATATCTGGCCACTTGACGAGCTCCATGCATCCAACAACCTGTTTCTGCAGCAAAAAATATCAGATAAATAGATTTCAGCTGATAGACTGAGAGATATGATCTTTCCGTCAGGATCTCGACATCCTTAGAGAATATTATATAGACTTTTGTAGAAAAGTTCAGTTCAATAAAGATAGTAACTTTCAAGCATAGATGAAAAAGAGAATGATATAAAGAAAATCGTGAAGAGATAAAAAAAGAAGAAGTTGCAACATTGACAAAGAAGGAGGAGGAATACCTAGTGTTTGAAGAAAAAGAGAAGAAACTTCTTGCGGCCTTGGTTCAAGCTTCTGTCAAAGAAGTAATCACTCCATCAACGTTGCATCATCGTAGACAATAAAGGGCCTTATGGTTGTTTTTCCTTGCTACATCGCATTAAGCAATGAAGTGGTTACCTTAATAACAATAAAAGAAAAGCAAAAGAATGAAATAGAGAAAATTTTGAATAAAGAAAAAAGAAGACGTTGCAATAGCGAAAAAGAAGAAGGGGAAATATCTGGTGTTTGAAGAAAAAGACAAGCAACATCCTATGGCCTCGCTTCGAGCTTCTGTTAAAGAAGTGATCACTCCATTGGCGTTTCATTGTTGCATACAATAGAGGGTGAGATGATCACATCACCTTGCTACATCGCTTCAAGTGATGAAATGGTTGCTTTTAATAACACTGGCAGAGTTTCTCATATAATTAAGAAAATCCAGTTTGAGAAATAACAGATCTCATGCCAAATATAATAACGAACTATGCAGCCACCTACACCATATATAAAACTTAAGCTCATGACCTTAAAACAAAAAGGACCCAACTTGGAAAAGTATGATTGTGAAAGAAAAAATACCTATATGAGTTCATACTTTAAATTAAGAGTTCGGTAAATACATTTAGCAAGTTGATTAGCATGGTTAATGCACAAATAGATATCTTCTATTCCTATAGGGAGTCTAACATCTCTTGACTTTATTCAACCTTAACTTACTTGTTCCCATTACTCCAAAAGAAAAATAAATAGATTCCAGCTTATGAATATCGTTTGACATTGTCTTCTAAGGATCTTCTTCTTGTCATCCCTTTTCTACTCCAACACTTCAGCATTCATTAGTATTTCTTTGCATAACCCATGTCACGCCAACAACATTAAAGAACAAGCGCCAAAAACATCTATGGAAACAACTCAATTAAACATTGAAATCAAAAAGTATCTTACATACCACATTCTAGAATTTAAGAATGATAGAGAAGACATGAACAGAGATGAAAATAATGTATATTCTAATAAAACCCTTTCTTATTTTTTGTTCTATAAATTCTCCCCCAACTTAAATGCAATTTAACCAAAATCAAGCAAGGTAGGAAAAGATAATAGTTCTTCCTATGTTTTAAAAGAGAAAATGGTAGCCCAAGGAAAAGGAACTTTCAAGTCTCTAACTTCTTCATAAAAGCAACGTTGTGCACATGAAGGAAAAGAATCCGTATTTTCAGTTAAACATAGTGGTTGATGCATATTTTCTTGTAGGGTAAAGAACTAGAGTGAAAATGTTATGTATAGATTTCTTGTTCTCCACCCAACTGTTCTTCAAACAACTTGCCTGATAAGTAACATGAACTTTCACAACATTCAATTCAATCATATAAATATGAAGTTACTAAAATGATACATCTATAAATCAGCGCTTCTAGAAAATTGAAAACATATAGAATCACATGTAATATAAAGAATAGGTAGCGGGATTCAAGCATATTTTTGCACAAAGGTGAACCAATAACCAATGTCTAGAAGAATAGTAAATTAGTCTTTATCATCTATATTTGAAATCCCAAAAAGAGCATAAACATGAATCATGGACTAAGATTATATCAAATAAAGAAAAATACATACATTGCAACTTCAGTTAAATACAACTTTCTTTATAAAAATTAATATTTCTAACCAGTAAGATTTATCTCAAACTAGATAATAATCATAAGCGAGTTAGAATAATGGACTGTAAAGAACTTCTTTTTAGACTCAAAACGATAGTGACACCTCTGCCTCTACATACGAAAGAGCATCCACAAAAAGCATCATGCTTTGAACGTGACTCAAGGAGTTTATGATGGAACAATTAATAGCTAACAGAAGAAAAAAAGTTGTGCTTATTCATACATAACGAGCAGTAATACAAGTAATACAAAAATTGAAGATCAATAATAAATTATAGACCTAAATAAGTTAATTGAAATAAAGATGCATAATTAAAATGAAATTAAGGTGTAGAATGCTCCACAAAACAACGAAATATCAAGTTAATTCGAGAAAAGTAAAAAAAAACCCTAAGCAGAGAATTTTATTTGAAGATTGAACTTTAATCATACCCACCAGATTAGTGCATAAGGATCCTTGAAAAATAAGAGTAAAAAAAAACTCCTTCCCAAACCTTAGACACTCCCCACATAGAGTTTGATCTCTAAGTGAAGACATAAATAGGTAAGATAACAAACACCAGCTAACATTAAGGATTATCGAAATCCATAATCTGAAACTTACAGAGAACGAAATTTATCTTCACTTCAAGGAGGACAAAACCTAAATCGCAGTAATGGTTCATTGTTCCAATTCCTCTGTATGTGAAAGAAAATGTTAGTATCACAGAAACGATATTACTAAGGGTTTTTCTTTTTTTCTATAGGAAGGATAAGGGGTGGGAGAGTATTGTGGGAAAGGAGAGAGAAAACGTTTACACATATTTTTAATTAATTATTTTGTTAACGCCCGAATATTATGTTCTTTAATAATTGGATATTATGCTCATTAATATTAACTTAAAATAAAACTTTTAACGACTGCAAAAATTTTAGGTCGCTATAAATTACTTATAACGACCGGAATCATCTTCCTTCGCTAAGAAATGGTCGTTATAAGTTAAGTTTCTTGTAGTGTGAGGAGCTTCTTATTAAACATTCTCACCCGCATTCCCTCTAACGTATGCTCTTTGAGGGGTTGTATCTGAAAAGCATTGGATAAAAATTAGGAGAGAGACATGTAGAGTAACATTTTATCGCATGACTTTAGAATGATGAAAGAAGCAGAATTTCCTAAACATCTTGTAGCCTCTCATTCATATATGTGGCGCGCTTCACACTTATGAACAAGATTCTACTTGACATGGCTTGTGAGACATCCTAGGACCTTTTTAAACCTTGTGTTCTAAATACAAAGTTTTTCACGACCTAAAGTATACCTAGGCGTAATATGGTGTATAGAACCCCGAAAGGTCCTACACAAGCCATTTAGCATACATCATAAAAGAAAATAGAAAGAAATATTTCAAAAGACATAGTTTTATTTCATAAAAGAGTTTGATAAAGCGGAAGTTTAACAAAGTCTCAACAAGCCATCTAAAACAACAAAATAAGTGATTGGGACGTAATCCATATATCACTTACAAATTTTTGAAAACTAAAGTAAAGAAAGCATCATTAGTGTCATAGCCCTCCAAAAATGAGGGCTCACCAACTCTTGATATTCGAAATGTCAATGAGATCAACTAGCCACAAGTATGAGAGGTAGGAGTGTTAGACCCTACATTTTAAAACAATGTAGGCACAAGTATGCATTAGAGCATGGAATGTACTAAGTGTGATAGCAATGCATAAGAGTTATGAAATCATGCTTAATAGGATTTTACATGACATGCAATGACCAAACTAAATCATAGGATAAAAGGGTGAGAAAACATATAACATAATCATGGTCAATGCGAGCTTAAAATCTTTAAAACACTTATGAAATACTTTCATAAAGTAAGCTTAGTTAATCATTATGGGAAGTTTACCATGTAACCGACATAGACCATGTGATCTATAACATGGAATCTAGTGTCTATCTCACACCGAAAAGAGATGTCCTTACTTGCCAAGGTAAGAACCATGAGTCTGGTCTATCAGAGACAATCATCCTATGGTGGAACATAATTATGAACAGGGAGATTGCTACTAGAGACCCAACCTTTATTAACGAGAGAGCGTCCATCTCAATATCCTATCAATGCTAAGCAAAAATCCTACAGAAAAGTTTTTAATCATATTATTTTTATCATCCATTGAAAGGAACAATTAAGCATCCAATCCAAGATAAATTTATTTAGAATAGCTCCTTAAGTTGATTCAACTTCAGTGAGAAAACCTTTCAACCTTATGAATCCTTTAGGTAAGAAATTCTTTCACAACCACATTGATACTTTACTCTTAAAGCATCCTCAAATCATTTAAATCAATCTTCATAAAAGCATGCATATCTTCATAAATTCATCTTTCATAGTGAATGAGCTTAATCATATGTTCATAGTCAAAAAATCATGGATCATACATGGGTCCATATGAATTCAACTTAAAATCACGTAATTACATTAATTAATGCATAAAAGTTAGATAACAATCAATTGAATCATAATTGAAAAGAACCTATGAAGATTGAATAAAACCATAACTTTATATTGAGAATATAACTTATAAAACTTGAAGATTTTAGGAACCCTATGGAGGAAAGGACTCCATAGGCGAATACTAACATACCTTAGTGATCAATTCCCAAAGGCTATGGTGAATTGGAGGCTATATCTTGAAACCCTAGCTTCTTCTTCCTTAGCTTTAGATAGAGAATTTTGGGAAAAACATGGAGGAAATTTGGGAATTTAGGTGAATAATTTTGAAAGGGTAGTTTTAGGACTTAATTTACTTATATAGGGATTAGAATAGGGTTAAAAATGACATTGCATAGGTACCAAACACATAGGGGAAAGACCAAAATGAGCTTGACTTAAAAATGAATGGGTGACCCTAGATGGACCCCTAAACGAACCGGAAAAAGATTAACTGGCCATTTAGGGTTCCGTTTAGGTTACCCTAAGGTTCAGGTATCCCTGGACGTCTCGGCACTTGCCCTCCACAGTCTGGGAAGCCTTATACTAGCTGTTTAGGGAGCCGTCCCGGTGACCCTGAATCCTGGCAGTCCCAAATAGCCAGTCCACTTGCCTTAAATGGCCAATGGTGCCCTAAACAGACCGTTTAGGGTCTTGTAAAGTGTCCCTTCCTCTTTTTGGCTTTTGGATTTTTCTGTTAACTCACTCTTCTGCTTTTTATAGTCCGAGGTGTTGCAAGTTCTTAAAAAGATGAAAATTGATTTCTCCTCATTGAGTAAAACTATCACTTCCCTTTCGGTTTCCAATAAGCATCTTGAAACTCAAGTGGGGCAGATTTCTGCCCAGTTGAATCAAAGGCGAAAAGATAGACTCCTTAATGATACTATAGTGAATCCAAAGAATGACAATGCTTAATGTATGGCAATTGTTACTAGGATTGGAAAAACGGTAGGTAGATCAAAGATGATGTGGTGATTGAATGTGAACATAAAGCTAAAGTAACCAATGATGAAGAGTTGCCAGTAATGTGAAGGATGATGAACCTAAGGGTGTAATGACCCTCTAGGTAATTTTGTTTCTTATTCAATCTTCAGCTTTTAGATTTTTCCTGTAGCGACCCCAAGTCATTTATTACTTTTTGGGACTGATAGTTCAGTCGTCGGGTTGTTCATTTGGGTTTTGTGTAAGTTTCCATGATTTGGAGCCTTTGAAACTTAAAGGGCTGACTTTGGTAAAAAGTTTAATAATACGGCCTCGAAGTGCAATTTTGATGTTTTCATCAACTCTAAAAGGATAATTTTAGGCTAGAGGCATGGTTGGTTCAGGCTCCGAGGTTCCCGATGTTAGTTTGTGTCATTAGGCCTTTTATTTGGAAGCTTAAGCAAATGTTTGACTTTGGTCAACCTTCCTGGTAAACATACTCAGATGGAAATTCTATCAGCGCAGTTAGCTATGGAATATTGATATTGGTCTAAACGACCTTCCGTGCAGTTTTTGAGGCTTCTGGTCTTATTTTGAGCCTTCTTGTGGAATTTAGCTTAAAAAAGAAATTGGGTGTGGGATCGACTTTTCATTGAGAAGACCTTGGATGAATCTTTTGACGGTTCCGTTGATTCTCGTATGTTGAATTAAGTGGGGTAGAATTACTGATTTATTTTTATCGGGTCCCAGATGAATTCTGAGGGTCCATTCAAAGACTTTGAAAAATAGCAAAATCTGGTGTTGCTGGTGCGTAACTGTAGCGACAAAAATTTAGGCTTTTAACGACCACAAATGGCTTTTAGCAGCTAGATTTATGGTATTTAAGGGCCTAAAATCAGCTTCAACCCTCATTTTAAAATATTGGTATCTCGAGCTAGGAAGCTTCATTTTAGGTGATTCAAGTTGTGTTCTTCCTGGAATTGGTGTGGCTACATGTTGGGGCGATCGGGAAGTGTCGGGGACTCTACGTTTGAGCTAATATTTTCCCCGAATGGGCTGCCCAGCTCTCTTTGGTCTCTTTAAATTGTGATTTTGTTGCATGTGTGTGTTTGGGCTGTTTTAGGAATGGAATTGAGCCCCATTTCGAGGCACAAGCTCGGTTCGTCAATTAAGACTTTTTCACGGGGTCAATTTCAGGATTACCAGTGTGGGTCTCACATTCCCATTTTTACTCAATATTTGGTCCATCTCCAATTATTGTGATTTTAGTGTCTAAACATCTGTAATAATGTTGGGATTTATAATTAGATAGTGTGGCGGTGTTCTTACGCATTTCGGAAGAGTATAACTCTTGTGCGGTGGATTTAGGATTCTCATGATCGACTTTGAGGTAGGCTTTGCTCTAATTTTCGATTGGGCTTCATAGATGATTCTTAATATAGATTACATGTGATTTTGGTTTGTATTTTCCATGTATGAGATCCTTTTATTCATTCCATCTTTTCTTGACTCCGTAAGAGACTTGGGCTTATTGTTGATCTTAGGATCCTTAGTTTAGGCTTGTTGCTTCTCTTGTGGTGTAGAGGATCTTGCTTCTCCTTCTTAGGATTTATACATTGTAACCTTAGACTAAGTTGGACCTCAGATGATTTAGGTTATGTTTTATCGCCCATGTAGTTATGATTTGTTCCCTGTAGGGCTTGTTTTGGGTTATTCTTCTTGTGTTGGTACTTGAAACCTGAGTGGCTCGTCATAGCCGTAGGTTGGCAAAAGTTGTGCTCAGTCTAGGACTAGAGTGATATAAATTTGGAAGGGCATTTTCCATTGAGTTTTATCTCCCTTTATTGATTTGAAATCTCTTCTTGATCCCTCGCTTTTACTTAGCGGTAGGCCTATTGTACCCTTATTAAGCTTATGATTATATTTTTGGGCCTGAGGCTGTGTGTGAGGACCAGTTAGATCCCAGGTTAGTGTTCTCTTTTTTTGTAGCATGGTTTGGTTGGCTCTATTTTTATTTGACGTTGCATGCCTTCTTTGAATGATGGTGATGACATGCCTTGTATTATTTTTTCATTCTCACACAATTCGTGGTACAATCTCGACTCATGCATTGTCATATTTATCGTTCATGATGAGATACTATTTCGTTTGACTTTTATTCTAAACTACTTTTAATGGGAGTCGTACAACCTTGATCGCTTGACTTACTAATTTTTTAGATTACGAGGAGTCAATGACGTGCTCGGTTTTCTACTTGAGATATTTGAGATATTTTGGATGTGGTCACTTTTATAGGATTTTCTAGCACATCCATGCCCTATCTTGCTTTCTTTGGTCTAATTGATGCCCCTGAGTTTACTCTTGAAAACTGGGCTAGTGTCCCTAGGATTTTACTATCTGGTAGAGCGGATAGTCTTATTGATTCCCCTGAGTTAATCTTGATAGCTGGGCTGGTGCCTCTAGAGTTTACTGTCTTGCTAGGTAGCCCCCGGGTTTACTCTTGCTAGCTTGGCCGGTGCCCTTGGGAGTTCACTATTGCAAGCCCTTTATTGGGTGCATGGGTTTATAGGTTTCAAATGGTCTCTAATTTTCCTGCTGCTCACCCTACATTCATATGCATTGCCTATCACTAGCATACTTGTTCATTGATTGCACCCTCCGATTTATGTGGGGATTGGGTTATGCTTGTTGTTTGTACCTTCCGGGCTTATGGGAATCCCGTTAGGTTATTGTTTGATTATATTCTATTCTCCATTATTGTTTTCTTGTTTGTTGATAGGCTATAACTTTTGAATCGTGGTTCTGGGTCCTCCTGACCCTGGGTAGTTGACTTTGTATCTTAGTTTCTTGCGAGTAGGCTATTGGCTTACGTCCAAGTATTCCTGACTCGACTTCTAACCCCTTGTATCCTGTTTCTATTCTTTTTTTACTATCTTCTTTAGTATCTCTTGTTTAGTTACTTGTTCTATGCTTTCCTTATTACTTTTTGTTCTATTTTGAACTTAGTTGACCGATGCCTACTTAGTACAACTTTTGTACACATACTACACTTCTACTCCCTACAGATCCAGTTTGGGTTATAACTATTGATTTGGAGTCGTGCGGAGAAGCTTGGAATCTCAGAAACTAGGGTGAGCTCCTAGCATTCGGAGTTAAAATTTTCCATCTATTCTTTTGTTACGCTTAGTCTTTATATTGTATTTAGAGACAACCTTTACCTATCTAGTTTTTGTAAATTCCTTGTACTCTTATTTTGATTAGATGCTCGATCGCTGATTGGTTCCTAGTCTTTTGATAGTTCCTTGTGTTGCATTTCTATTAATTACCTTTTCTTCGTTTTGTCATAAGCTTTAGGCTTCCAGTTGCTGTCTTCCTCTTGGTAGTCCGTTGCTTATGGCTCCTTGCTAATGGTTAGTCTTACCTACAGGTTTAGTGTAGTAGGTGTCATCATGATCTGAGAAATCAGGTCGTGATAGTTTTGTATTAGAGCTCTAGGTTGACCTACATCAATGGATAAGGGCAAATGCCTAGTATAGTCCAAGCTTCTTAGAAGACCTTAGAGAGGTGTGGTTCTTGGTGCAACAAGTTTTTCTCAGAGCAAAGTTTAGTTTAGCAGTTCCAAACTAGGTTCATCATCCATTTCGGAGTATGTGATGGAATTTCAAGAATGGGTAGGCATAGTCCGAAATTGTTTCCTTCAAATTAGGAGTTGCATCTGGGGTTCATCGAAGAGTTGGCCTTTCCATTTCTCTTGCCATTGATGCATTAGATATCAGTAGGTTCTACTTTTCCTAGGTTGTTAGTCATGGTAGGGCTGTGGAGCAGGCATTCCTTGAGAATTACGAAGATAGTGGTAAGAGGCCTCGCCATTAGCGCAGTGGTGACAACATCCCACTTCAAGATGGGTATCAGTTCAGTGAGGGTCATCTTCCTTCTCAACTTATCAGGCCTATGGTGGTTGCATCTCGCGTTCCAAGGTGTTCTGAGGTATGTCGTGGTGCCTTTGACAGGCAACGTTCAGGCCAAACTATTTTTGGTTGTCATTCTGGACCTCTAGGTGTTCGGTCTAATGTTACTCAAGTTGGGTTTTCACAACAAGTATCTCTTGGTTATGGTTGCTATAGTGTGGCGAGGTGGGCGACTGTGTTAGAGATTATCTCAAGGCCCTAATGCAGTTTGCTAAGGATGATTTTTAGTTTGGCAGAGGTAGCCAGGGCAGATCATCTTGTTCTTCATGTGAAGCTTCAGGCTATAAAGGTTTCTATAATTGTGGAGAGTTTTTCCACTGGTCCAGAGAGTACCCTAGTTTTGAGTTGATCTCCCAGACATTACTAGTATATGAAACTCCCCAGGCTAAGGTGACCAGACCTCTTTGTACCTGTTTGGAGCTTGGCCATCGGTCTAAAGCTTATTCCCGATGTTGGACCTTTATGGTAGGTTCTCAGTTAGATCAATCTCGTGGGTTATAAGAACCTTCAGCTAGAGATGGTGCCTTTAATGTTATGGGTAGTACATTAGGTGTTCAAGTAGAGGTTGGACATGACCCCTTCTATGTTTCTATTGGCCCACCAGAGACCAAGGCACCAAGTATCACTTTTTTTGATGTAGTTTCGTGGCTTTACCACCTTTGTTCTTATTTTTGTGTGATTTGGGATTTTCATGCCCATTCGGGTTTATTTGGCTTATTCTCTATCACTGGCCTGTTATGGCAGCTTGATTTGAGGATTATGTATGTGCTTTTCCCCTGTAGTTGATTTCTTTAGTAGTGGATCAACTATGTTGTGTTAGTTCGATTAGGAGTAGTAATTGAGTAACTCCCTGTGCTTTTGCCTTGATAGTCCTGTTGTGGTTGTGGCCTTGGGGTTGTTGGTTTCCCCTTTTGCCACCCTTGTTATATGCTTTTGCTACGATGTCGATCCTTGTTTTATAGGGGGCTAGACCAGCTTTGGCTGATTTGAGTTTTTTGCATTGTAGCACCTAGTTGGCTTAGTTTATGTGTCATCCCTTTTGAGTGGTAGTTGGGAAATTGCTAGTTTTTTGAGTTGTGTCTTGGATAGTATCCCTTCTTTAGTTGTGGTAGTCATATTTTGTTGCTTTCTCCCTTTGCCTTAGTCTTTTCTTGATATCAGAGTGGTGTTTTTGCTTATTCGGCCCCTTTTGGATTTGTCCTCTTCTTGTGGTCTTGGATTTTTATTATGGCTAGACAGAATTTGGAGGCATGATTCCTTCTTGTGGCTTGATTGTTGTTGTATTGGTTCTTTGTTGCTTGGTTGATAGCTCTCGAGGCTAGTGTGTAATTTAGAGTATGAATGGTGATTTTTTTCAGTGGCTTCAGGCCTAAGATCAATTGGAAAAAGGAAATTTGCTAAGAAGGTTCATCTTTTGGATGGGGTCAAAGGAACTCGTTGAATCTATGAGTCGGTTCTAATTTAGGATACGTGGTTTGCATTTGTTATGCTTGATAGCTTATGTGGTTCGTGATGGGTAGTGATACGCCATTGCCAGCTTGGTATCCCTTAGTATGGGGATTTTTACTGAGATTTGCGGTTGAAGAGCAGTTTGTAGGCTCGTTGTGTCGGTGTTTCTTAAGTTCCTTTGGTTGGAGCGGGGTTTAGTGCTACATTGTAATTAATTGGATGGTCATCCTTTAGATTAGCGTGGTTAGCTTCAAAAGGTTGTGTTTCAGATAGGTTTGTTTGTTTTGAGAGTTAAAAATGGATTTTGGGGATTGCCCTCGATGTTAAGGAAAAGAACACTGTTCTTCTGACGTTGATGTAATGTGGGCTTTTAGGCAAGTTGCAGTTAGTGTTGGAGATGTGAGTTGGATTGATTTTTCCATGGTCCTGTGGTTGCTCAAATCTCTAAGTTTTGTTTTGTGTTGGTCTTCTCGGATGAATCTAGTGCTTTTAAGTAGATTTGGTTCTTTTGGGTGAGAGTTAGAGCCCAAAATGGACTTGGAGGAGTTTTGAAGTGGATTTTAGGATTTTCCTCTAAGCCTAAGTTATGTGGTGGCAGAGTTTTGTTCTAGAGGGTGTCTTAGGGAATGGCGATGCATGCAAACCGAGTATCCTCGTCTTTTTGTGCCTTAGGGTTATGGCAGCTATCCTTCTAGTTTTGCATATGAAAGTCCTTTTAGTAATGGATGATGTAATGACCCTCCAGGTCATATTCTTCGCTTTCCTTTCACTATTCAAAGATTTCCTATAGTGTCCCCAAGTCATTTATGACTTGCTGGGACTGATAGTTTGGTCATTAGGTTGTTCATTTTGGTGTTGTGCAAGTTCTCATGTTTTAAAGCCTTTGAAACCTGCATTGTTGACTTCAGTAAAAAGTTCAAGAAGATGGCCTTGAAATGCAATTTTGAATGTTTCATCAGCTCTAGAAGGGCTATTTTTAGCTAGGGGCATGGTTGGTTCGTGCCCCGAGGCCCCCGATGCTATTTTGTACTGTTAGACATTTTAACATTGAAGCATAAGCCAAGGTTTGACTTTGATCAACATTTTATGTAAACATGCTCCGATGAGAATACCGTCAACGTGGTTAGCTTAAAATTTTTGAGATTGGTCTAGAACGACCTTTCATTCGGTTTTGGAGGCTTCCAGTCTTATTTTGAGCCTTCTTGAGGAATTTTGCTAAAACCAAAACTTGGGTGTGGGACCCATTTTTTATCTAGACGACCTCGGATGGAAGTTTCGACGGTTATGTTGAGTCCAAAATGTCAAATTTAGTGGGGTAGCATGTCTGATGTATTTTTAGCGAGTCTCAAACAAATTCCAAGGGTCCGTTTTGAGACCTTTGAAAAATAGCAAAATGTGGTGTTGCTGGTGCAGACTTTTAGTGTCACGACCAAAGGTACCCCCTAGACGTGACATTGCGTACAAGACCCCGAAGATCTCATACAAGCCACTAAGCAAACATACATACAAGATCATAAAGATTTAACAATTCAAAAGATAGTTTCATATCAAAGCTTTAAAGGAAATAGTGGAAGTCTACATGAAGTCTCAAAGCCATCTAACATAGAAATAAAAAGAAATATTGGGACGTAACCCAATACAAGTCTTTAAAATAAATGACATGAAAGATATAACAAGGCAATGTCCTCGAACATATGAGGACTAACCAAGTCTTGAAGTCTCTACAACTCACTAGCCACGAGCGGGATGAGAAGAATCGCCAAGTCCTACATTAACAAGTCGATGTAGGCAAGAGTATACGTTAGTACTATCAAGTACCAAGTATGATAGCAATACACAAAATCACTTAAACATGCTAAAGGAAGGGAACATATTAATAAATATGCAATGACAAAGTGAAAGCATGTTAGAAAGAGTTGAAAAGCATAAGTCAACTTCTTAAGGTCAAAGCAAGCTAAATATACTTCAATTACTTAGTGAAAAGCCTTTAAAGTCACTTTAGTTCATCATTTTGGGGAGTTAGCCTTAACCGACATGTAAGACCATGTGAACTATCAACATGAAATCCGGTGTCTACCCCACACCAAAAAGAGGGGTCCTACTTGCCAAGGTAAGACCATAAACTTCTAGGTTATGCGGATCCACTAGCTAATATTTATCTAGACGATCATCCTATGGTGGCACATAGTTTATGGGACATGGGTAATTGCCACTTGTCCACTCGGTGCTAAGCATAATTCCGATGGACTAGACATAGTTCAATTATCATAAGTAGACATTGGTGATCACCTCTTGTTTATCACTAGTCATAAGTTCATTATTAGTACACATGGGTAATCGCCTCTGGTCTACATTAGGGAACATGGGTAATCGCCTCTTGTCCCTTCATCAGAATAGCTCCTTAGTCTTCGATTCAAGTTTTGTTGAACAAGCCTTTCAACAAGTTATGAATCATTACATGTGAGAAAACCTTTCACAACTCAACAACAACATCAACATCAACATATCATAAACTTTGGTACTTCAATCTCAAAGAACCCATAAAACATCATTTATTTCATAAAGACATGCTTGATTTCATAGACTTCATCTTTACATAGTCCATCATGCTCATAACTTACAAATCATAGAGTTCATAGGAGTTCATAAGAATTCCTCTTAAATCATGCAATTCAATGCAACTCATGCTTAGAAAACCATAATTAAGGCAATTTGAGAATAATTGAAAAAACCCACATGATAGAGGAAAATCATAGATTTTGATTGAACATACTTACTTTCATAGAAGTATCCTTAGGTCATTGATAATCTCATCATGAAAATCATACCTTAGGACTCATAATTCATACATAGGCTCACATAGACTTCGTGTAATTCATCTCTTCAAAAATTTCAACCCACCAACGAAAGCATGATTTCGAAATTGGGGGAATTGGCATGGGTTCATGGGGGTTTATCTTAATTCAAAAAATTCAACTCAATTTATGCATAATTAAACATAATTCAATCCATTAAATCTTAATTTGCAAGAACCCATAAGATGGAAGAAAACCCTAAATTTAATTGAGAATTCTTACTTTGAAAATTAAAGGAATTTGGGGCCCCTATGGAGGAAAGGACTCCATAGTTGAAAACTATCATACCTCAATGTGACAAGCTTGAAATCAATGGAGGGTTGGGGACCTTGTCATGAAAACCCTAGCTTTTTCCTTTTTCTTATTTTTCAAGCTTTTCTAGAGAGAAAATATATTTTGGGAGAGGAGAGTTTTGGGAATGATTTGGAATGAGTAAAATTAGGCTTAAAAAGGTTTATATATAGGCTAGGTTAAAGGCCAAACTGACTTAAATTAGGAGTGAAACATCTAGGGAAAAGACCAAAAACCACTATGGTCCATAAGTCAACCTACGGGCCGTCTTGTCCCTCTGTAGATAGATTCAGAAAGTTTAACTCTTGGCCTTCCAATGACTAAACCCATTTGCGGTCCGTGTTTTGACCTACGGTCCGTACATGTCCACCGTAGGTCTGACTTTAGGCCTGGAAAATTTAACTAAGTATGGGTCTAACCTACGAGACCCACCTACAGATCGTACAATGGACAATAGCCCGTCGTACTGCTCCGTACATCAAATACTGAAACTTAACATTTGGAAAATTTTTGACAGTACTACCTATGGTTCGCATGTCAGACCACGAACCATCGGTGGTCTCGTCGATACCGCACCAAAAAATTTTGAAAGGCTACTTTTCTTTCTTTTAAAAACCTGAGGTGTTACAATATCTCCCCCTTGGGAACATTCATCCTCGAATGAGAATCAAGACATCATAAGGTGGGTAAGAAACAAGAATTAACGACCCAACCTAGCATGCAACCATATAAATTCACATATCCAAGGACGAAACATCAACTCCAAGCTAAAGCATGTTCAACACATCATTTCATGAAGACTCTATGCAACTCATGATCAAATGCACAAAATCATAGACAAAACAATCAAGCTAGTTCATTTTCTTATAGTCAGAAATCTTCCTGAATATGCATAATCAAGGAATCATGGAAATAACTAAAACACATGAAACCAAAGAACGAACCATGAGGGACTAGATACCTGAAGCTAGAGTAGGGTTGGAGGGAAAGAGATGAGGATATCGGGCATCATATCGGCCTCGGCCTCCCATGTAGCACCCTCAACTAATTGATTTTTCCAAAGGACTTTCATGGAATAAATTTCTTTATTCCTTATCTTCTGGACTTGTAGGTCTAAAATCTCAACCGGAACTTCTTCATAAGAGAGGCTATCCTTTATGCCAAGACTCTCCAATGGAACTATAGATATCGGATCACCAATACACTTCTTCAATAATGAGACATGGAAAACCAGATGCACCGACGCCAAATCAGTAGGCAAGTCAAGCTCATAAGCAACCATATCAACACGTCTCAAAATTTGATATAGGCCGACATAACGGCGACTAAACTTCCCTTTCTTCCCAAACCTCATTACACCCTTCATGGGTGAAATTTTCAAGTAGACCCAATCATTAATATCAAATTCTAATTCTCTCCTTCTAACATCGGCATAGGACTTTTGTCGACTTTGAGTCGTTTCAACCTTTCTCTAATAAGCCTTACTTTCTCCATAGCCTCATATACCAATTCGGGACCTATCAAAGCAAAATCACTGACTTCAAACCAACCTATAGGAGATCTACACCTCCTACCATATAGAGCTTCAGATGGAGCCATACCAATAATAGAATGGTAGCTATTATTATAAGTAAACTCAATCAAAGGCAAATGATCGTCCCAATTACCCTTGAAATCAACTATACAAGCTCTCAATATATCTTCCAAGGTTTAGATAGTACGCTCCGCTTGCCCATTGGTTTGAGGATGAAAGGCCGTACTAAGCTTAACACGAGTACCAAGGGCTTTTTGGAAAGATTTCCAAAATTGAGAAGTGAATTGGGCACCACGATCGGAGATAACACATCCAGAACAACATCAAACCTCATAGCCACATATGGCGTCACAAAAGACAAGGTAGCACCGCGATCGAGCAATGCTTAAACATCAAAATGGAAGACTTTCAACATACCAGTTACCACATCGGGAGAACCCTCTTGCTCTTGACGAGCTTGGAACACATAGAATCAGTTTTCCTTTGGATTCCCACTAGTGCCCGATTAATTTTGGGTTGATTTTGTCGACGATTATCTCTTTCCTTCTTAGCCACTAAGGGACAATCTCTTATTTTGTGATCCTTCTTGCCACAGCCAAATCATGCATTAGAGCTACCTAAAAATTTACCCTCGTGCTTTTTCCCACACTTTGAACAACTAGTTGATGAAAAGCCACTACCATTTCTGCTTGAGGCTTAGGATCAGACACCCTATATTTGTTAAACTTAGGAGGATCATTGGAGGAACCTTGACTGGAAAACCTTTGGCGAGGCTTGAAACGACCATGTTAATCGGATCTTGAATGTGAAAAGTTACCATCACCGGTCTTAGCCCTCTTTGTCTCTCTAAACCTTTCTTTGAGTTTCTCCTTTCTATTTTTTGGGCATGCACCATGAGATGAGAAATTTCCATATTGTAGATAAGCATAGCGGTGCAACACTCTTTGACCACTAGTTCAAATACTCCCGAAACAAACTTACTCATTCTCGCCCTAGCATTGGCAACCATAGAAGGAGCATATTGGGACAATTGTGTGAACTTCAAAGCATATTCTTTCACACTCATGCTTCCTTTATGAAGATTGATAAATTCAAGCACCCTTGCCTCCCTCATCTCAAGGGGAAAGAACCTATCAAGGAAAGCAACCTTGAATTTCTCCCAATCGAGAGGACCCTCATTAACCGCCCTCCCTTCTTTTCATTAGTTGAACCAAACTTGTGCAACACCCTTAAGTTGATAAGTGGCCAACTCCGCCTTTTCTTCCGGTGTCACACCCATGATCATCAACACCTTATAAACCTCATCAATGAACTCTTGAGGATCTTGCTCAACCTTAGAACAATAAAACTCCGGAGGATTCATCCTTGTGAAGTCCCTCACTATAGATGCCGTCCTACTCACATTTGGGTTCATGAGAGCCACAACCTCCCAATTGTCTTTAGCCAATACTTGAAAAGCAGCCCTAAAATCCACATTTGTCACTTGTTCAGCCAAAGTGTCGGCTGGAACTTGAGGAGCTTGAGGAAGAGCTTCTTGTTCCACATTCTCTCCCATATTTCTTCTAGCAAAAGCTCTTTGAGTAGCCATATCCTGAAACACATAGGATAGGGATTAGGAGAGAGACATATAGAGTTAAACTCTATGGCACGACTTAGAAGTAATGAAAGAAGTGGAATTTCCTAATCATCTTGTAGCCTCTCATTCATAAGTGTGGCGCGCTTCACACTTATGAACAAGACTCTACTTGACGTGGCTTATGAGACATCCTAGGATCTTTCTAAAACCTTGTGCTCTGAATACCAAGTTTGTCACGACCCAAGGTACCCCCTAGATGTGACATGGCGTACAAGACCCCGAAGGCCTCATACAAGCCACTTAGCAATCATACATACAAGATCATAAAGATTTAAAAGTTCAAAAGATAGTTTAATATCAAAGCCTTAAAGGAAATAGCGGAAGTCTACGTAAAGTCTCAAAGCCATCTAACATAGAAATAGAAAGAAATGTTGGGACATAACCCAATACAAGTCTTTAAAAGAAATGGCATGAAAGATATAACAAGGCAATGTCCTCGAACATATGAGGACTCACCAAGTCTTCAAGTCTCTACAACTCACTAGACATGAGCGGGATCAGAAGAATTGCCAAGTCCTACATTAACAAGTCAATGTAGGCAAGAGTATGCGTTAGTACAATCAAGTACCAAGCATGATAGCAATGGACAAAATCACTTAAACATGCGAAAGAAAGGGAACATATTCATAGACATGCAATGACCAAGTGAAAACATGTTAGAAAGAGTATAAAATCTTAAGTCATCTTCTTACGGTCAAAGCAAACTAAACATACTTCAATTACTTAGTGAAAAGCCTGTAAAGTCATTTTAGTTCATTATTGTGGGGAGTTAGCCTTAACCGACATGTAAGACCATGTTAGCTATCAACATGGAATCCGGTGTCTACCCCATACCAAAAAGAGGTGTCCTAGTTGCCAAGGTAAGACCATAAACTTCTAGCTTACGTGGATCAACTAGCTAATGTCTATGGTGGTACATAGTTTATGGGACATGGGTAATCGCCACTTGTGCATTCGGTGCTAATCAAAATTCCCACTGACTAGACAGAGTTTAATTATCATAAGTAGACATGGATGATCGCCTCTTGTCTATCACTACTTATAAGTTCATTATTAGTAGACATGGGTAATCGCCTCTTGTCTACATTAGGGAACATGGGTGATCGCCTCTTGTCCCTACATCAGAATAGCTCCTTATCCATCGATTCAAGTTTGATTGAGCAAGCCTTTCAAAAAGTAATGAATCATTACATGTGAAAAAACCTTTCACAACTCAACAACAACATCAACATATCATAAACTTTGGTACTTCAATCTCAAAGCACCTATAAAACATCATATATTTCATAAAGACATGCTTGATTTCACAGACTTCATCTTTACATAGTCCATCATGCTCATAACTTACAAATCATAGAGTTCACATGGGTTCATAAGAATTCCTCTTAAATCAGGCAATTTAATGCAACTCATGATTAGAAAACCATAATTAAGGTAATTTGGTCATAATTGAAAACCCACATGATAGAGGAAAATCATAGATTTTGATTGAACATACTTACTTACATAGAACCATCCTTAGGTCATTCATAATCTCATCATGAGAATCATATCTTTGGAAACATAATTCATACATTGGCTCACATAGACTACATGTAATTCATCTCTTCACAATTTCAACCCACCAATGAAAGAATGATTTTGAAATTGGGGAATTTGCATGGGTTCATTGGGGTTCATCTTAATTCATGAAATTCAACTCAATTCATACATATTTAAACATAATTCAATCCACTAAATCATAATTTGCAAGAACCCATAAGATGGAAGAAAACCCTAAATTCAATTGAGAATTGTTACTTTGAAAATTGAGGAATTTGGGGACCCTATGGAGGAAAGGACTCAATGGGTGAAAATTATCATACCTCAAAGCCACAAGCTTGAAATCAATGGAGGATTAGGGACCTTGTCTTGAAAACCCAAGGTTTTTCCTTCTTCTTCTTCTTCTTCAAGTATTTCTAGAGAGAGAATTTATTTTTGGAGAGGAGAGTTTTGGGAATGATTTGGAATGAGTAAAATTAGGCTTAAAATTTTTTATATATAGGCTAGGTTAAGGACCAAACCAACTTAAATTAGGAGTTAAACATGCAGGTAAAAGACAAACAAGCCCTTAGAAAATAATTGTCGGGCCACATCTTTGGTTGGACCTACGGACCGTCCTGTCCCTTCATAGCTAGATTCAGAAAGTTAAAATATGGGCCTTCCAATGACGAAACCCATGTACGGTCCGTACATGTCCATTGTAGGTCTTACTTTAGGCCTGGAAAATTTAACTAAGTATGTTCTCACCTACGAAACCCACATATGATTCGTACAATGGACGATGGCCCATCCTTCTACTTCGTACATCAAATACTGAAACTTAACATTTGGAAAATTTTGGACAGTGCTACCTACGGTCCATAGGTTAAACCACGAACCATCGGTGGTCTCGTCGGTACCGCATCAAAAAATTTTTAAAGGCTACATTTCTTTCGTTTAAAAACCCGAGGTGTTACATTTAGTGACAAAAATTTAGGCTTTTATTGAGCAGAAATGGATTTTAGCGACTAAATTTCTAGTATTTAAATGCCAAAAATCAGCTTCAGCCCTTATTTTCTTACATTGATATCTTGATCTTGTAAGCTCTATTTTTGGTGATTCAAGTTGCGTTTCATCAAAAATTGACATAGCTATGTGTTGGAGTGATCAGGGAGTGTCGGGGACTCTCCGGTTGAGGTTATTCCTTCTCCGAAGGGCAGCTCTCTTTGGTCTCTTTGAATGGTGATTTTGTTGCATGTGTGTGTTTGGGCTGTTCCGGGCATGGAATTGATCCCTATTTTCATACAAAACCTCGGCTAGTGGATTAGGACCTTTTGACAGTGTCAATTTATAGATTCCCAGCGCGGGTCAACATTCCCATTTTCACTCGATTTTTGGTTTGTCTCCATTGATTATGATTTTAATGTCTAAACATATGTAATGACGTTGTTATTGATAATTTGATAGCATGGGGGTGTTTGAATGCATTTTTAAGTGGATAACTCTTATGTGGTGGACTCGGAGCGCTTATAATCAACATTGAGGTAGACTTCGGTCTACTTTCTTGATTGGACTTCTTAAATAATGCTTAGTATATATTACATGTGAATTTTGTAATATTTGTCGGGTATTAGATCCTTTTGCTTATTCTATCTTTTCTTGACTATGTAGGAGCCTTGGCCTTATTGTGGGTCTTGGAATCCTTAGTTTAGGCTTGTAGCTTTGCTTGTGGTTTAGATGATCTTGCTTATCCTTGTTGAAATTGATACATTGTGGCCTTAGACTAGGTTGGACCTTAGATGATTTAGGTTGTGTTTTATCACCCTTGTAGTTATGATTTGCTCTCGCTAGGGCTTTTTTTGGATTGTACTTCTTTTGTTGGTTCATGAGACCTTGGTGGCTCGTCATAGCCATAGGTCGCCAATAGTTGTTCTTAGCCTGGGGCTGGAGTGGCATGATATGGGTAGGGAGTCGTTCCTTTAGTTTGCTCCCCTTTTATTTATTTGGAAACTATTCTTGATCCCTTCGCTTATTGCTTAGCAGCAGGCATGTTGTACCCTTAATTAGCTTATGATTATATTTATAGGCCCGGGGCCATGTGAGAGGACCAATTGGTTTCCAGATTAGTGCTCTCCCTTTAGTAGAGTTGTTTGGTTTCCTCTATATTTATTTGACTTTGAGTGCCTTGTTTCAATGTTGGTGATGCAATGCATTACATTATTTTTTTGTTCTCACAGAATTTATAGTATGATCCCGACTCATGCATGGGCATATTTATCATTCATGATGAGATATTGTTTTACTTGGTTGTTATTCCAAACTTGATTTAACGGGATTTATACCACTTGGATCACTTGACTTAATGATTTTATAGATTACGAGGTGTCAAGGACGTGCTCCTTTTTTGGCTTGAGATATTACAGGCATTTGGGATGTGGTAACTTTTACTGAACTAGCCAGTGCATTTATGCCCTTTGTTGTATGCTTTGGTCTAATTGATGCCCCTGTGTTTACTATTGCTACCTAAGCTAGTGCCCTTGAGAGTTTACTGTCTTTCAAGGCGGGTGGTCTTATTGATACCCTCGAGTTACTCTTGCTAGCTGGGTTGGTGACCTTGCGAGTATACTTTCTTGGTAGGCGATCCTAGGAATTGTGTTGTCACTTGACTAGGTTCGAAAGAGCTAGTTGAGAAGTATTTGCCTAAATTCGAGAGGAATAGGTGCATAATTCAGATTCCAAGGCATATATGATTTTACCCATGAGTAATTGAGATTATATGAAGCTAATGTGCAATGGATCGTATATGTGTTGATTGACTTCCCATTCCCAAATCTCTTTTGTATCCTTGCTCGAAAAGGCTTTGGTCCTTGCTCTCCTTTATCCCCTATCCTAAATAGTTACTTGATATCTTCATATTATAACTGTATCTTTTATTTCGGGATCAAATTAGTAGCTTGTAATTCTTTATTTCTTCAATAGCCTACACATTGTTCCTTGGGGGATCGACCCCAACTCATTGTTGGGTTTATACTTGTTAGCGACCGTCTATACTTCGAATCATAAGTGGTGTAGTTGAGCGTTATCAAGATGCTTGTCAGAATAGATTATATGCTCGTCAAACTAGATAGGATCATGAGGGTTCTTCGGATATTGTGATCGATATGCTATGGATCTTTCAGTTTGGTGCTTATATATTGCTTTATCCAGGTGATACATTGTCTTTTGTGACTACTTATATGGCTATGAAGTTTGATGCCAGTCCCAAAATTCTTTTAGAACCTTTTTTAGTCAATACTCTTGTTGGTTATTCTATTGTTGCTAGATGAGTCTATAGAAATTACACAATTTTAGTTTCTCATACAGTCTCTCTAGTTGATCTAGTAGTGCTAGACATGATAGATTTTGATGTTATTCTTGGGATGGATTGGCTTCATTCGTTTTATTAATCTATACAAACTTCTAGTTTACGTGGATCAACTAGCTAATGTCTATCTAGAAAATAATCCTATGGTGCTACATAGTTTATGGGACATGGGTAATCGCCACTTGTCCATTCGGTGCTAATCAAAATTCCCACTGACTAGACAGAGTTTAATTATCATAAGTAGACATGGATGATCGCCTCTTGTCTATCACTACTTATAAGTTCATTATTAGTAGACATGGGTAATCGCCTCTTGTCTACATTAGGGAACATGGGTGATCGCCTCTTGTCCCTACATCAGAATAGCTCCTTATCCATCGATTCAAGTTTGATTGAGCAAGCCTTTCAAAAAGTAATGAATCATTACATGTGAAAAAACCTTTCACAACTCAACAACAACATCAACATATCATAAACTTTGGTACTTCAATCTCAAAGCACCTATAAAACATCATATATTTCATAAAGACATGCTTGATTTCACAGACTTCATCTTTACATAGTCCATCATGCTCATAACTTACAAATCATAGAGTTCACATGGGTTCATAAGAATTCCTCTTAAATCAGGCAATTTAATGCAACTCATGATTAGAAAACCATAATTAAGGTAATTTGGTCATAATTGAAAACCCACATGATAGAGGAAAATCATAGATTTTGATTGAACATACTTACTTTCATAGAACCATCCTTAGGTCATTCATAATCTCATCATGAAAATCATATCTTTGGAAACATAATTCATACATTGGCTCACATAGACTTCATGTAATTCATCTCTTCACAATTTCAACCCACCAATGAAAGAATGATTTTGAAATTGGGGAATTTGCATGGGTTCATTGGGGTTCATCTTAATTCATGAAATTCAACTCAATTCATACATATTTAAACATAATTCAATCCACTAAATCATAATTTGCAAGAACCCATAAGATGGAAGAAAACCCTAAATTCAATTGAGAATTGTTACTTTGAAAATTGAGGAATTTGGGGACCCCATGGAGGAAAGGACTCAATCGGTGAAAATTATCATACCTCAAAGCCACAAGCTTGAAATCAATGGAGGATTAGGGACCTTGTCTTGAAAACCCAAGGTTTGTCCTTCTTCTTCGTCTTCTTCAAGTATTTCTAGAGAGAGAATTTATTTTTGGAGAGGAGAGTTTTGGGAATGATTTGGAATGAGTAAAATTAGGCTTAAAATTTTTTATATATAGGCTAGGTTAAGGGCCAAACCAACTTAAATTAGGAGTTAAACATGCAGGTAAAAGACAAACAAGCCCTTAGAAAATAATTGTCGGGCCCCATCTTTGGTTGGACCTATGGACCGTCCTGTCCCTTCATAGCTAGATTCAGAAAGTTAAAATATGGGCCTTCCAATGACGAAACCCATGTACGGTCCGTGGTTCGACCTACGGTCTTACATGTCCATTGTAGGTCTTACTTTAGGCCTGGAAAATTTAACTAAGTATGTTCTCACCTACGAAACCCACATATGGTTCGTACAATGGACGATGGCCCGTCCTTGTACTTCGTACATCAAATACTGAAACTTAACATTTGGAAAATTTTGGACAGTGCTACCTACGGTCCATAGGTTAAACCACGAACCATCGGTGGTCTCGTCGGTACCGCATCAGAAAATTTTTAAAGGCTACATTTCTTTCGTTTAAAAACCCGAGGTGTTACATTTAGTGACAAAAATTTAGGCTTTTATTGAGCAGAAATGGATTTTAGCGACTAAATTTCTAGTATTTAAATGCCAAAAATCAGCTTCATCCCTTATTTTCTTACATTGATATCTTGATCTTGTAAGCTCTATTTTTGGTGATTCAAGTTGCGTTTCATCAAAAATTGACATAGCTATGTGTTGGAGTGATCAGGGAGTGTCGGGGACTCTCCGGTTGAGGTTATTCCTTCTCCGAAGGGCAGCTCTCTTTGGTCTCTTTGAATGGTGATTTTGTTGCATGTGTGTGTTTGGGCTGTTCCGGGCATGGAATTGATCCCTATTTTCATACAAAACCTCGGCTAGTGGATTAGGACCTTTTGACAGTGTCAATTTATAGATTCCCAGCGCGGGTCAACATTCCCATTTTCACTCGATTTTTGGTTTGTCTCCATTGATTATGATTTTAATGTCTAAACATATGTAATGACGTTGTTATTGATAATTTGATAGCATGGGGGTGTTTGAATGCATTTTTAAGTGGATAACTCTTATGTGGTGGACTCGGAGCGCTTATAATCAACATTGAGGTAGACTTCGGTCTACTTTCTTGATTGGACTTCTTAAATAATGCTTAGTATATATTACATGTGAATTTTGTAATATTTGTCGGGTATTAGATCCTTTTGTTTATTCTATCTTTTCTTGACTATGTAGGAGCCTTGGCCTTATTGTGGGTCTTGGAATCCTTAGTTTAGGCTTGTAGCTTTGCTTGTGGTTTAGATGATCTTGCTTATCCTTGTTGAAATTGATACATTGTGGCCTTAGACTAGGTTGGACCTTAGATGATTTAGGTTGTGTTTTATCACCCTTGTAGTTATGATTTGCTCTCGCTAGGGCTTTTTTTGGATTGTACTTCTTTTGTTGGTTCATGAGACCTTGGTGGCTCGTCATAGCCATAGGTCGGCAATAGTTGTTCTTAGCCTGGGGCTGGAGTGGCATGATATGGGTAGGGAGTCGTTCCTTTAGTTTGCTCCCCTTTTATTTATTTGGAAACTATTCTTGATCCCTTCGCTTATTGCTTAGCAGCAGGCATGTTGTACCCTTAATTAGCTTATGATTATATTTATAGGCCCGGGGCCATGTGAGAGGACCAATTGGTTTCCAGATTAGTGCTCTCCCTTTAGTAGAGTTGTTTGGTTTCCTCTATATTTATTTGACTTTGAGTGCCTTGTTTCAATGTTGGTGATGCAATGCATTACATTATTTTTTTGTTCTCACAGAATTTATAGTATGATCCCGACTCATGCATGGGCATATTTATCATTCATGATGAGATATTGTTTTACTTGGTTGTTATTCCAAACTTGATTTAACGGGATTTATACCACTTGGATCACTTGACTTAATGATTTTATAGATTACGAGGTGTCAAGGACGTGCTCCTTTTTTGGCTTGAGATATTACAGGCATTTGGAATGTGGTAACTTTTACTGAACTAGCCAGTGCATTTATGCCCTTTGTTGTATGCTTTGGTCTAATTGATGCCCCTGTGTTTACTATTGCTACCTGAGCTAGTGCCCTTGAGAGTTTACTGTCTTTCAAGGCGGGTGGTCTTATTGATACCCTCGGGTTACTCTTGCTAGCTGGGTTGGTGACCTTGCGAGTATACTTTCTTGGTAGGCGATCGTAGGAATTGTGTTGTCACTTGACTAGGTTCGAAAGAGCTAGTTGAGAAGTATTTGCCTATATTCGAGAGGAATAGGTGCATAATTCAGATTCCAAGGCATATATGATTTTACCCATGAGTAATTGAGATTATATGAAGCTAATGTGCAATGGATCGTATATGTGTTGATTGACTTCCCATTCCCAAATCTCTTTTGTATCCTTGCTCGAAAAGGCTTTGGTCCTTGCTCTCCTTTATCCCCTATCCTAAATAGTTACTTGATATCTTCATATTATAACTGTATCTTTTATTTCGGGATCAAATTAGTAGCTTGTAATTCTTTATTTCTTCAATAGCCTACACATTGTTCCTTGGGGGATCGACCCCAACTCATTGTTGGGTTTATACTTGTTAGCGACCGCCTATACTTCGAATCATAAGTGGTGTAGTTGAGCGTTATCAAGATGCTTGTCAGAATAGATTATATGCTCGTCAAACTAGATAGGATCATGAGGGTTCTTCGGATATTGTGATCGATATGCTATGGATCTTTCAGTTTGGTGCTTATATATTGCTTTATCCAGGTGATACATTGTCTTTTGTGACTACTTATATGGCTATGAAGTTTGATGCCAGTCCCAAAATTCTTTTAGAACCTTTTTTAGTCAATACTCTTGTTGGTTATTCTATTGTTGCTAGATGAGTCTATAGAAATTGCACAATTTTAGTTTCTCATACAGTCTCTCTAGTTGATCTAGTAGTGCTAGACATGATAGATTTTGATGTTATTCTTGGGATGGATTGGCTTCATTCGTTTTATTAATCTATACAAACTTCTAGTTTACGTGGATCAACTAGCTAATGTCTATCTAGAAAATAATCCTATGGTGCTACATAGTTTATGGGACATGGGTAATCGCCACTTGTCCATTCGGTGCTAATCAAAATTCCCACTGACTAGACAGAGTTTAATTATCATAAGTAGACATGGATGATCGCCTCTTGTCTATCACTACTTATAAGTTCATTATTAGTAGACATGGGTAATCGCCTCTTGTCTACATTAGGGAACATGGGTGATCGCCTCTTGTCCCTACATCAGAATAGCTCCTTATCCATCGATTCAAGTTTGATTGAGCAAGCCTTTCAAAAAGTAATGAATCATTACATGTGAAAAAACCTTTCACAACTCAACAACAACATCAACATATCATAAACTTTGGTACTTCAATCTCAAAGCACCTATAAAACATCATATATTTCATAAAGACATGCTTGATTTCACAGACTTCATCTTTACATAGTCCATCATGCTCATAACTTACAAATCATAGAGTTCACATGGGTTCATAAGAATTCCTCTTAAATCAGGCAATTTAATGCAACTCATGATTAGAAAACCATAATTAAGGTAATTTGGTCATAATTGAAAACCCACATGATAGAGGAAAATCATAGATTTTGATTGAACATACTTACTTTCATAGAACCATCCTTAGGTCATTCATAATCTCATCATGAAAATCATATCTTTGGAAACATAATTCATACATTGGCTCACATAGACTTCATGTAATTCATCTCTTCACAATTTCAACCCACCAATGAAAGAATGATTTTGAAATTGGGGAATTTGCATGGGTTCATTGGGGTTCATCTTAATTCATGAAATTCAACTCAATTCATACATATTTAAACATAATTCAATCCACTAAATCATAATTTGCAAGAACCCATAAGATGGAAGAAAACCCTAAATTCAATTGAGAATTGTTACTTTGAAAATTGAGGAATTTGGGGACCCCATGGAGGAAAGGACTCAATCGGTGAAAATTATCATACCTCAAAGCCACAAGCTTGAAATCAATGGAGGATTAGGGACCTTGTCTTGAAAACCCAAGGTTTGTCCTTCTTCTTCGTCTTCTTCAAGTATTTCTAGAGAGAGAATTTATTTTTGGAGAGGAGAGTTTTGGGAATGATTTGGAATGAGTAAAATTAGGCTTAAAATTTTTTATATATAGGCTAGGTTAAGGGCCAAACCAACTTAAATTAGGAGTTAAACATGCAGGTAAAAGACAAACAAGCCCTTAGAAAATAATTGTCGGGCCCCATCTTTGGTTGGACCTATGGACCGTCCTGTCCCTTCATAGCTAGATTCAGAAAGTTAAAATATGGGCCTTCCAATGACGAAACCCATGTACGGTCCGTGGTTCGACCTACGGTCTTACATGTCCATTGTAGGTCTTACTTTAGGCCTGGAAAATTTAACTAAGTATGTTCTCACCTACGAAACCCACATATGGTTCGTACAATGGACGATGGCCCGTCCTTGTACTTCGTACATCAAATACTGAAACTTAACATTTGGAAAATTTTGGACAGTGCTACCTACGGTCCATAGGTTAAACCACGAACCATCGGTGGTCTCGTCGGTACCGCATCAGAAAATTTTTAAAGGCTACATTTCTTTCGTTTAAAAACCCGAGGTGTTACATTTAGTGACAAAAATTTAGGCTTTTATTGATCAGAAATGGATTTTAGCGACTAAATTTCTAGTATTTAAATGCCAAAAATCAGCTTCATCCCTTATTTTCTTACATTGATATCTTGATCTTGTAAGCTCTATTTTTGGTGATTCAAGTTGCGTTTCATCAAAAATTGACATAGCTATGTGTTGGAGTGATCAGGGAGTGTCGGGGACTCTCCGGTTGAGGTTATTCCTTCTCCGAAGGGCAGCTCTCTTTGGTCTCTTTGAATGGTGATTTTGTTGCATGTGTGTGTTTGGGCTGTTCCGGGCATGGAATTGATCCCTATTTTCATACAAAACCTCGGCTAGTGGATTAGGACCTTTTGACAGTGTCAATTTATAGATTCCCAGCGCGGGTCAACATTCCCATTTTCACTCGATTTTTGGTTTGTCTCCATTGATTATGATTTTAATGTCTAAACATATGTAATGACGTTGTTATTGATAATTTGATAGCATGGGGGTGTTTGAATGCATTTTTAAGTGGATAACTCTTATGTGGTGGACTCGGAGCGCTTCTAATCAACATTGAGGTAGACTTCGGTCTACTTTCTTGATTGGACTTCTTAAATAATGCTTAGTATATATTACATGTGAATTTTGATAATATTTGTCGGGTATTAGATCCTTTTGTTTATTCTATCTTTTCTTGACTATGTAGGAGCCTTGGCCTTATTGTGGGTCTTGGAATCCTTAGTTTAGGCTTGTAGCTTTGCTTGTGGTTTAGATGATCTTGCTTATCCTTGTTGAAATTGATACATTGTGGCCTTAGACTAGGTTGGACCTTAGATGATTTAGGTTGTGTTTTATCACCCTTGTAGTTATGATTTGCTCTCGCTAGGGCTTTTTTTGGATTGTACTTCTTTTGTTGGTTCATGAGACCTTGGTGGCTCGTCATAGCCATAGGTCGGCAATAGTTGTTCTTAGCCTGGGGCTGGAGTGGCATGATATGGGTAGGGAGTCGTTCCTTTAGTTTGCTCCCCTTTTATTTATTTGGAAACTATTCTTGATCCCTTCGCTTATTGCTTAGCAGCAGGCATGTTGTACCCTTAATTAGCTTATGATTATATTTATAGGCCCGGGGCCATGTGAGAGGACCAATTGGTTTCCAGATTAGTGCTCTCCCTTTAGTAGAGTTGTTTGGTTTCCTCTATATTTATTTGACTTTGAGTGCCTTGTTTCAATGTTGGTGATGCAATGCATTACATTATTTTTTTGTTCTCAAAGAATTTATAGTATGATCCCGACTCATGCATGGGCATATTTATCATTCATGATGAGATATTGCTTTACTTGGTTGTTATTCCAAACTTGATTTAACGGGATTTATACCACTTGGATCACTTGACTTAATGATTTTATAGATTACGAGGTGTCAAGGACGTGCTCCTTTTTTGGCTTGAGATATTACAGGCATTTGGGATGTGGTAACTTTTACTGAACTAGCCAGTGCATTTATGCCCTTTGTTGTATGCTTTGGTCTAATTGATGCCCCTGTGTTTACTATTGCTACCTGAGCTAGTGCCCTTGAGAGTTTACTGTCTTTCAAGGCGGGTGGTCTTATTGATACCCTCGGGTTACTCTTGCTAGCTGGGTTGGTGACCTTGCGAGTATACTTTCTTGGTAGGCGATCGTAGGAATTGTGTTGTCACTTGACTAGGTTCGAAAGAGCTAGTTGAGAAGTATTTGCCTATATTCGAGAGGAATAGGTGCATAATTCAGATTCCAAGGCATATATGATTTTACCCATGAGTAATTGAGATTATATGAAGCTAATGTGCAATGGATCGTATATGTGTTGATTGACTTCCCATTCCCAAATCTCTTTTGTATCCTTGCTCGAAAAGGCTTTGGTCCTTGCTCTCCTTTATCCCCTATCCTAAATAGTTACTTGATATCTTCATATTATAACTGTATCTTTTGTTTCGGGATCAAATTAGTAGCTTGTAATTCTTTATTTCTTCAATAGCCTACACATTGTTCCTTGGGGGATCGACCCCAACTCATTGTTGGGTTTATACTTGTTAGCGACCGCCTATACTTCGAATCATAAGTGGTGTAGTTGAGCGTTATCAAGATGCTTGTCAGAATAGATTATATGCTCGTCAAACTAGATAGGATCATGAGGGTTCTTCGGATATTGTGATCGATATGCTATGGATCTTTCAGTTTGGTGCTTATATATTGCTTTATCCAGGTGATACATTGTCTTTTGTGACTACTTATGTGGCTATGAAGTTTGATGCCAGTCCCAAAATTCTTTTAGAACCTTTTTAAGTCAATACTCTTGTTGGTTATTCTATTGTTGCTAGATGAGTCTATAGAAATTGCACAATTTTAGTTTCTCATACAGTCTCTCTAGTTGATCTAGTAGTGCTAGACATGATAGATTTTGATGTTATTCTTGGGATGGATTGGCTTCATTCGTTTTATTAATCTAGAGATTGTTGAGCCTGATTTGTCACTTTTAAGGTTCCGAATGAACCTATCTTAGAATGGAAGTTGGGAAATTCACTATCTGTAGGTCAGTTTATATCTTGCCTAAAGGTTAGGAAAATGATTTCCTAAGGTTGTATCTATTATCTTGTTCGTGTTAGGGATACATATTTTGAAACCCCTACTCTTGAGTCGGTTCCCATTGTAAATGAGTTTCCAAAAGTGTTTCCCGATGATCTTCCAAGTGTTCCTCTCAAAAGGGAAATAGTCTTCAGTATTTGCCTTAATCTCGATATACAACCTATCTCTATTCCTCCTTACCTTATGGCTCTGGCGGAACTTAAGGAGTTAAAAGATCAGTTGAAGGATTTGTTGAATAAGGGTTTCATTAGATCGAGTATCTCATTGATATTGTCTATTTGAAAGAAGGATACCGACAATTTAATAAGGTAACGATAAAAAATAAGTATCCTATTCCAAGGATATATGACTTGTTGAATCAACTCCAAGGTACTAGTTTCTTTTCAAAGATTGATTTTCGATCGGGTTATAATCAATTGAGGGTAAGAGAAAGTTACATTCCAAATATAGTTTTTCGAACTTGGTATGGTCACTATAAATTTTATGTGAAATTATTTTGTTTGACTAATGCCTCGACAGCTTTCATGGACCTTATGAATAGAGTCTTCGATCAATATCTTGAAATATTCGTGATTGTGTTCATTGATGATATTTTTATTTATTCGCGGAGTGAGGATGAATATGTTGATCACCATAAGATAGTTTTGTAAATCCTCAAGGATTATCAATTGTTTGCTAACTTTAGCAAGTTTGAGTTTTGGTTGAGGTCTGTTGCTTTGCGTGGCCATATTGTTTTTGGTAAAGTAATTAACGTTGATCCTAAGAAAACTGAGGCAGATAGAAATTGTCCTAGACCAGTCTTCCCTTAACATATTCAAAGTTTCTTGGGTTTGGTCGGTTATTGTGGAAGATTGGTTAAGGGGTTTCCTCTGTTACTTTGTTTTTTACTACGTTGACTTAAAAAGGTAAAATTTCAATGGTCGGAAGCTTGTGAGAAGAGTATCCAAGAGTTGGAGAATAGACTCTCCTTAGCCCTAGTTTTGGGATTATCGGAAGGATTCGATGGGTTTTTGGTTTATTGTGATGTTTCATGGATTGGTCTTGTTTGTTTTTTGGTGCAACATGGTAAGGTAATTGCTTATGCTTCGAGGGAATTGAAGGTGCAGAAAAAAAATTATCTGACTCTTGATTTTGAGTTAGCGGTGGTGATTTTTGCATTGGAGATTTTGAGGCATTACCTCTATAGTGTTCACGTGGATATGTTCATCGATAATATGATTTTGAAATATGTGTTAAAGCAAACTGATTTGAATCTTCACCAAAGGAGATGACTTGAATAGTTGAAAAACTATGATATGAGTGTTCTTTATCATCCGTGTAAGGCAAATGACATTGCTGATTCTCTTAGCTGATTATCGATGAGAAGTGTTGCTCACATTGAGGATGATAAGGAGTTAGTTTATGATGTTCTTATACTAGATCGACTGGGTGTGCGCTTGGTTGATTCCAAGGATGGTGGTATTAGTGTTTAATATGGCTCAGAATCGTTTCTTGTTTTAGATGTGATAGCTAAGAAAGATCTTGATTAGACAATGGTAAAGTGGTTTCTGAAAATGACATAGAGGATTTCTCCCAAAGAGGGGTGGAGTGCTTCATTACCAAAGTCGGTTATGTTTTCCGAATGTTTCAGAGTTGAGGAAACATATTTTAGCAGATGTTCACAGTTCTCGGTATTCTATTCACTCAGGCCACAAACATGTACCGTGATTTGTGAGAGATCTATTAGTGGAATGATATGAAGAAGGGTAATGCGGAATATGCAGCTAATTGTCCTAATTTTTAACAAGTGAAAGATGACAATAAAAAACCGAGAGGTTTAGCTCAAGATATTAGTATTCTGACTTGGAAGTGGGAAGATTTGAATATGGACTTCATTACGGGGTTACATCATACTTGTCGACAATTTGTCTGTATTTGGGTTGCTGTGGACCGAATGACTAAGTGGGCTCATTTTCTTCCGGTGAAGACCTCATTTTCAGTCGAAGACTATGCTAGGCTTTATATTTGGAAAATGGTGAGGTTGTATGGAGTGGTTTTATCCATTATCTCCGACATGGGTACTCAGTTTACTTCTCAGTTTTGGAGGTCATTTAAGAAAGGTTATGGTACTCAAGTAAAGCTTAATACAGCTTTTTATCCTCAGATTAGAGGTCAAGCCGTGCGTACTATTAAAATATCTGAGGATATGGTGTGTAATACCTAAGAAATTGGAAGTTGTATTTTGAAGGAAAAGTTTCAGAAAGGTGATCTGGTGCCAATTTCTATTGATCATTCTACGAACCATAGAAAGTTCTTCGGTCCGTAGAAGTGAGTCGTATGAATGGCCATGGAATTTTAAAAAAATTCATGTCCCTGGTTACATGCAGATGGGACAAACTTTAGGAATCTCTACGAGCCATAGAAAGGCTTCCATGGAAAATGATTGAACTTAGAGGATTTTGTTCGATACTTGGATTTTATGAGAGGGCCCGACGGGCCATCGAAGGTTCAACAACCAGTCGGAATGGTCCGTGGAGAATTGGCTAAATTTTTAGTCCCAGTAACTGTTCTACAGTTGACTAGGACGGTACGTAGGAAATTTTACACGCCGTAGGTTGAACTCATAGAAATTGTCCCACAGATATTTATCAGGGTTATTAGGTCTTTTTTCTACTTTTCAACACTTATACTATGTCGTTTTGATCCTATAACTACCATTATAACTTTTTTTATGCTCCTAATTCTACGCATTCCCTCACATTCACTCAAAACCCTAAATTCCCTCCAAGTTCATCCTCTAAAATTCTCACAAAATAAAGCTAGGGTTTCAAGCTTCAAGGTCTCATCCTCCAGCAATCTTCAAGGGCTTTGTTAACCAAGGTATGTGGGAACACCAATGGATTCATTTCATCCATTGAGTTCCAAAAGATACTCAATTCTCCAATTTATTTTCACATAAATTTCAAGGGTTTAATGTCAAATCTTTATGGTTTCAATTCATTATTATTCAATTGCTTATATTCAGTCTTATTATACATGATTTTCAATTGATTTCATATGAGCCCATGCCTTATTGCTTTTACTATGATTATGAACTTATAAATTATGATTATGAACATATGCATGTTTTATGAAATTGATCATTTGTGACTAAACCATGTTTTTCAGATAAAGACTTAATGATTTGTGAAAGTTTTTCTCATATTAGAAAGGAATCATGATTTCAATGCTTTAAAAAGAAGTGTCTTGATGAAAACTTATGAAATAATAGTTTTTAAGGGAGCTATTCTAATATCAACTTTTAATTAGATTGGTAGTCTTTGATTATTGCCTTTCCAAGTATTTTGATATGATTATGATTATGTCTATTCTTTTAGAACTTACTTAGCACCGAGAGGACTTTGGAATGGAGGAGTTACTGTTAGTAAAGGTTTTGTATTTTGTAGAAAATTGCTTTTCCCAAACTATATACCCCGTAGGATTGTCTTAAATGACCTAAGCTAGTTGATCCACTTTAGCAAGAATGAATGTACGGGTTCATTAACATGGTAAGCAGGTATCCCTCTTTTCATTGTGAGGGTTACACCGGATTCCATATTATAGCTCATATGGTCTATTGTCGATTAATGGTAAATATCCCGTAAATGTATTATGTCATCTTAAAAGGTTTTATCAAAGCTTTTCTTACGGTGTTCAAATATGCATTGACCTTGTTCATGACTGTGCTTTCACTTTAAAAGCTTTACTACATTTTTCTTGGTCATGTATATCTTGTTTTTAGTTCAATATATTATAATTTTTACGTTTTTATGCATTTTCCCCATATTTATTATATTACAAGTATTGATGCACATCGCAAAATATAGGGTTGGACGTTCCTCCTTCTAGACATAGCTAGATCGGGATCTCTTAGCTATTATTTTTTGATTTGTGAGTCCTCATGGTTCAAGGGCAAGACAATTGTAGCTTTACGATTTTCTAGTCTTTCAATTTTCAGATTATGTTCATGACATAGAAGTTTGTCCTAGTTACATCTATGAATAGAAAACTTATGTCAGACTTAGTTAATGTTCCACAAATTCTCATATGTACTCTATTGGTATATCTTATGTCATCTAAATCTTACAGACTTATGTTAGTTTATATTCTCTTTTATTGTGTTTCCTTACGTCATGCATATGTTAAGTAGCTTGTTTAGGGTCTCTCGGGATCCTATTCTTCATGTCACATCTAGGGTGTACTTGTCATGAAAAGCTTAGTGTTCAGAGCATCAAGTTTTATAAAGGTCCAAGAATGTCTAAAAAGCCGCATCAAGTAGAGTCTTGTTCAGGAATATAAAACATGCCACATTTATGTATAAGAGGCTACAAGGCGTTTAGGAAACTTCACTTCTTTCACTACTCTAAAGTTGTATGATAGAGTTGAAATCTATAAAGGTTTTCCTCCTAACTCTTGTCCAATGCTTTTTAGGATATGCCTCCTTGAAGAGCACCCAGAAGAAGAAATGTTTGTGACAATGGGAAACCCGAGCTTCCCCAAGTGTTGGTCGATCCTTTGGCCAAGCAAGTGTCACACGCTGAGTTCTTAGCCATTTTCAAAGTGTTGGCTCAAGATATGTGGCCCAAGATAAAAGAGAGGTCGTTGCTCCCGTGAACCAAATTGTGGGAACACTGGCAACAAGTTAAGGGAATTCACTAGGATGAATCCCTTGAAGTTTTATGGGTCCAAAGTTGAGGAATACCCCCAAGAGTACATAAAGGTACTACACAAGATTGTGGACATCATAGGGTGACGCTGGTTAAAAAGGCAGATTTGTCAGTTTATCAACTTAAGGGTGTTGCTCAATTGTGGTTGAATCGATGGAAGGAGGAGAGGGCAATTGATGCGGGTCCTCTTGATTGGGAGAAATTCAAAAGGGCTTTTCTCATCGTTTCTTTCCTTTAGAGATGAGGGAAGCAAGAGTGCTTGAGTTCATGTCACGACCTAAGGTACCCCCAAGACGTGACATGGCGTACAAGAACCCGAGAGGCCCTATACAAGCCACTTAGCATACATCATACAAGTTAATAGTGTTAAAGAGTTTAAAAGACATGGTATATCATCAAGAGTTGACAAAAGCATAGTCGAAGTCTAAGATAGTCTCAAAGCCATCAAATACATCAAAGAAAAGTGATTGGGATGTAACCCATACATCACATACAAGATCCAAGAGGAAAAGACATGAAAGTAATAAAAGAAGCGTCGGTCCTCGGAACATGAGGACTCACCAGTTCTTTAAATCCGAAATGCAACGAAATAGCCACGAATTGAGGGAGAAGAGTCGGACCCTACATTATGAGACAATGTAGACAAATGTATGCGTTAGTACATAGAATGTACAAAGTATGATAGAAATGCACATAAAGCATGAAAATCATGCAATAAGGGACTTTACTTGACATGCAATGACCAAGCTAAATCATAAGATAACAAGCTAGAAAACGTAAGTCAAAGTCATGGTCATTGTAAGCTGAACGTCTTTAAAGCACATATGAGATACCTTTAGATTAACTTTAGTACATTATTGTGGGAAGTGAGCCTTAACCGACATAGACCATGTGAGCTATAACCTGGAAACATGTGTCTACCCCACACCGAAAAGAGGTGACTTTACTTGCCAAGGTAAGAACCATAACTTCTAGCTTAATTGGATCCACTAGCTAATGACTATCTAAGACAAACTTATAGTGGCACATAGTTTAGGGGACATGGGTAATCGCCACTTGTCCACTCGGTGCTAAGCATAGTTCCCACAAATTAATCATAAATCATAATTTATCTTATCATTAGTAGACATTGGTAATCGTCTCTTCTCTTTTTATTAGGGGACATGGGTAATCGCCTCTTGTCCTTTCATTCTTGGATGATACATCCAATAGCCAATCCAACCTAGAGTTCATTAGATTAGCTCATTAGTTCCTGATTCAAGTTTAGTTGAGAAAGCCTTTCAACAGTATGAATCCTTCATGTAAGAAAATCCTTTCACAATTCATGTTTAAAGTGGTATATGAGAAATCCTTTCTCGACAACAATAACTCCAACAATGGTGCTTCCCTATCAAATCAACCTTAAATGATCATCAATTTCATAAGGAACATGCATATCTTCATAAAATTCATTCTTTATCATTCATAAACTTCATGATGGGATCATAACGTAGAAATCATAAATCATGCATGGGCTCAAATAATTTAATCTAAAAATCATTAAATTATCCCAATTCATGCATAAGAAGTGATAAATCGTTCAAAAATACAAACATTGAAAGGGACCCATGAGATTGAAGAAAAAACTTTAATTTTAATTAGAGATTTGAACTTGTGAAAATTGGAGAATTTAGGGACCCTATGGAGGAAAGGACTACATAGGTGAAATCCATCATACCTTGGAGTTCAAAGCCCACAATCAATGGAGAATTTTGAGACTTGACTTGGATCCTAGTCTTCTTCTTCAAGTTTTAGAGAGAGAAATATTTGGGGAAAATTTTGGAGGGATTTGGGGGGATTTTTAAGAGTGATTAGAATGGATAGATTTTAGGCTTAGAAGACTTATATAGTGTCTAGGATTAGGACTAAACCGACCTAGATTAGGTATTAGTCAATTAGGAAAAAGACCAAAAAGCCCTAAAAATAACTGTCGGACTCAGACCTACTGGTGAACCGTAGGTGGGATTCAGAAACTATGAATTTTTGACACCCAATGACGGTTACTATGTGCAGTCCATTGGTCCACTTACGGACAATACGTACCAACTGTAGATCCCAGCTTTGACCCTCAAAATCTCACTAAGTTTTTGAGTGACCTACGAGAGCTATCTACGACCCGTAGAAGCAGTGACGGATCGTCCTGCTGATCCGTAAAAAGGGTTCTGAAACTTGACATTTTGAAATTATTTACCCTGCCATCTATGGTTCCCACCTACGGCCTATAAGTCAACCTACAGTCTGTAGGTGGCTCCCATCAATACTTGCACCAGTTCTGAAAACATGTATACTTTCCTTCTTCTTGAATCCGAGGTGTTACAATATCCCCCCCCCTTGGGAACGTTCGTCCCCGAGTGGGAATCAAGACATTATATGGAGAGTAGAAACTAAATCTAACAGCCCAATAAGAATGCAATTAAATGCACATATCCAAGGAGGAAACATCAACTCCAAGCTAAAGCATGTTCAAAGCACCATTCCATCAAGGTCTATATGCAACTCATAATCAAATCCACATAACATGAAGAAATCAATCAAGTTAACTCATTTTCTAAAAAATTAAACTTTTAATTAACATGCGTAAATGAGGAATCTTGGGAATATCTAAGACACATGAGACAAAAAGAGTGAACCATGAGGAAATAAATACATCAAGCTAGAGTAGGGTCGGAAGGAAAAAGATGAGGATAACAGGACATCATATTGGCCACAGCCTCCCAAGTAGCACCCTCAACTAATTGATTTCTCCAATGAACTTTTACGGAAGCAACTTCTTTATTTCTCAACTTCTAAACTTGCCGATCCAAAATCTCAACCGGGACTTCTTCATAAGAAATGTTGTCATTTATACTAAGGTTTTCCAATGGTACTATAGATATCGGATCACACACACATTTCTTCAAGAAGGAGACATGGAAAATTGGATATATCGAAGCTAATTCATTTGGCAATTCAAGTTCATAAGAGACCTTGCAAAGACGCCTCAGAATCTGATATGGGCCCATATAACATGGACTAAGCTTCCATTTTTTTCCAAACCTCATAGCACCCTTCATGGGTGAAACTTTCAAGTAGACCCAATCGTTAACATCAAATTCTAGATCTCTCATTCTATTATCGGCATAGGACTTTTGTCGACTTTGAGCCGTTCTCAACCTCTGTCTAATAAGCCAAACTTTCTCCATAACCTCGTGAACCATCTCAAACCCTAACAAAGAAACTTCACTGACTTCAAACCAACCAATAGGAGGTCTACACCTCCAACAATATAGACCCTCAAAAGGAGCCATACCAATGCTTGAATTGTAACACCCAAAGCTTCCAAAGGATTTTAAAATGCAAAACTCACCTGAAGACAGTGACCTAAGGAGGCCACCTACGGGCCGTAGATTGATTGACGGGCTGTAGGTGGGAACCGTCAATAGAGCTGTGAAATTTCAAGTTTTCCAAGTTTCTGAACTTTGACCTATGGAATAGCAGGACGGTTCATAGTTCAGTTGACGGGCCGTAGATGGGTTCCGTAGATGTCTTCCAGACTTAGCAAAATTTTAAACCTAAAATGAACTTTCTGAATCAATTGACTGAAGAACAAGACAGTCTGTCAATTGATTTACGGACCGTAGATCCTGTCCGTCGATTGGCCCCGATAGTTTCAATTAAGGGCTTTTTGGTCTTTTTCCTAATTGTTTACCTATTAAGCTAAGTCGGTTATACCCTTAATCTAAGACCTATAAATAATTTCTAAGCCTAATTCCTTTCATTCTAATTCAATCCAAATCTCCCCTCTCTAAAATATTTCTCTCTCAACTCTCAAGGAAGAAGAAGAAGCTTGAATCCTCCATTGAAGACCTTCAATCTTCTCAAATTTCTTGTGGATCGCTTTGAGTTATGATAGTGTTCACCATTAGAAGTCTTTTCCTCCAATGGGCCCTTCCTCTTCTTCATGATTTTCAAAGGTTTACTCTAACCCAATTGAATTAGGGTTTGTGATCAATCATTTTGGGTTCTTCAATTATGATTCCAATTATCGATTTTATGATTCCTAGTGCACGATTTAGAGTAATAAAGTAACTTAGTGCACGAATTAGCGTGAATTACATGATTTGATGTAAAGATAGCATGAACCCCCATGATCCCAAGCTAATTCTCCCCAATTTGATAGTCTATGCTTTGGTTGTTGGGTTGAGTTACGATTTAATGAAGTTTATGAATTCTCTATGAAATCAAGCGTGAATTATGAATAAATTGAGGATAATCTTATGAATTTAGCATGATCAAGTCAAAATCATGATTTTCCTCTAGTGTGTGAGATCCTTCAAGTATGGGTAAATTGTCTTAATTATGACTTTCTAAGCATGAGCTTGCATTGAATTGCATGATATGAGTTGAAGTTGCATGAACCCATATGAACTCTATGAACTATGAAATATGAGCATGATGAATTAAGGGTGCTTTGAGAGTAAAGTACCAAACTTATGATATGATAATGCTATGGTTGAGTAGTGAAAGGTTTTCTCACGTAATTCTCCCATTATGATAAAAGAAGAACAAAGAGGCGATTACCCATGTTCTTAAGGAGCTATTCTAATGATGTAAGCTTTGACAAGGTCCATGAAAGATGAATATCTATAAGAATGATTTTAGCTTTAATTGGTAACCCTAGTTGTACCTTTTTATGTTTAATGATATAAATATGTTAATGACTAATCCGTGGGAATTATGCTTAGCACCGAGTGGATATTGAGATTGAAGCCCTCCCGTTAGTAGAGGCCGGGTCTTTTAGTGAAAGCTCTTCCGTTAGTAGAGTCTGGGTTTTCTAGATGGAGCTCTCCCGTTAGTTGAGGCCGAGTCTCCTAAAGCAATCTCTATCCCATAAACTATGTTGCCACCATAGGATGTTGTCTTTAAGTAGACATTAGCTAGTGGATCCATATAAGCTAAGAAGTTCATGGTCTTACCTTGGTTAGTAGGACACCCCTTCTGTGGTGTGGGGTAGACACCAGATTCCGTGTTGATAGCTCACATTGGCTTACATATCAGTTAAGGCTTTTCCCCACAAGTTAATGAACAAGTATTTTCATGATGAAGAAAAGAAAAGAAGGAAAGATGATTTAGCTTGCTTTGGCCTTGATATATGATTTATGTTTCATGTTTCTCATGTTTTTAGCTTGGCCATCGCATGTCATGATTATGTCTCTCTCTCTAGCATTGCTATCATATTTAGTACTTAATTGTGCTAACGCATACTCTTGCCTACATTAACTTCTTTGTTGTAGGACGTGGCGACTCACCTTTCACTTATGGCTAGAGCATTGACTTAGTGTTGAGAAGAAGACTTGGTGAGTCCTCATCCATCCGAGGACATAGCCTTGTTGGATTTTACATTTTATGTCTTTCCTTATGTTTGATATTGTATTGGGCTGCGTTCCTATCACTTTTATTCGTATTCTATGATATTAGAAGGCTTTGAAATATGAGTTGTAGACTTCCGTTGTTTTGAGTAAAGCTTTGATATAAAATGCACTTCTGAACTCTTATTTTTCTACTATCTTTTACTTTATGTATGCTAAGGGCTTCTATGAGGCCTCTCGGGGCCTTGTACGCCATGTTACATCTAGGGGCTACCCTGGGTCATGACAAACTTGGTATTCAGAGTGCAAGGTTTTTGAAAGATCGTAGGTTGTCTCATAAGCCGCGTCAAGTAGTGTCTTGTTCATGAGTGTTAAGCGCGCCACATTTAGTAATGAGAGGCTATAAGAAGTTTAAGAAATTCCACTTCCTTCATTACTCTTAAGTCGTGCCATAGAGTTTAACTCTATATATCTCTCTCCTAATCCCTATCCTACGCATTTTAGGTTATGGTGACCCGAAGAGCTTACGGTTGAAGAAACATGGGAGAGAATGTGGAACAAGAAGATCCTCCTCAAGCTCCTCAAGTTCCGGCCGACCCTTTGGTGGAACAAGTGACTAATGCGGAGTTTAGGGCTGCTTTCCAAGTGTTGGCTCAAGCCATGACGGCTCAAGCCAATAGAGAGGTGGTGGGTCTGGTGAACCCAAATGTGGGTATTGTGGCATCAAGAGTGAGGGACTTTACGAGGATGAATCCTCCGGAATTCCATGGCTTTAAGGTTGAGGAATATCCTCAAGAATTCATTGATGAAGTGTACAAGGTGTTGATGATCATGGGTGTGACGCCGGAAGAAAAGGCGGAGTTCGCTGCTTATCAACTCAAGGGTGTTGCAAAAATTTGGTTCAATCAATGGAAGAGTGAGAGGGCGGTTAATGAGGGTCCTTTTGATAGGGAGAAATTCAAGGTTGCTTTCCTTGATAGGTTCTTCCCTCTTGAAAAGATAGAGGCTAAGGTTCTTGAGTTTATCAACCTTTGAGAAGGAAATATGAGTGTAAAAGAGTATGCATTGATGTTCACACAATTTGCTAGATAAGCTCCGTCCATAGTTGCCGACCTCAGGGCAAGAATGAGCAAATTTGTGTCGGGAGTGTCCGATATGTTGGTGAAAGAGTGTCGCACCGCCATGCTTGTGCATGACGTGGATATTTCTCACCTCATGGTTTATGCCGAACAAATTGAAAAAGAAAAGCTTAACGAAAGGTCTAGGGAGACCAAGAGGGCTAGGGTCACAGATGGTAACTCTTCGCATGCAAGGTCCAATGGACATGGTCGTCCTAGATTTCGACCAAGGTTCTCTAACAAAGGCTCATCTAATGCTCCTCCAAAATCCAACAATGATAGGGTGTCTAACCCCAAGTCTCAAGGAGGGTATAATGGTGGTTCTTTATTTGCTCCTTGTGCCAAGTGTGGGAAAAATCATGAAGGTAGATGTCTAGCCGATACGGATTTCTCACATTCAAGTTCCGTTGGGCATGATCGTTTTAAGTCTCGACAAAGGTTTTCCGATCAAGATTCCTCCAATGATCCACCTAAGTTCAACAAAGATAGGGTGTCTAACCCTAAGCCTCAAGAAGGGAATGGTGGTGGATTCTCATCGACCACTTGTTCTAAGTGTGGAGGGAAGCATGAGGGCAATTGTCTAGCCGGATCTAATGCATGCTTTGGTTGTGGCAAGACAGGTCACAAGATAAAGGATTGTCCCTTAGTTGTTAGGAAGGAGGGAGATAAACGTCGATGGACTCAACCTCAAAATTCATCGAGTTCAAGCTCTCAAAAGCAAAACCGATTCTATGCACTTCAAGCTCGTTATGAGTAAGAGGATTCCCCAGAAGCGGAAATCGGTAAGTTATGATCCTTTAGCTTGTGGTTATGTGTTGATTAATGTTGGGTGTTTGATTGGCTATGATAAGACTCCATGTGTGGTTAGAGTGTTTAAGGTCGACTTTGAAATCCTTGTAGAAACTTCTTAGGTGTTTACTTGTATCAATGGTTATGTGGTTGTTGAGGCCTTGGGTATTATGTTTTGATTAAGGGAGATGGATTCGCGAGGATTAGAGGGGTTTGCTCCCAAGGAGAGGGGGAGATAGTGTATTTCTTGATTGGTAAGTGTGGGAACTAATATGCCGGAAGGAATTCCTTCTTCTGGTAGTTATATGAGAGATCGGAGGTAATGTGATGTCCTAGTATCCCTATCTTTCTTTTCTTCTACCTTCAGGTCTAGTTCAGCCCCCTAGTTCCTCATGGTTCATTCTTTTGGTCTCATGTGTCATAGTTGATTTCCATGATTCCTTGATTATGCATGTTCATGAAATAGTCTTATATGATTATGTGCATTGAGTATGAGTTGCATAAATTCTTCATGATATGATGTGTTGATCATGCTTTAGTTTGGAGTTGATGTTTCCTCCTCGGATATATGCACTTATGTGATTGCATGCTAGGTTGGGTTGTTAGTCCGTGTCTATTACCCTTCTTATGATGTCTTAATTCTCATTAGAGGATGAACGTTCCCAAGGGAGAGATATTGTAATACCCCAAGCTTTCAAAGAATTTTAAAGGTAGAACTCACCTGAAGAGAGTGACCTACGGAGGCCACCTACGGGTCGTAGATGGATTGACGGGCCGTATGTGGGGACCGTCAATGGCACTGTGAACTTTCAGGATTTCTAAATTTCTAAACTTTGACCTACGGAATAGCAGGACGGTTCGTAGTTCAGTTGACGGGCCGTAGATGGGTTTCGTAGATGCCTTCCAGACTTGGCCAAATTTTTAGCTCAAAATGAACTTTCTAAATCAATTGACGAAAGAACAGGACGGTCCGTCAATTGATGTACGGACCGTAGATCCTGTCCGTCGATTGGCCCCGACAGTTTTTATTGAAGGGTTTTTTTGTCTTTTCCCTAATTGTTTACCTATTAAGCTAAGTCGGTTATACCTTTAATCTAAGACCTATAAATACTCTCTAAGCCTAATTTCTTTCATTCTAACTCATTCCTAAACTCTCCTCTCAAATATTTCTCTTTCTAAAAGAAACTCTCTCTCAAGCATCAAAGAAGAAGAAGAAAGCTTGAATCCTCCATTGAAGACCTTCAATCTTCACCCAATCATTGTAGGTTTCTTTGAGGTATGATAGTGTTCACCATTAGGAGTCCTTTCCTCCAATGGGTCCTTCCTCTTTTTCATGATTTTCAAAGGTTTACTCTAACCCAATTGAATTAGGGTTTTGATCAATCATTGTTGGTTCTTCAATTATGATTTCAACTATTGATTTTATGATTCCTAGTGCACGATCTAGCGTGATAAAGTAACTTAGTGCCCCAGGTAGCATGAATTACATGATTTGATGTAAAGATTGCATGAACCCCATGATCCTAAGCTAATTCTCCCCAATTTGATAATATATGCGTTGATTGTTGGGTTCAGTTATGATTTGATGAAGTTTATGAATTTTCTATGAAATCAAGCATGAATTATGAATGAATTGAGGATAATTTTATGAATTTAGCATGATCAAGTAAAAAGCATGATTTTCCTCTTTTATGTCGGTTCCTTCAAGTATGACTAAATTGCCTTGATTATGACATTCTAAGCGTTAGCTTGCATTGAATTGCATGGTTTGAGATAAAGTCTTATGAACCTATGATTTATGAATTCTGAGCATGATGAACTAAGAAAAGATAAAGCTTATGAACTCATACATGTCTCTTATGAAGTTAAGACGCTTTGAGATTGATGCATTAAAGTTTTATGATATGTACATATTGATGATGAATTTTGAAAGGATTTTCTTAACTAAGGATAATAGGGAGTTGATTCAATGAAAGGAACAAGGGGAGATCCCTCATGTTTTTCCCCCTCCCTATGATGGTCATGAGGAGATCCCTCATGCCTATCCAAGATAATACAAGAGCAGATCCCTCATGTCTTCTATGGAGCTATTCTAATGGAAAGGACAAGAGGAGATCCCTCATGTGTACTCATAGTAAGGTAGGGGAGATCCCCCATGCTTTCTAATGATATGATAAGATTATGACTATGATTAATACGTGGGTAGTATGCTTAGTACCGAGTGGACAAGTGGTGATTACCCATGTCCCATAACCTATGTGCCACCATAGGGTGATGGTCTATGATAGACACTGGCTAGTGGATCCACTTAAGCTAGAAGCTATGGTTCTTACCTTAGCAAGTAAGGACACCTCTTTTTGGTTTGGGGTAGAAACCGGATTCCGTGTTGATAGCTCACATTGTCTTACATGTCGGTTAAGACTTTTCCCCACTAGTTAATGAACAAGTGTTCTCATGATGAAGTAAAGAAAGTAAAGAAAGATGATTTAGCTTGCTTTGGCCTTGATATATGCTTTATGTTACATGTTTCTCATGTTTATCCTATTTTTAGCATGGCCATTGCATGTCATGATCATGTCTCTCTCTCTAGCATGATTTATGTGTTTATGTGCATTACTATCATACTTAGTACTTAATAGTGCTAACGCATACTTTTGCCTACATTAACTTCTTTGGTGTAGGACGTTGGGATTCACCTTCCACTCTTGGTTAGAGCTTGATTAGAGATTTGATAGAAGACTTGGTGAGTCCTCATCCATCCGAGGACATAGCCTAGCTGTTATTTCTTTTTCATGTATTTCCTTTTAATTTTGAATTGTATTGGGTTATGTCCCAAATCTTGCTCTGTATATTAGATTGGCTTTAAGACATGAGATGTAGAGTTCCGCTGTTTCTTTTAAAAGCTTTGATATGAAATGCTCTTTTGAACTTTTATTCTCTATTATCTTGTATGTAATGTATGCTAAGGGCTTGTATGAGGCCTCTCGAGGCCTTGTACCCCATGTCACATCTAGGGGGTACCTTGGGTCGTGATAGATGTGTTTTAGTGAACTAATTTAGTTGTAGTAGAATTTTCTTATTAGTCTTTTCATTATTTGTCCTCAATAGGTGAAGAAATGAGTGTCAATGGAAGTGAAGTCGCTAGTGTTCTTGGGAAAAATTGTCGCATAGGAAACTTGAACGTTTTCAATATTGATCAGGTGGAAAACGCTGGAGCTATTTTGTTACCCCTAGCTGAAGGAAGTGCTATCTTCCATGTGACCGAAACTATGCTTCAGTTGCTGCAAATCAAAGGGTTCTTATGGGGACTTGCTCATGAGGATCCCCATTACCACCGTCGAATTTTTCTTGATGTGTGTGGCCCTTTCTCATTCAAGAACGTCAGCAAAGAGTAGATTCGAATTCATTCATTTCCCTTTTTTCTTGTAGGGGAAGCAACGAAGTGGTTGGCTGAACTACCAAGTGACTCAATTACTTCTTGGGCGGAGCTCACGGAGGCGTTCCTTGAACGTTTTTCCCTTCCTTGAAGATGGTATTCAAAACTTCAAGCGGATTGATGGTAAACCTATTCATGAAACTTGGTTGAGGTTTTAAAAGCTACTCATTCAATGTCCTACTCATGGGTTGCCGAATAATGTGCTCTTGAAATATTTCTACCAAAGTCTTGACTCTATCAACAAGGTTGTTCCTGATTATCTTATTTGGAGTGGAATTATGAGACAACCATTTCGTATGGCATCGGCTTTGCTTGATGAGATGATTAAGATAAATCGAGCATGGCACACGAGAGAGGATCAACTGTCATCTTTCACTATTGGGCTAACTAAAGAACAAATGGAGAAGAACCAAGAGCATGATGTGAACATAGCCAAAATGATGACCCAAATGGATTTGTTGACAAAACATGTCATGGGAGGTGGCTATAAGGCTGTGAATGCAGTTGGTGCTAATACTGGATTGAGTCCGGATGATGCCCAATTTGAAGATATATACAATGAAGAGGCACAATTTTTGTCGAACCCAATGGTGGGTTCTCGTCTGAGCTATCCAAGGTGAGGCGGGAATCAACATCGGAACAAAGACCGTGATGTTGGTTGGAGAGATAGAGATCAAGATTGGCGTGATAGGGTACAAATTGGAAAGATAGGGATGGTGACAGAGATCATTATGTACCTCCTAATGATTGCCAAAAGCCAAAGGAACCTCATGTCGATCCAAAAGGTTTTTGAACCGAGGATATGCTTGCCCGCATTGTAAACAAGGTAGAAGGGTCGGACAAAGTGCTCAAGGAAATGAGAGCCGATTTTTCCTCGTTGAACCAAACAGTGACCTCTCATTCGGTTTCAATCAAGCAACTTGAGATCCAAATGGGTCAGATCTCAGCTCACTTAAATTTGAGACCAAAAGGGGGTCTTCGGAGTGATACCATGGCGAATCCAAAGAATGACAATGCCCAAAGCATGGCAATCTCGACCCGGAGTGGTAAGATTGTGGGAAGTGATGTTCAAATTAATGATAAAGCTGGTCCAAGTAAAAGGAAAGTTGTCGTTTTTAGGGTGATGAACTTGCTAAAGAATTGAACAATGACACTTCCAATGAGGTTGATGATCCACCAAAAGATGGTGTGGCCGGTGAAGCTAAGAAGTCTAAGGTGGAGGTTTTTCCTTCCTGAACACCTCAAAGGCTGTTGCCTAAAATTACTCCACCATTTCCTCAAAGATTGAAGAAGAGGGACGATGATGCCAAGTTCCAAAAGTTCCTCTCCGTATTTAAAACCCTTTCAATAAATCTTCCATTGGTTGAAGCATTGTTAGAGATGCCGAGTTATGCAAAGTTTATGAAGCAGTTGGTCACGAAGAATCGAAGTATGGATTTCGAAATGGTTGAAGTGTCCCAAAGTTGTAGTGTCATTATCTCGAACGTGGTAGTCAAGAAGGATGATCTGGGGGCATTTACTATCCCTTGCACTATCGAACTGTTTCAATTTTCTAAAGTTTGTGAGATTTGGGGGCAAGTATAAATTTGATGCCCTATGTCATTTACAAGCAACTTGGGTTGGGTAATCCTAATTCAACAACTATGCGGCTACTTATGGCTGATCGATCTATCAAGAGGCCTATTGGCATTCTCTATGATTTTTTGGTGAAGGTGGATAAGTATATATTTCCGGCTGATTTGTAATTCTTGATTGTGAGATTGATGTCGAGGTTCCTTTTATTCTTCATAGGCCATTTTTGGCTACAGGGAGAGCTCTCGTTGATGTAAAAAGTGGTAATTTGAAATTTTGGGTAAATGAGGAGAAAGTCAATTTTTAACGTATGCAAGTCTATGAAGCATTCATGTGATCTCCATGTGTTATCGGCTATTGATGTGATTCATAAAGCGGTTGCTAGTGTGGGTGAAATTTCATGTGTTGGAAATCGTTGGCCGCCGTCCTATTAAATTACGACGGGGTAGAAATTAAAGATTATGATGAGGTGGTGGCTTCTGTATCGGGTTTAGGGTCTTATTCTAAAGCACTTTGAAGCTTGATATTGATTTGAAGAATAGAGAAAGTCCCCCCCATAAAACCATCCATTCAAGAACCACCAAAGCTTGAGTTGAAGGTACTCCCTCCGCACCTTCGTTATGTGTTCTTGGGAGCCAATAACTCTTTGCTCGTGATTATTGCTGCGGACTTGCTTGATTGGCAAACCCAAGCACTTGTCAGTGTGTTGAAAAGGTTTATCAAGGCTATAGGGTGGACGATTGCCGACATTACGGGGATACCTCCAGGTATTTGCACCCACAAGATTCAACTGGATAGTGCTTTTAAACCAAGTGTTGAACATCAAAGGAGGTTGAACCCTCCAATGCAAGAGGTTATCAAGAAAAAGATCATCAAGTTGCTTGATGCTGGAGTGGTCTACCCTATTGCGGATAGCAAATGGGTAAGCCCCGTTCAATGCATTCCCAAGAAAGGTGGTATGACCGTGGTCCCGAATGAAAAAGGTTAACTTATGTCAATACGATCATTTACCGATTGGCGTGTATGTATGGACTTTAGGAAACTTAATGCGGGAATCGAGAAAGATCATTTTCCAATGCCTTCTAGGGTCTAAATGCTTGACAGACTTGCAGGGCGTGGATGGCACTATTTCTTTGATGGTTACTCCGGTTGTAATCAAATCTCTATCGCACCAGAAGATCAAGATAAGCCTACTTTCACATGCCCCTATGGAATGTTTGCTTTTAAAAGAATGCCTTTTGGGTTGTGTAATGCACCAGCAACGATTCAGAGGTGTATGCTCTCTATTTTTGCTGACATGGTGGAAGACTCGATGGAAGCCTTCATGGATGATTGCTAAGTTGTTGGGGATACATTGGAAGCATTCCTTGAGCACCTTGGTAGAATCTTGCAATGATGTGTTGAATCAAATCTTGTCCTCAATTGGGAAAAATGTCACTTCATGGTCAAGGAAGGTATTGTGTTAGGGCAAAATATTTTTGGAGAAGGCATACAAATGGATCAAGCTAAGATTGAATTTATCGCCAAGTTGCCTCCTCCTATTTCGGTTAAAGGTGTTAGAAGCTTCTTAGGCCATGCAGGTTTCTACCGGAGGTTTATAAAAGACTTCTCTAAGATAATGCATCATCTTTGAAAGCTACATGAAAAAAGAAAGTGTATTCAAGTTTGATGAAGCTTGTATGAGTGCTTTTGTTTGTCTAAAAGGGAAGTTAATGTCGGCTCCGATTAATGTTGCTTCGGATTCGAACAGCCCATTTGAGCTAATGTGTGATGCTAGTGGTGTGGCTTTTTGAGCTGTACTTTGCCAACGCAAAGGCATGTTTTTTCACCGGGTCTATTATGCAAGCAAGACTTTGAATGTAGCACAAAAGAACTACACTGTCACCGAGCAAGAGTTGTTAGCCATGGTGTATACTTTTGAGAAGCTTAGAGCGTATTTATTGGGGACCAAAGTGGTGGTGCACACCGACCACGCTGCTATACGTTACTTGATGGCCAAAAAGGATGCAAAGCCAAGGTTGATCCGATGGGTGTATTTGTTTCAAGAGTTTAACTTTGAAGTCAAAGATCGAAAAGGGTGTGAGAATCAAGTGGCGGAGCATTTATCAAGGCTTGAAACGAATGTGGTTGTTTTCCGGTGAAACAGATATTTAAGAAACCTTCCCCGATGAGTCTGTGATGGTTGTGTGAACCGATACCACACCTTAGTATGCTGATTTTACCAATTATGTTGTGTGTGGGATTCTTCCTGATGGGCTGAAATTTCACTAATGGAAGAGGTTCCTTTTTGAGGTGAAGTAGTATATTTGGGATGAACCTTATTTATTCCGGGAGTGTGCAGATTATATAATCAGAAGATGTGTTCCGGATATTGAGGTCGATGCTATTCTTCACGCATGCCATGCGTCACCAGTTGATGGACACCATAGTGGGGTGTGTACTGCTGGTAAAGTGTTGCAAGGTGGTTATTATTTGCTGACGTTTTATCAAAATGAGAACTCCTTTGTCAGAAAGTGTGCTCAATGCTAAAAGCAAGGAGGAGTGTCGCGAAGGCATGAGCTCCCTCTTACTCAGATTTTTGAGGTTGAGTTGTCTGACATATGGGTAATTGACTTCAAAGGCCCTTTTGTGAGTTCTTTTGGGAACAAATATATCTTAGTACCCGTTGACTACGTCTCTAAAAGGGTAAAGGCTGTGGCCTTACCTAACAATGAAAGAAGAAGTATGGTAACTTTCCTCAAGCGGTACATTTTCACAAGGCTTGGCACCTTGCGGGCGATTATTAGTGATGGGGGCTCTAATTTTCGCAACCGAATTTTTGCATCACTGTTTAGCAAATATGGTGTCAGGCATAAGGTTGCCACACCTTACCATCCACAAACAAGTAGGCAAGTCGAAGTGTCAAATCGAGAGATCAAAGGGATTTTGGCCAAGACCGTTAATGCGAATTGAACTGATTAGTCCCTGAAGTTAGATGATGCTCTTTGGGCATATAGAACCACATTCAAGACTCTGATTGGCATGTCCCCATATCAATTGGTTTTTTGTAAAGCTTGCCATCTGCCGGTTGAACTTGAGCATAAGGCATTCTGGGCCTTGAAGTCCATGAACTTTAAATGGGAAGATGCATCAAAGGATCGTGTTGACCAACTCCATGCTTTGGAAGAGTTTCGGCTTTGAGCTTTTGAGACTTCACTTCTTTATAAGAAGAAATTGAAAAAGTGGCATCACGCCAAAATCCTTTATTCAGAGTTTAATGTTAGTGATTATGTGTTACTCTATAACTCTCGTTTGAGACTCTTTCCTGAAAAACTCAAGTCTAAATGGTCGGGTCCGTTTAAGGTAAATTGTGTGTTTGCAAATGGGGCATTTGAAGTGGAGACTGAGGATGAGTCGATGTTCAACATGAATGGACAACGACTTAAGCTTTACATTGGAGAGCGCCCCAATGTGTTGTTGATTGATGTGGTGTATTTTGATGATTCTTGAAGGCATTTCCACATAGTGCCACGACGTTAAATAAGGCGCTTCTTGGGAGGCAACCGAAGTTTTTTTTTTTGTTTTTAGAATAACGTTTGTTGTTTATGTAGGTTGGAGTCGCATTTCGAACAAATTAATGACAAAGTGCGGAGGTTGGACCACTTGGCGAGTCACCAAATTGCTCCCTTTTTTACCCATGTGTATCCCCCTGGATAGCCTATAGTGAGGGATCTCCTAGAAAATTTGGCGAGCTGAATGCCAACTCGGCGGATCGCCCTTTGGACCTCTGCAAGGCTGGCTTCTCTATTACTTTTGGTGAGTTGCAGCCCACTTTGCGCGTTGCTAAACGGGTCGACAATGTTAGGTCCATCCCCGACATGGGCACGAACTGAACGGTTTTTTATTCCTTTTAAATTCAAATCTTTCATTTTGTTTGAAATGTTTGAATTCTTTTCATTTACCCTCAAACATTAGTAGCTCCATTCTTAATTTGTGTCGATTGCATTGATCCCAGTGTGTCGATTAGACTCATCCCCCTGTCCTCTTTGTTGTGTTCATATTTTTGCCAATTTTGAGGTTGGTGTCTCTTGATTACTTGCTTCTCGTATCAATTTTGTTGCGATGCTTGTTGGGTGTTTATTGTCTGATTGCTTAGTTGCCTTGTATGCTTAAAATGATGCTCTTAGATTCGTATTATGTTGATTCCAACTTGAGCATGTTCTTATCCCTTTAAATTTAGCGATTTTGTCCTAAATTCTTAGGGTAGATGATTAATTGTGCTTGTTAGTTGTTGGGTTTATTGTGGGTGAATTCTGAGTAGCCTGAATTGGATTAAATGACTTGAATTTTCCCAATGATGGATTGGGTAACGACTTTCTTAAGGGCAAATCATCGATTGGTTTATTTCAGTTCGATTGGGGGAAGTCTAAGTAACTCGGGAAGAAATTAGGTTATTGGTAACTGATATTGGTTGTTGCTTGAGCATGAATTGAAGTATTGTGGGCTGTTAATTGCAAATAGTAAAATATTTTGGAGAGGTGATGTGTTTGGATGGTTTGGCGAGCTGGGTCGAGTTCGCCAAACTGCCTTTGCGTGTTACCTTTTTTTCTCCCCTTCACCTTTTAGACTTGTCTTTGTGCCTTATTATTCTGTGATATTCGGCGATATCCTTATGGCTCACCGAGCAAACTCGACGATTCACCGATTGGACTTGTCATCACCCTCTCTGACCTATATTTTTGCTCATCTAATCTGGAAGTTTAGGTGATACCCTTGTGTCTCACTGAACTAACTCGGTGAATCGCGAATCGATTTGGAGAGCTTCTCTAAAAAAAGTTTATAATCCTTGTTTTCTAACCCATTCGAAATCAAATTTTGTTTTGATTTGTGTATCTTTAGAGGTATGTCTCGACGAGAGGTTCCCGCTAAATGACCACCACCATGGAAATTGGCAAGAGGGGTGGTGATAGCTTTAGAGATAGACCAACCCTTCCCTCCTCGCAGGCAATCTTCACAGGAAAAGGGGAAGGGCAAGAGGCAGGTGGAGGAGAGTTCTAGCTTGGAGAGCTGTGAACTCTCAATCTAGTTCACATCCACGGAGTTCGAGGGTAAGGACGTAGGGGAGTCTGGGGCTCCCTTTGCCGAGTTGATTAAGAGGAAACACTCCGAGCTACATTAAAAAGCAGCTCATGATCCATTGGCGACAACATCAACTCCTCTAGCCCATTTGAGCCATCAGGAGCTTCAGCTCCAGCTATTGTTTTGGTTAGCCCTCCGCGATTAATAAACAGGCTTAAAGCCGAGGGTTTACATACTATTCTTGAAGAAAAGTTGTTCTCCATGGATGGGGTAGTGGACAGGTATCCAGGTGTGTGGGACACATTAAGGTTCCATAAATTCAAGATTATCAAAAAGCCTCGGAGCCCATACGTGCCTAATTGGGTCCGGGAATTCTATGTTGCTTATCCTGAGTTGATCCCGAAAGGGAAGAAGAAGGCACAGTCAAAGGTACCAGTTGACTTTGTAATAGTCTGGGGCAAGAAAGTGAAGTGCAGCCAGACAGAAATAAATGATGCACTCAACTGCACAGTCCGGGTTAGACGTTCATTAACCGATAAAAGCAAGACGAAGACCCTCGATGATTTGAAGGGGTAGTTGGCCCCATTGCTAAGTGATGCTACACCTTCGTGGATTGAGTTGGGAGCTATAATAGAGAAGAAAGACCTGACCATTGCAACGAGATATTAGTTCGTGTTCATCAACATCTTCTTGATGCTGTAACAAAATGAATCAATCATCAGACACCCGAAGGGTGCACTTCTAGGTTTCATTATGGGTTGGGAGATGTTAAATCTGGGTGCCATCATTGAGCAGGATATGTTGATGAGGGATAAACAAAATCAGACCTCACTACCTTGGCAATCTTGATTGGTAAGTTGTGTCGGCGTGTGGGTGTGCCTTTCGAGGTATGGATGGATGTTGAGGTCAATCCAGCCTCATCTTGTGATATTCGGAGGATTGAGGCGGAGTACCTCAAGGATGAGGTGGATAGGCGGATGAGACCCCCGATGAATACTTCCCCGGTTGTGGATGTTGATGCTATGGAGACCGATTCTTTGTCTCCTCGGCCCGCAGTTGCGCCTTCCAATATACCTACTCCCACTACTTTTACCGCCCCTGAACCTACCCCAGCCACTACTTCTACTCCTTTGCCTGCTCCTGCTCCTAGTTCCCGCCCCCCATTGACTCATGCCAGTCTTATAAAATGGGCAACCTGGACCATTCGGCTGATGTACGGGGGTCAAGAGTCGAGGCAGCTGCGCCAGATATGATTGAGCGTGCCATTTCTGCTGCCCTATCTCCCTGTAGGGTGGATTTTCGAAAACACTGTCGTTTGATCCCTTGGATGCCCTCACCGCCTGAGTTTTTGAGTGCGAGAAGAAAGAGGGTAGCACTACAGAGTTAACAACCATGAAGGCTGACATTGCTGGACTACACCGGGATGTGGATGGGTTAAAGTCCAAAGATATCACCATGTTGTGAGGTAGTGTTGATGTTGCGGAGGGCCCGAGTTCCGAGATCCGTCCACCTACTACCACCGGTGCGATTGCTGCAGTCGATGATTCTATGGAGGCTAACACTCCTGAGATGGATGAGGAGGAGTTGGCTCGCGAGCGTGAAGTATTTGCAGATTTGGAGGATTTAGAGAGTTACATGGTGCAGGCTGCTACTGCAGCTTCCCTTCATGATACATCCATGATAGGTTTGAGAGGGTCCAAGACCACCGCTAAGGATGTGCTGGGCACTGATGCCCAGGTTGAGGCTAAACCACCTAGCAGGAGTCCACCTCCGGCCTAGCTTGACAAGGGGATTCTTCTTTGCACTCCCTTTTATTTCCTGTTATTACTTTTATTTTATTTCGCATTGAGCACATTGGTTAGTCTTTTTTGTGGGGTGAAGGCATTTAGGCCTACTCTTTTTGATTGTATGTTTTTTTTTTTTATGTTATGACTGATTGTTTTTCTCAAGATGTTGTTATTTTTGTATTTGGAATGAATATCCATGTTTTACAATGAATGTCGACTTCTCTCTCTATTGATGATTGCTGATGAATGTGGAAAATGCGAATGATTGGTCGCTGTTCTTTTGTACATTCCTGTATCAATTGTGATTAATATCAGTGACTTGAATAGTGCTCTTAACGAACGATATGTTTGTGTGTGTCCAACGAGGTAATTTGAGTTGCATAGTCATTTGTGAACTCTTAGCATCTCATTGTAACTAGTTGAATGCCGAAGTGAGTCTTGCAATGACCGTTGCACGCAAGCTTGACTCGTAGAGTTGTGATCCACAATCTTGTTTGGATGCCATGTGTGTTGAGCTTTACTTGAAAGGTGTGCATGATGATACCTAGAACTTGCCCCGTTGGTCCAATTGATTAGCATTGGTAAATGAAGGAAATGATCTTAGGAATGAATTTTTGCGAGTGAACCTAATTGCTATACCTTTGTTTGACCACCTTGTGAGTATGTACACCCAGCTTGGCACCATTTGAGCCTATCATTTTCTTTGGTGGAAACATAAACACAATGATTTTAGCCGGTTGTTGAAATTGCCATGTCTTTCCAACCTAGAACCTTCATGAAGCATTGGTGTGTTTGAATAGCCAACTTAGGCCAAAAGCCTAAGTTGGGGGTGTGGTAAGAATGAAGAAAGAAATTGAGCAAGAATTTGTGAACTCGATCCTTGGAAAGATATGTGTGAAAAAGATAGAACCCCTCCATATAAAAAAGAGAGAAAAAGAGAAAAGAGATGAAAAGAAAAGAAAGAAATTTTTTTTAAAATAAAATCGTGCCCTTGTGCATTGTGTGGAAATAAAAAGGGGTGTACCAAAAATATTTATGTGCTATGAATAGGTCGAGTTTGAATTGTGAATTTGAAAAGTAAGAAAGAAAAGGAAAAGAAGTGAAATTGGAAGCATGCTTCATGAAGGTAGAGTCACTATCCAAAATGATAATACCCTGAACCTCAGCCCCATTACAAGCCTTGAAAGACCTTTTTGATCCTACATAAGCCTTGTATATGTTGGTTGGAAAATACGGGCAAGCCTATGGGTAAAGTCGTGCATATTTTTCTCATTTGAGAGTGTGAGCGTTGTTTTCGATTCCTTAATAATTGTCTTTGATTGACTTTGTGAGAGCATGGAATCATTCTTGACGTGAGGGCATTCGAATACTTTTGTTGGACATGAATTTTCTTTTGAAGTAAGCATTTGTGAGAATGATCTCTAATAGATGATGGCTAGTCAGAGTTTGAAACTTTCAGTGCACATTTGAACCTTGCATGTTTGAATTGAAACGTATGTGCATTTTCATGTGGATTCTCAAGGAGCACTATTTGTAGACATCCCTGTTGAACTGATTGATCTCATCTTTTACTTGAGGACAAGCAAAAGTTTAAGTTGGGGGTGTTGATCAGTCGGGAATATTTACTCATTTAGGGCTTGATATTTAGTGATTTAGAGTCCTCAATGCCTATTTTGTGCTCAAAACTAATGTTAAATTGTTTATGTCCAACCATGGAGGTTCAAGAACAAGGCAAGGGCAGTATTTTGCGAAATGAGGCAAAACAATTTGAAAGGCTGAAGAAAAAAGAGGCTAAAGCTCACAAAAGGCGCTCGGTGACTTGCCAACTGAGTCTCTAGCTCTGCAAAGTTCCAGCATGATGGACTATGAACAAAATCGACTCGGTGACCAACAGGAGTAGTTCGGCGTATCGCCGAACGAAACGGCGAACTCGACCGTGACCGCCTAATCTTCCCAGAGGTCCTGAGGTAGAAATCAAGCAGAAAAAGGTGATGAGGAGCATTTCGGTGGGTCGCCAAGTCATTTGGTGACCTCGACTTATCTCGCCGAAGGGACCCATGTGTGGAAATGTGTGAAATTTTTGTGGAAGTATAAATTGGTTTGTGAGAGGGGAGTTAATCTAGACTAAGAAAAACTTTTGCACTTTGAATTATTTTCTGAACATTCTTGTGTGATTTTTGGATTGGAGACTTTGGGTTTAAGTTTAATTTGTAGCATTTGATTTTTGAAAACTTTGTTCATCAATGGAGAATCTCTTTGGTAACGATTTCTTCACTTTTGGTATGAGTACCTAAAACCCCAATTCCTTAGGGTTGTGAATATGTGATCAATTATCTAATTAGCTTATGGGTATTGCTAATTGCTGAATTTAGTGTAGAATTGAAATGGGTTCTGTTGTGAAATTGTGTTTTCCATTATGATCTGAAGTTGAAAATTTAGTTTTAGTTTAGAACTCTATGTTTGTTTGTAAAAGAGGCAATAGAGTGGAATTTGCAATTGATAATTGTTTAGACTGATGTCTTGGCTTCCTAGCTTGTAAAAGTGGGTTTAATTAAGGATTTAGACTGTTTTTTAATGCTATGCTTGTTGAGGTTTGTAAGAACTCACTTGATGCATGATAACTAATTGAAAAATAGGTGTTATAACCTTGATCGATCCTACCCATTAAGATTCAACAACTTATATCAATTGGTAATTACCCATCTCCGAAATTGGTGATTGATCACTCACACACACCTAAGGTCCCATTTCTAATTGTTAAAACCCCGTGTTGATCGTTTCGTTACAATTGGTTAGTAAATTCTCTCATTATTGATAATTAAAATTTGAAGATTTAGATTATGCTCCATGTTACTTACTTTTACCTACAAAATATTAGATCACTGTAGTACTTCATAGTTGAATTCTTTACTAGAACACTTCTCAAGGGATCGACCCCAACGCATCGTTTAGTTTATACATGATAGCGACCGTCTACACCTTGAATTATAAGAGGTGTGGTTGTGCGTTATTAGCAGCCACCTTTTTGGGCAATGCACTTTCATGTGTAAAGGAATAAGGAGTAGTTTGTGTTGGTCGGTGAGCCCTTGATGGCTCGTTGATCACTTTCTCCTTTTGCTTTTTCAATGGAGTAGGAGGGGGAGAGTTTCTATCGGATTCTGTATCCAAAGGAACCACCTGCTTTCTCTTACTTTTAGCCATAATTTGTAAGGCACAAACATTCAAACATCGAATTGGTGAAGGTTAGTTGAAATCAAACTCAATTGAAAGCACAGTTCAAGAATTATTCTAAGGCTTTTCTAATAGAAAGGCGATGCGCCTAACAGTGCAAAATGAAAAGAAACAGGCATGAAGGGCGATGTCCACTCCCACTTGGTGATGCACCGAGTGGGTTTTGGCATACTAAGACAAGTCTGCTGAATAGAACAGTACCCAAGGTCACATATTCTCTCAAGAAGGTTAGATGGGGCTTATTCAGCTATTCACCTAACTGCCTTAGCAAGCTAAGAAAATCCTGCCGAACAGGTGGTAATCAGCCCAATGCCTATTTTCACAGTTTAAACAAACATATGCAACAATATCTAGTTGTCCATCAACTTTACAATAAACCCACATGCGTTTTTATCCATGTGTACTCAGATTTCCCCCGATTACCACAAAGTATTACTCGAATCGACAATTTTTTCTTAAGAAAGTTGTCACTCTATCTATCATTGGGAAAAATCATGCAATCGGTTCAACACTTGGCTAATCAGAGTTGACCCATATAGAATTCAACAAAGACCCAACAATATTTATCATTCAATTTCAATAAATAGCCAACATATTCAATTTTAATAGTTTAGGCGCAAACACAAGCAATCATCTCATGCGAATTGTTTAATACGATCATTCTACCACTACCCAATGATATCAACTAACAACATGCATTACATGGCCTATTTCCCATACACAAAATATGCTTTTAAGGTCAAATCTCAAGACAGAAGTCGAACATCAACCTCAAAGATAAGTAAAAATTAAAAAATGAGAGAGGTTAGGGCTTGGGCCGATTAATCAAGAAAGCTAATACACTCCGCATACTCAATAATCACACAATAAGGGTACACACACACTCAAATATGTTATTGCAAGTGAACCAAAAGAAAGGATTTCAGAGACGGCAAAGGGTTTTCTTTTTGAAAATAAAAAGACCCTTGGCCTTTTTATATCAGGCACAATCGGCGGTCACAACTAACATCTCCGAGTGAGTTTGGTGGATCGCTAACTAGAGTTGAAGCTCCCTGAATAGGCCTGAACTAGTACCAAACGTGAAGGCTAATTTGGTGAACCCGATTGAGTCTACGTTGTGTACTTTTGTGGATCGCCTTATGGAGCTCAAATCACCTAAATTGACAGTACACTTTCTTAAATTTTCTAGCGCAGAAGGCAGAGAAGAATGAGTCCGCACAACCCATTCGGTGGATCACCGTTATAGTTTTGGCATTGCCTATTTTTTCCCTCCCAACTCTTTGACTTCTTTTCAACCTGCACTCACAACACATGTATTTGAGAGCAACAAAATAAAAGTAATGACTTGAGTTTCTTCCCAATAAGTTTCTTATTTAATATCGTGGCACGACAGAGTTCTCACTTCCTCAACATTAATTTTTGGGATTCCGGACGGTGTAACTAGGCAACCTTCCCTTTTACCTCAGATTGAGATAGATGGAGATCTGGCACATCTAAGTTTCCAAATGTTTGATAGACACCGAATGAGAGGTCACCATTTGAGATTAGGTGGAGAAGTCATTTTTCAATTCCTTTAACACCTTGTCGGATCCTTCCACCTTGTTGAAAATCCTTGTATGAATTTCCTCTGTTCGATTCCCTTCCGGACCAGCTTGTTCTTTTGGTCTTGGATGATCATGGGGAGGAATATATCTATCTTTTTTAACCTCCCTATCTCTACAATTTCTACATCTCTAATCATTCCAACAACTATATCGCTCCTTGTTCCAACCTTGGTTCCCACCTTGTTGTTGGTAGTTTGGGTGAGAACCCCCCATTTGATTTCCCAAGTACTGAACTTAATCATTGTATAATACCTCAAACTTTGCATATTTCGGTCATTGCTCACTACTTTTTCCAACCGCATTCACTGACTTCACACCACCTCCTATGACATGTTTAGACAACAAATCGAGTTGGGTCATCATTTTGGCCATATTTTCATCTAGTTCATTGTCCTTCCCAACTTTTTCTTTGCCCATGCATAGTTATTGAGTAGACAACAAGTCCTCTCGAGTATGCCATGCTCAATTGACCTTGGTCATATCATCTCACAACAATGTTGCCACTTCATACGGCTGTCTCATTAATCCTCCTTGGACCAACAAATAAGTCACACCTTCATTGACTAAATCAAGGCTGCAATTGAAGTATTGCAGCAGAAAATTGTCCAGAACGCCATGTGTTGGACATTGCTAGAGTAATTTCTTCAACCGCAACCATGTTTTATGTAGAGGTTCACCTTCAAATCTTTTGAAATTTTGGATTTTGGTTCAAACTTTAAGCATCTTATGGGGGGAAAGAATCTCTCAAAGAAAGCTTCAGTCAACTCATCCTAAGAAGTCATACAATCATTTGGCAATTCTGTCAACCATCTTGTAGCTTCACCCGTCAAAGAGAACGGGAATAACCTCAACCTCATGGATTCTTGTGAGATGTTTTTGAACACAAACGGCCCACAAACTTCCATAATATTCCGAAAGTGTTCATGGGAATCCTCATGAGCTAAACCCCTGAACATTCCTCTTAGTTGGAGCAATTGTAGCATGGTTTCGGTAACATGAAGTACTGCCCTCTCAGCTGTGGGAGGTATTCAGATGGCTCCCATGTTTTGAGTGATGTTCACATGCATATTACTCAAATCATCGATGTTGTCGTTTTTCCCATAGTGACTACATTGTCACTACCGTGGTCACTCAGGTTTCTAACCTGCAAATCAACAAACAACAACACCAAACAACAAATCTACTACAACTAAAAAAATTTACAAAACTAATTTCTCAAATAAAATTTCCTGCAATATTTCCCCGGCAGAGGTGCCATTTTTGATAACGCTCAAACTACTCTTCAAAAAAATTTAAAGAATAAGCAGTCGTTGTCAATAAAATACCCAACTAATAGTCGGGATCGAATATCAACTAATAGTCGGGATCGAATATCACTGAGAATTATACAAGGAAAGGAATTCTATCAAGAACTTTGAAATGTAAATTTATTCATTTGTAGTAATAAAACAAATGGGTGGATGATTCCACTAAAGTTAATAAAAAGGATTCGGTCATCAAAAGTCACAATTAAGCTAAGATTTTAGAAATTCAAATAAGTAAGAAATAATCTAGGGGTGCGGGGATTAGAAATTAATGTCCCAAAGGGTTAATTCTATTGCTCTATAGTGATGAACATTCATGGATTGACTGGGTCATCTTCAATAACACTAATCTTCTTTCGATCTCAAAGCTTCATATTATAGAATCTCCTTTCGGTCTCATCTTTGTGCTATACTAGACGATCCAATACCTTACGCTATTCTCTCTTTCGATGCAGCAATAGGACAAATAGATCCGATCCATAACCTCTATTTTCAAGCAAGTTACAAACATCAAACATAAATTGCAAGTATCAGACTAATTATTCACTCCAATCAAGCTCTTTCGAGCATCAATCAGAGATCGGAAGTAGATATTAAATTTGCAACCTTAACCCATAAGTTAACCCCATGCTAATTAGTCCAAATCCATATACGAACTTCAGCAAAATAGAGCATAACACAATAGCCACTACATTTAATCAATACTCAACCCCATGAGCAAAGAAATTATACCTTCTATGAAAGTAGCCATGGGTAGCATAAACTTAAGCAATAACAAGAAAACCAACTTTGAATTAAACTTCAATTTATCACTTTCAAGAGCAAAAGATGAAAAAACCCCAAAGACTAAAATTGTTCAGCACAAAGTAAGGTGTTTCTCGCTCTATTGTCTAGAATCAGAATTTTCAGAACTCCCTTCTTTGTTTTGCCTTTGGGCTATTTATAGTTTTCCTAAAGTTTTGCAGAAAACTCAAAGCGTGACCCATCATGCGACGTTAGTTGAGCTCGTCGATCACGATAGGTGGATCCCCCACTACTCCTTAGCTCACCTTTCTCTTGATCTAGGCTTTAGGTGTTTGAACCTCAGTCAGTGAGCTTCTTCGAGTCTGCCTTTCACATTCGTTGAACGCCAACTACCACCTTTGTCTGCCTTTCAAGCCTTCAATTTATCTCCTTGTACTATCGGCTTCAGCTATGGTCAATATGTTCGCCTTTCTCTTTCAGCGTGTCACCTTTTTGTTTAGAGTTCACCGGCCTACCTAAATTTAATAAAGTGTTGTGCACTGTCAATTTAGGCAAGGTCATACGCATTAGGTGATTCACCTATATTATTTGGCAATCAACAATGTGGAGTTTAAACTTTTTGCCATTCTTTCAAGATTCATCCTTGCCTCTTCCTTTAGCCTTCATAGCTGCAAATAATCAAAATATCATTAGAATATGACATAATTAGGCATTAATGACAACAATAATGGTGCTAAATAGGCTTCAAATGAGTGTAAATCTACCGTTCATCAATGCATTCCTTGGAAAACACATGTTTGATGGATTTTAAGCCAAAAGGCACTGAAGCACACCAGTGATAGAAGTGGCAACCCGTAGAAGCCAAAATGCATTTCACTGGTTAAACACCGACTTGAATGGAGCAATGCTACCTCAATACTAGTGTGCAATTAGTGTGGTACAATGACGGATAAATGTTCATCAATCCTACAAGAAATGCACCTATTAGAATTGAAGGTTGATGTGAGGAGGTGGCTGGAGCTCCGCTATCTGTAATTTGTGTCTAGTCGGGCCAGCGCAAGTCTAAAGGACGGTAGCCAAATGGCAAAATGTAATTTTGTGAAATATTGATTCCTTTGTAACGTTACAAGGATAAAATATGGATTTTTAAAATTATTTACCATTATCTTCTTTCCAATTAGGGAAACAAACATATGTTGTGTAATTGGATAATATAGAATTCATTGAGTAGATAGAAAAGTAGTGAAGAACTTTCTGGGTTGTAATGGAAGAAACCTCATCTTTGTGTCAATCCAAGTATGGAATTAATGTTTTGCTTATCAAATTAGCTTGGAATGGATCTTTCTTTTATGGGTATTCTCTTTATTAAACTTTTATGAGTAGCTAAACCCTTATCTAGGGGTGTGTGTGCTGTGTGAGGGTGTAAAATCCCGAATGGATATTGATTAATCATCTCTAATATTGATTTTATTGAATTGATGTATTGTTATCTTGGTGTTTTAATCTAAAATCAATGGTTGCGAATATTGGTTGAGCTCTCTAACACCATTTTGACATGGGAATGATTAATGGAGTTGGGTAAAACACAATAGTTAGGACTTGATGAAATTACTCGATAGATTTGAGCCAGGGATGCAATAATTTGAGTAGTTTCACATTTAATGATATAAGCTAGGAATAGTCTATCTACTAAAGCATTGTTTGTTGTTTTATTTGAAAGGGTCTTGGAGTTCAGAAGAGTCCAAGTGACATGTGCTTGAGATTTTGGGAGAATATCAAACGTAGCCTAGACCAAACACTATCCATCTGTCAGTCAATGTTATTCAGCTAATCTTTGCCTATTCGAGTTGAAATCCTAATGACCATGCACACACCCCTAGTCTTTCCCAACATATTTAGATCTCATTTTATGTTGATTCCCTATTTTGTTGCTTAATCTTATTGACATTTAGTTGTCAGATACACCCCTCCTCCCCTTTTTATATGTATATTCTTGTTGAGAACAAAATTTGCTATCTTGTTTGAGTGGTGAAACCAACTGAAGAAGAGTCTTATGTACCAATCCTTATGGTTCAACCTCAAGCTTATAAGTTGGATATTTCTTTTGAATTATACTATCTTATCCCTGAAATATGGGACATAGTTGAGTGTGTATTAGCACCCAAACCAATAGAACATCCTAAGAAAAAGACACACATTATAGAGCTAATGAAAGTATCAAAATTCTATTCTGAGGTTCATAGTGACATTCACTTAAGTCACTTATTTCAACATAAAAGTTTCCAGAACTTTAAAACTTCCAAAAATCTCCACTTTTCGATCAAGCTTCAAATCTAACATCATAAACTAATCAAACATAACTCGACGAAACTCTTTGGAGGGGTAAAATAGTAATTTTCTATAAAATTTTAAAAATGATCTTCATGGTCATTACACTATCCTTGTTCCAACCTTAATTTCAACCATGCCTTTCAAAGGTGGGATGAGACCCCCCCCCCCCCATTTGTTTTGATAAAAATTGCACCTTTTCATTGTAGAATGCACCAAATTTCTCATCTTCATAACTTTGACTCCCATTTGTAACAACAACATTATAATTTTTTGGACTAGCTCTATAACATTCTTATTTTAGAGGTCCATTCGTGTCATCATCTTTGGCATATTCACGTCCCTCTCCTCATCTTTCAACCTTTGCTTCTTAGAACGAGGAGAGGATGAAGGAGCATCCATTTGAACTTCGGTCTCCCTAGTGTACAAAGCACAATTTGTTTTCACCATCATATCAAGCACAGAGGAGGCAATGCCAAATATTTGATTCATGAGAGTTCCTCCAACAAGATTATCAGCCGCAACCTTATTCATTTGATCAATTGTATGGTAAATTTTTTGCAAAAGCACATCTTTCAGTGGACCGTGAGTCAGAAATTGAAGAAACTTTTTCTTGAAGTGAAGCCAAGTTTTGAGTAGAGGTTCACCACAATTTTGGTGGAAGTTGGGTATCTCATCCTAGAGTTGCAACATCCGAGAAGGTGGGAACAATTTGTAACACCCCGGGTGTTTAAGGTGTCCTTCATCCCATTTCGGAAGCTTACAAGCCAAAATTTGATAAATTGATTGTAATACCATGACCGATTAAAAAATATTTGATTCAAATTGGAATTTGATAAATATATGTTTTAGTTTCTTCTTAAATTTATTTAAATATTTATGAAAAATTCTTTAGGTACAATATAATTGTGCATCTATTATTTTACTTGATTCTTATAATTTATTAGGATGTTAGTGGAGATAGTATGTATCGATAGGTTGAAAACTTATTACATAAGATAGAGTTTATTCAAAATAATTTTCTAATAATAGTGATATATTAAAAAATTATATTTTTTTTTCCACGAAATTGTGCAGTACCCGAGTATATGAGTAATGAGATATGCAAGAATGTGGTGTTGACACCTCACTTCCACGTGAAATGAGGTAGTGCAGCTTGATGGATTTGTATTTTAATCAAATGACTTTTAAAAAAAAAAAGAATTTAAGAGTAAATAAATATAGTAATTTTCAATAGAATTATGTCGCCCAAAAACACTACTATTATATACACATATATATATTTTTTATCCAACAAAAACCTTCGTTCTTATTGATTGTTGAGATTTCATTTCTAGTCACTAAATAGTTTCTACTTATATTAGCTGCATACATAAGATATGTAGTCGCACGGTGAAGTGATTTTATGAAAGGAAAATATTTTGATGCTATATTTGATTAGCGAAAGAAAGTTCATTATCTACATCAAGTTATTCAAGCTTGAATTTAAGGTATATGAAGGCTTTTTTCATTCTTCTTTTTGGCAGGATTCGTTAAGGTTCATGATTTTCGAGTCTAGAGAAGTATAAAAGAGTCGGTTGTTAGATGTCTATAAATGGTTATTAGTGTTAATCTTGGTAAAAACTCCTATTCGTTGGTCTTGGTCTCATGTCATGTTGGTGAGTAGGAGGTGCTTGTATATATTATTGTGACTATCGGATTATAGTGAATATTGGATTAATCATGATGTTATGGTTGTGGTACAGAGAAGGTATGACTACCTACGGGTTACTTCTGGGTTGTTATTTTGTATATATAACAATTATGTTTTTATAGATATCATGGTGACCTCAACAACCCAAACATGACTTTTGTGATAGCTAGTTGTTTTTTTTTATTAAAGATTGGGAGTAGTTATTTTCTTTGTTAGCTTTTAGATATTATGGTGGCCTCGATTGCACAAAAAATATTTGTGTGCTAAATGATTAATGCTTTATATGAAATGTTGTGTTAGCTAAGATTGTTGATTTTGCATGATGTTTGTATTGTTTATCTACATATATACATATGGTGCATATGCATCATATTTCATGCTTTTGAGGCTAGGATCGGAGTGTTTGCCTACACCATATGCATTTCATGTCCTTTAGAGGATAGGATCAGGGTGTTCGCCAACACCACATGCATTGGATCGAGGTGTTCGCCCAAACCACATGCATGTGATGTCTTTTGAGTCTAGGATTGAGGTGTTCACCTACATCACATGCATTTCATGCCGTTTCAGGTTGGGATCAAGATGATCACCTACACCACATGCATTCCCTTGAGTCTATGGATTGGGGTGTTCGCCTACACCATAAGGCATATCATAATATTCTGTACTATGGATGGAGTTCTTGTTGTTGTTAGTTGAGTATGAAATCTTTGAGGTTTGGTATGTTTTTGGTACTGTGGCAAAGTAAGATGGGGCAGAAACAGGTAGAATTTGATGCAAGTTATTGGCAACATGTTGTTATTGTTGTGGTTTCTACAGATGGTAACCTAAATTGGGGCACGCTAAGATCATTTTTTTTGTTGTAGTTTGTTTTGTTATGATTGTGTTGTATTGCATGCATTATCATATGATTGTGGTTGGAATATATCGAGCTTATGGGGGCTAAGGTAGGTTGTTGTGTGATGATCAAAACTTATAGTTATTTATGTGTTTTGAGTCAGGAACCTGGGGAAGTGGATACAAGTTACATAGGTAGAGTTGTTTCAAGGAGCCGTTTATTTCTTGTAAATTAAGCTTGACTTATTGTGAATTGAGTTTTGATTAAGATATTTATATTATTCTTTCCCCTTACATATTCAATACAATATTTCATACTGACATCCCCATTGTTTGGGGGCTTCATTCATGCTTGTAGGTTTTAGATAACAATGATCCTTATATGTGTGGAAAAGTTCAAATGATGATTGGTACGCCCTGTTCTTTTTTTAGTTGCTAAGTCTAGAGTCTTATTTTGCTTTGCATGTTTGATGGGTACTTCCGGGCCCTATCCTGAATAGTTGTTAGCGGTTCTTCATCTTAGAAGCTTGAAAACATCTTTATGGATTTAGTAGTAATTTGTGGTCTAGTTGGACTTTTATTATACTTTTGTTATATTCAAGTTTTTTTCATTGTGTTTCTTTAGGTATGGCTGAGCCTTAATGGCCCATGTTTATTGTTATAGTTTGTTTCAATTACTTACTTAGTCAAGTAAGGCACTAGGTGCCGGTCAAGCTTTTCTAGATTTGGGGTGTTACAAAATCAATCAAGAAACGCAATAGTGAGTTCATCCCAAGATGTGATAATTTTGGTATTTCATTTAATAGAGTAGTAGCCTTTCCTATGAGGGAGAAAGGAAATAGTATCAATTAAATCGACTCTTGGCTTATGTTGGCAATGTTGAACGGACTGAACTAAACATATAAGTAAATTTTTTGAGATTACTATGTAGATTCAAATTAGCTTGCCCACCAAAAAGTTTTTTTATGTAAAGCAAATGTAACATTATTCTAGTTACATGGAAAATGGACTTTCCCACAGTTTGTGGCAAATATATAGCATTTGCTCGACCTTCATCCCCAAATTAATCCTAATTAGAAAACTTCCCCTTATAACTCGCAGTGTCACTCCCTTGAGCACTCATGTTTTTACCTATTGAGACCACAAAACAACAAAAAAGGTAAGAGTATACAATGACAAAAGACTACTACAATAAAACACTTTAATATGGGAATGTCTATTCTTGGCAACGGTGCAATTTTTTATAACACTCAACTACACATTTAAAATCAATGCACAACTGATCATTTGCAATATATAACTCAACTAAGAGTCGGGGTTGATTCCACAAGTAACGGTTGAATATAATTCACCTTACAATGTGCTTTATATCACTAAGAGGTTTATATGGTGGTAAAATTTACGCTTGAAAAGAACATGGGGGGGGGGGGGGCTTGAATAACAATTTGAACATAAAATCTGAATGATTTCTCAATTACTTCTATTAAAGAACTGCAAATCTTAAAACAATATTTTATCAAAAGTAGATGGAGACTTTTTAAGAGTAAGTTTGGGTATTGATAATTACTAAAATCAATTGAATGTCACATAGTAAGCTATATTAGAGGTAATAAATATAGCTATTTATCAGTCAACTATCATATATCATATGATTATTATCAAACCCCAACATGTAATTCATAAAAACCAATCTATTATTTTAATTAGCTAAACTATTTTTTGATTTAGCTATTAAATGAATCCAATCGAGTCATTATCAACTATCTCATCTCACTCTTACGCTCTTTCACAAGGAACATAAGAGATCTAAAGTAAATCAGGTTTGCAACCTCAAATTATAATAGAAAACATTAAGGAACATGTGAACCCAAATAAATTCCACATATTAGAAGCTATTCAACAATACCCTAATATAGATTAGTCATTCATATATTGAACATCCCAAAGAAAAAGGAATTAAGATACATGGTAGAAATCAAAGAAGACATACTAAAAATTTCATCCATAATAGTTTTTGAGTTGAATTCCTAAAGAAATGAATCTTCAAAAGCCTTCAATCATAAGAAGATTCCCAAATCTTCAAGTACAAACTTCTTCCCAATACTAAGGGTTTTCAAGAGAAGGTACTCACAATTTCAAAATATAAAACTTGTATTTCTCTCATTTCAAAAATCTATTTATACTTCCGAGAAATTCTTCACAAAAATACCCCTTAAGCCAACTTGGCGAGCTCGATCAAGCTTGTTGAATGAATCAGCAATACACAACTTTGCCTTTTCCTTCGCTGAATTGATTTGAAAAGTTAATCTCTTCCTTCAGGCTACTCTTCATTTCAATGATGTTTCAGACCTTCACCATGTTGGTTAGGTGATAAACTAACATCTTTATTCTACCAGAAAACTAAGGGGAGCTTGAGTGGCCTGGAGTGTTATCTTTTGAGATCTGAATTCATTTTGGTGATGCACCAAATTGAATTCTCAATGCTCGGTGTATTCTTGCCTACTTTCATACTTCTTTTTTGCTTCCCTCGATCTCATTCTACTACATAGTGTTCTTAGGCTCTCATTGCGGAAATATAATCATATTATGATTAAAAAGGGAAGAAAATGGACATTGAGGATATTAATTTTAATGAAAGAAAAGCTTTAAATGAGTCAGAAATCCGTGACTTACCACCTAGGCTCTGGTAGGATTTATGACTGTCTCGATTCTTTAGGATTCATTATTGGGGATTTCGAGTACTTTTGAGGCTACATCATAGTTGTGAGTGGTTTCTAGTACATCGAGTATTTCTCAAACCGTATTTGGGTTCGTAGTTCTTCAGAATAGTTCTTTGAAAAATTCAAAGTATGAAATTGGGTTTCTCGAGTGGACATGGCATAATTCTATATTTTTTCCTACTGAGTAAGATATAGTTAAGAGGTTTATCAGAAGCTTGACTTTACCACTCTTCTTAGCATCAGAGCACTTGATAGAAGCTGAGTCTAATTCCCTTTAGGTGGTTGATCATACAAGGACTATAGATGGTGCATGTCCTAAGACCTATAAGGGGGAAGGGGGTGGTAAGAGGCCCCATCATTGGCACAACTTTTATAGCATCTTATATTGAAACAAGTATCATCTTACTAGAAGTCATCATCACTCTCGACTGATCAGTCCCATTGAGGGGGAATCTCAGGTTGTACATAATTCTCAAATGGGTTGTGGTATTCGCGGTGGACAAAGTTCTTGTCTTGAATTATGGGGTTCTCATTTGGAGTTTTCAGGTAGAGGTAGCTACCATAGATCGTCATATCCTTCACATTAGACTCTAGCTTGCTTCGATTATAGTGAGCTTGGGGATTATTCAAGAGATTTCCCCAGGCATAAGTTGGTCGTCTAGATAGGGTCATCATTTGTTACTTTAGGGATTAAAGCGGCTAGGGTATGTTGTAATTTTGGGGACATTGTACATTGGTCAAGAAAGTGTCATCATCATGGGACCATTTCACAGTAGGCTCAATCAGTTGAGTCCCTTTTGGTTCTGGTACCTCCGATTAGATATTGTGCCCTTGTTATTGCAAGTGGTAGTGTGAATGCCCAGTTTGGGATTAATGTGATTACTAGAATAGGTAAAAGAATTTCTATCCTTTATCTCTTATGTTGTGCTGATTTTGGATTTTCATACATATATGTTTGTTTCCCTTGCTTTCTATCTTATACTTGTCTTGAATACTTTATTTGGAGTTATGCGTGTGTATTTATCTTCTACAGATAATTCTATAAGTAGTGGATCGGCTTTGTGTTGTTTCCATTTTAGGAGTAATGATTAACTCTCTTTTTATCTTTGAGCCTGGTGGCATTATTAGGATCCTCTAGTAAAACTATTAGATTTCTTCTCCTACCACCTTTATTGCATGCTATGAATATAGTTGGCTTTACCTTGATTATTGTTGATCCTTACTAGATAGATGGCTAGACTAGTGTTGACTGGTTTGTCTTTCATTTATGATATTCTAATTTGCTTGGCTTAGGAGGCTACGTTTGCTTTTAGCATTCTTCTGCTAGTAGGTGACAGATTAACCGTTAAGACAGTTGTGTGAAGGGAGGTTTAGCCTTCAATGGTTCTGCCTGTGTCCCACAACTACTATTTTTTGATAGATCATGCTCACACCTCTAATTCAAGTAATTTATTATGTCATTCATTGATAGTTTCTTAACTTCAGCCTTTATGGAAAGATGGAAAACTTTTGATAGAGGTTCACCTAAAGGATGGGGTCATAGAACATTTTAGAAGCAACTGCTATTTGATATGTTTGAGGGTGTGAGTTTAGCTTTCGATATTGTGATCAGCTTGTGTTGTTCATTGCAACAATTTTGGTTCAATTCATGACATTATTAATAGGTTGACTACGCTTATTAACCACCTACTTATTCAGTTTCCTTTAGATAAAGAGTTATTAGCTAAGACTTCTACTCAAGGGATGGTTCTGTAACACCTCGGAAGTGTAAAAGTAAATTTGAAGTTTGAAAGTTGTAGAGAAAATTCTGGTGCATTGGTTCACGAGTGCAATGTACGGGCCGTACATAGTTCCATAGCCTGTGGGAACCAGTCGTAGTAGGTACTTCAAGAACTCAGAAATTTCCATGTCTCAAGCATAACTTTATGAGCCAACAGTAAAGCTCGTAGATGGATTGACGAGTCATAGTTTTTCTCGTGGTATTGATATTTTAGAGAGTTGAAATATTGGTGCTTGGCTTCGATAACTGGATTACATGGGTTTACATGGGAATACAGCACCTAGTTAGATTGTCATATTTACCTTTCAATGATTTGGTGTTTCAGTAAATTGATTTATGACTGGCCAGTACGAGTCGTATAAAGAAGCACGGTCTATGCTTGGCAATCATGGTTCAAGGTCAGAGGAGAAAACCCTAAGTCTGAGACTCATTGTACGGGTGGTGGAAATGGGATGTGGAAAGGTTAATGGTTCATGAACCAATGCTGGTGGTTCTTTATCAGATACTTGAATTTCAGTATGTGGGACTCACGAGTGGACAGTGTGGTTTGTTGAGCTTAGTATGCACCGTAGATGTCCTCTCGTAGACGGCTTCGTCAGCTTTTAAGTTGGGCTATTTCAGTGTTTTCCCACCCCTTTTAAGCCTAAACCCTGATGATTTTACACTTAATTAACGTCTTTTTTGGTTTAGTTCAACCTAAATACTCTTATAATCATTCCAAAAACATAGAGCAATGATTTAAGAGGAGAAATCTAGGATTTCAAGCAATCTCTTAAAGATTCTTCATGAACCATGATCTTCCAAGTATGCAAGGCTATTAATAGTGTTAGACTAAGTTCTTCCTCACTCACTACATCTAAACTCAGTCACTAAAGAGTTAAATCTAGTGTTCTACCCAAAGGTGCATGTATTTTGAACTTGGGTTTACTTCTTATTCTAAGTTATGAATTTTTAATTAATGAGACTATTATATTTTATGCACTTTGATACTTGGGTTGTTGTTCATACTTATTTTATCACATGAACCCTATTTAATGAGTATTATTAAAAGCCTTTGTGAAACTATTTTCATGCATTGATTTCAAAATTAAAGTGAGTCCATATATATATATATATATTACCATTTGAGAAGAATTTTAATGAAACACTAATGGTTCCAAATGTATTATTTTGCATTGAGAAAAGTATGGATATTTTAAGTAGAGCATAAATAGTTTTCAAAAGAAGTTTCATCAAGTAAAGTAGAGATCAGTTTTCCCTATAGAGGACCTTTGCGTATTAACTCAGCAAAGATATTATATGAGAATTATTTCATGTTTTGGGAATAGTATAGAACACCGATTCAGGTTAGACTTAAGACAACTCAAATCACATAAACTACATTTCCAGTGCGGATAGGATCGTGTCGTTAATTTGGGTGACTCCTAACAAGCCTTGTTGGGGTCTTTCTGAGGGATCCATAAGTTTAGCTTTCGTCTCATGCTCTGGCAAGGCATATGGGAGTTCTAGCTACACGAGCAAGATGTTGTGTCATAACGAGGCTCATAATGATGGTTGTCATATCTCATTTTCCACTTTAATGATTTCACTTCATGTTCATGTTATACTTTCACTTAAGTTAATTTCAGTTACTATATTTACTTTAGTTATTTCTTTCTTTCAACTTTATTATATACCGTACATTCCATGTACTAATGTCACTCATCACTCAATCATTTCATGATGCAGATATAGATATACAAGATTATCAATAGACACTCCATTGAGGTCACTCATCTGTTAGTTGTTGGTGGAACCTCCTTGCTTTCAAAGGATTACAATATTTACATTTGGTAGTATTTTTGAGGTAATCATAGGTCTTATCCCGACACATATCGTCAGATAGTAGATTCTTAACAGATAGAAAGAGATCGAGGGTTATTTCAGATTTCTTCTCATATGTTTTGAATAATTCTATCATTTATACTCAATATTTTAAGACAATTATTAGATTTAGTTGATTGTTTTTAAAGCTCATGAGATTTCTTCTCTTGCTTTAGAGGCCAGATTCGTAGGAGCTTTTCGGATACTTACTTAGTTAATGGCTGCTTAGTCTAGCCGTCAGGGACCACAGTCAATAGCTCTAGTTCCCAAGAGTCTTCAGCAGTGACAAGGATAGAAAACTTCCTGAGGATGAATCCCCTAGCAGGGTTCAAGGTGGAAAAAGATCCCCAAAATTTCATTGATGATATGTGAAAACTTCTCAAGGCAATGCAAGCCATCGAGACTAAAGGAGTTGAACTTATTTCTATTATACTCAAGGACATGTAGAACGTCTAGTATGAGCAGCGGAAAGAAAGCCATTGTGATGATGCAGATGCAATTGTTTGGGATGAGTTCGAGAAGGCGTTCCTAGATCACTTCTTTCCCCAAGAGTTAAGAGAAGCTAAGGTAGAAGAGTATGTGAACTTCATACAAGGGAAATTGAGGTTAAATGAGTATGTTCATAAGTTTGTGCAACTATACCATAATGCTCCAGAGAAGGTATTAGGCATGAGCTTTAAAATAAGGAAGTTTTTGTCTGAGTTGAGCAAGCATGTGAATAAGAAGTGCAAATTTTCCCTATTGATCAATGACATGAACATATCGAGGCTCATGGTGTATGCCGACCTAGTTGAGGAAGACAAGATGAGGGAAAGGGAAGCGTACCATGATAAATAGATAAAGTTAGCAGGTCATGAGTCTAGTTAGTAAAGGAGTGGAAATGGTAATATGTCTTTCTTCAAGAAAATTTTATGTGAACCTGCTTAATCATTAGCTAGTGCACCTGCACAAGGAACAGAAATGATCAGAGGTTTAAGAATACTCAAAACTTAAGAGCTTAGGGTTCTCAGTTTTAGAGTACTATGTCACAAATATTTACTTGAAACCCACCTTGTGATAAGTGTGATAGGACACATATAGGGGAGTGTCGTGACAGGGAAATAAGGCCAAGTCTTCCTCAGCGGCTCCATTAGATAGGATTGCCCAAAAGGGTGCTATTTCAGGAACATGCGGGGGTACAAACTGTTTGTATGCCATGTCTAGTTGCCAAGATTAGGAGAACTTGCCAGACGTTGTCACTAGTATGCTTAAAGTATTTTCTCTTCATGTTTATACCTTTCTTGATTCAAGTGCAAATTTGTCATTTATGACTCCTTATGTTACCATGAAGTTTGGAACATGTCTCGAATGACTTCTTGAACCTTTCAATATATCTACACCATTTGGTGAGTCCATTCTAGCAAATAGAGTTTATCAAAATTGTACCATCTATATTCATCATAAAGATACCATAGTTGATCTAGTCGAATTAGATACGTAGTTTTTTATGTCATTAATAGGCATGGAGTTGTTACATGATTGCTATGCCTCAAAAAATTTTCAACTCGAGTAGTCAAGTCTCAGTTCCTAATGAGTCAGTCTTAGAGTTGAAAGATAGCCCAACAGTGCCTAAGGGTCATTTCATCTCATACCTTAAGGCCAACAAGTTACTCTCTGAGGGGTGTATCTACCACATAATCAGAGTTAAAGACTCTAGTGTTGAGAAACACCTCTTGAATCAGCTCTTATTGCAAATCCACTTATAGAAGTCTTTCCTGATGTTGTTCTCAGAGTCCCTCCTAACATAGAAATAGACTTTTGAATAAAAGTCCTTATCTACACCCAAACCATGTATATTCTGACATAGAAAATGGCTCCAGCTGAATTGAAAAAGTTAAAAAAGTAGTTGAGAGACCTTCTTGATAAGGGATTCATCCAACCAAGTGTCTCACCTTGGGTCTGTTCTTTCCATTGTGTAAAAAAGAATGATGGTTCCCTTGAGATATGTATTAACTAACGTCAGTTGGAAAAGGTCACCAAAAAGAATAAACACCCTCTCCCTAGAATCAATGACCTGTTTGACAAAATTTAGGGTACCACTTGCTTCACAAATATACACCTCACATCTGACTATCATTAGTTGAAATTGAGAGAAAGTGACATCCCGAAGATAGCCTTTAGGACCGATTATGGTCATTATAAGTTCCATTGCATGTCCTTTAGCTTGACTAATGCTCCATCAACATTCAAAGATCTCATGAATATAGTATTTAAATAGCATCTTGATATGTTTGTTACCGTGTTCATCGATGACATTTTCATCTACTCTAGAAATGAGAAAGATCATGCCAGTCATCTCAGAATAGTCCTCAAAGCTCTCAAGGATCAAGTGTTATTTGCCAAGTTTTTGAAGTGTGAATTTTTGTTTAAATATGTGGGGCTCTTAGGCCACATTGTGTCTGGTGAAGGTATTCGAGTTTATTCTTAGAAAATAGAGGCATTGCAAAGTTAGACAAGACCCATATCCCCAACTGACATAAGAAGTTTCTTGGGTTTATTGAGTTATTACAGAAGGTTTGTGGAAGGGTTTTCTTCCATTTCATCCCCATTGACTAAGTTAACTCTGAAGAAGGCCAAGTTTCAATGGTCTAAAGATTGTGAGAAATACTTTTAGGAATTTAAAAACTCGATTGACTACTGCTCTAGTGTTTACCCTACCAGAGGGTATAGAGGGTTTTGATTTCTACTTTGATGCATCCAGAGTTTGGCTTGGTTGTGTACACATGCAGCATGGTAAGGTTATAACGTATGCCTCTAGGAAGAAAAAAATCCACAAGAGGAGTTATCCAACTCATGTTCTTGAGTTAGAAACAATGGTGTTGGCTCTAAAGATATGACATCATTACCTTTACAGCGTGCATGTAGATGTGTTCACTGACCACATGCGTTGAATCTTACACAAAAACTATGGCTAGATCTTCTTAAGGACTATGATATGAGTATCCTCTATCACCCAAGTAAGGCTAATGTTTTTGCTGATGCTTTTAGTGTATTATCCACCAGGAATACAACACATGTTGAGGAAGGGAAGAAAGAGTTGGTGAAGGAAGAGCACAAACTTGTGCATTTGGGAGTTCACCTGGTAGACTATAATGAAGGGTGTTTAATGGGGTTGAATAATACTTGGTGGTGGAATTGAAGGAAAATTAGGATAAAGACCCTATCCTACTGGAGTTGAAAGAAAATGTTCATAAGTAGAAGGTGATAGATTTTGAACAAGGGGGGGATATTGTGTTTAGGTGTATAAGTAGGAATTGTTTTCCAAGTGTTGATGATCTCCAAGATAAGATCCTTGAAGAGGACCACCATTCCAGACATTTGATTAATCCAGGTTCCACCAAGATGTACCATGACTTGAGAGAAATCTATTGGTGGAAAGACATGAAAAGATGCATTGAATATTTTGTTGCTAAGTGCCTAAATTTCTAACAGGTAAAGGTTGTGCACCAGAGGCCATGTGGAGTGGCTCAGAACATAACCCTTCCAGAGTTGAAATGGGAGATGATCAACATGTACTTTATTATTGTCTTGTCATGATCTCAACGGCAACATGATTCAATTTGGGTGATTGTAGATTGAATGACTAAATCAGCACATTTTTTACCCATAAAGACTACGGATTCAGCAGATGAGTATGCAATATTGAACATCCATGAGGTAGTTCATCTTCATAGAGTCCCATTGTCCATCATTTCAAATAGGGGTGCTCAGGTAACAATCCACTTTTGGAAGTAATTTCAGAAAAATTTAAGTTCAAAGGTAAATCTTAGTACCACTTTTCATCCTCAGAATGATGGTCAAGTAGAGCGTACAATTTAGACTCTTAAGGATATGTTGAGACCTTGTATCATTGACTTCAAGGGGAATTGAGATGACCACTTGCCTCTCATAGAGTTTGCGTACAATAAAAGTTACCTCTCCAACATTTAGATGGCACCTTATGAGGCTCTTCATGGACAAAGGTGTATATCTCTAATTTATTGGTTTGAAGTTGGTGAAGCTTAGTTGATCGGGCTAGACTTGGTTAATCAGTCTATGGAGAATGTGAAAATTATCCAAGACAGGTTGAAAATAGCACTGAGTCGTCAAAAGTGGTATAAAGATGTTAGAAGAAGAGATTTGGAATTTAAAGTAGATGATTGGGTCTATTTGAATGTCTCACCCATGATGGGTGTTATGAGGTTTGGGAATAAAGGGAAGCTGAGTCCCCAATATATTGGTCTCTACCAAATATCAAAGAGGTTAGGTAATGTAACCTATGAGCTAGAGCTACCATTAGAGTTTGTGGTTGTTCATCGGGTGGTTCATATCTCTATGCTTAAGAAGTTCTTGGACGATCCTTCTCTAATTATGCCTACAGAGAATATTGGTGTGAAAGGCAGTATGTCCTTAGAAGAGATTTTATTCCATATTCATGAGTGTCAGGGTCACAAGTTGAGGACCTAAGAGGTTGCATTACTCAATGTTCTATGGAGAAATCAATTTGTTGAATAAGCTACATGGGAAGCTAGAGAGGATATGAAATCAAGGTACCCCCATCTATTCTCCTCTAATTCAGTTTCGGCCCAAGTTATTATATCCTCCTAAGTGTTCTTTTGAATTCATACGTTTCAACCATTCTCATGTTTTCTATATGTATGCATAATCATGAAATCAGTTCTTACTTCATGTATTAGCCTAGAGTCAGTCACTCTCTTAGATATATGTGTTTTTATGTCCATTTGCATTCATGTTGGGCTATTAGATCTTTTCCCACTCTTTAATGTGTAGTTGAATCTCATTCAAGGACAAATATTTCCAAGGGGGAGATATTGTAACATCTCGAAAGTGTAAAGGTTAGTTGCAAGTTGTAATGTTGAAGATCATTTCTTGTGCACTACTTCAGTAGTGCAATGTATTGATTGTACATAGTTCCACGGACTGTGAGAACCAGTCATGGTTGGTAGTTTAGGAAATCAAACATTTCCAACTCTCAGGCATCACTTTAAGAACCAATTATACGACTCTTACATGGATTGACAAGGCATACGTTATCTCATGGTATAGATCTTTCAGAACGTTGAAATATTGGTTCTTCGCTTGTATGACTAGGGTATACGAGTCATACACGGGAATACAACTTGTGGTTAGTCTATCGTACTTACCCTTTAAAGGTTTTTTGTGCTTCACTAAATGGGCTTACGACTGGCTAGTTTACAGTCTATACTTGGCAATCGTGGTTCAAGGCCTGAGGACCCATGCCTACGGATGAGACTCAGTATACGAGGGTTGGACATGGGTCATGTAAAGATTTATGGGTGGTAGGCTACGGATCGTGGTTCCTTGTTAGAGACTTGACTATATGCATATGGAACCCACAAGTGGACAGTACGATCCGTTTAAGTTAGTACGGATCGTAGATGTCCTCTCGTAGATGGTTTTATCATCTTTTAAGTGGGGCTATTTTAGTCTTTTTCCAACCCATCTACTCAAAAAGACCAATGATTCTATACCTAATTAAGGTTTTTTCAATTATGATCGACCCTAATACTCTCATAATCATTCCCAAGACTTAGAGCAATGATTCAAAAGGAGAAATCTAAGGTTTCAAGCATCTTCTTCAAGTTTTATTAAGAACCTTGATCTTCAAGGTATGTAAGGCTATTAATTGTGTGTGACTATGTTATCCTAATGCCCTACATCCAAACTCAATCAGTAAAGAGTTAAATCTATGGTTCTACCTTAAGTTCCATGAATTTAGAACTCTGCTTTACTTCTCATTCTAAGTTCTGATTTCTTAATTATTGAGACTAAAATATTTTATGCACTTTGATGCTTGGGTTGTTGTTCGTGCTTATTTTATCACATTAATCCCTTATTTCATAATGAAAGTGAGTCCATATATATTTATTAAGTATCATTTGAGAAGAGTTTCAAAGAAACTCTAATGGTTTTAAATGTATTATTTTGCATTAAGAAAAGTATAGCTATTTCAAGAAGAGCACATTAGTTTTTAAAAGACGTTTGAACGAGTAACTAGAGGTCAGTTTTTCCTAAAGAGGACCTTTGAGTATTAACTCAACATATGTATTTATGAGCATTATTGCATATTTTGAGATTAGTACAGAGCACCTATTTGAATACGAGTTGAGACAACTTAAACCCCATAAAATGTGGCACCAGTGTAGATAGGATCATGTCGTTAATTGGCGTGACTCCTCATCATCCTTTTTGAGGGCTTTTTGATGGATCCATAAGTTTTGTTTTCAGCCTAGGCTCCAGCAAGGTATGGACAGTTCTAACAACATGGGCAAGACGTTGTATCATCACAGGGCTCATAGTGATAGTTGTCGGTTAAAGAAACTCAGCAACAAAATAAAGTATTATACTTTAATGCTTTGCTATTATTGCATATCTCATTTGCAGATTTAATGATTTTACTTCATGTTCGTGCTTTACTTTTTGTGAAGGTACTTTCAGTTACTACATACATGTATCCAGGATCATCAATAGGCGCTCCATTGAGATCACTTGTTCGTTATTTGTTGGTGAGACCTCCTTGATCTTAGAGGTCTCTCTTTATGTATAGTTTTATTTTTGTGGTAGTCGTGTCTTATCTTGACACCTATCATCAAACAATAGAGGCTTCATAGATAGATAGAGTTAGAGAGTTATATCAGATTTCTTCTCATATATTTTGAATAATTATATCATTTATACTAAGTATTTTATGATAGTTAAAAAGATTTAGTTAATCGTTTTAAAAGCTCATAATTTAAGTTCTCATATGCATGAGTCTAGTCTTCTACTATGTAGTCATCTGGCTGAGTGTTCTCTTGGAAACTAGCAATGGTTTGTGAGTGCCAGTCGCATCCAAGATATAGGCTCAAGGCATGACAGGTTCGTCGGCACATGCCATTAACCTTCATCACTTTAGATTTGGATTTGCATCTTGCATAAGGTTCCTAGAAGTTCCTTAAACATAATACATATATGTGAGTTGGGCATAAGGAAGCTTCTAACCTGTGGATTGATGGTCCTTGGAGAAGCTTGTTCAGCTTTGGGTGGTTGTGATTCGGACTTATATGGTTCGTTTCAAGAGTCACTGGTACTGGTTTGTGGTGGGCACGAATTGCATTTATTAACCTTTCCATTTCGGTGTCTACGTGAGGTATATTATTCCTTCAAGGATGCAGTAGTGTGATATTTGATCAAGATTCATATAATGCCGTGGAGATTCGGTGTGGCTCAGGACAAGTAGGAGATTTATGGTAACCAAGGATTTTAGAGTTAGAGCTCGAGGTTGAGGAACTGACACATAAGTCTTCTTAGATTCATCCTTGGCATATGTTCACTCACTTTTAGTTGTGTCTATGTGGTAAGGGTATATTTTAGACAATCTCTGTGAATTTTTATAAAGTTAGGTTGAGTTGGATGGGAGTTGGCATCAAAGGAGAGGCTGGTGGTTAGTTTTGTGTTTTGGAATGAAAGAGCTAAACTTAATGGGCATTCTTCTAACATAAGTTCTTTGGTGGGGTTGTTCAATTGGAAGGGGTACTTGGGGAGTCCTATAGGGCATGCGAGTTTTGAAATGAAAGAATTAAACTTAACAGGCATTCTTCTAACATAAGTTCTTTGGTGGCATTGTTCAATTGGAAGGGGTACCTGGGGAGTCCTACAGGGCATGCAAACCCAGTACTCTCATCCTTTCTAGCCTTTAGGCATCTTCTATTCTTTGACTTGCAAGGATGAAAGCCCTATTAGTATAGATGTTGTATTGACACTTGAGGTCATGAATGTCTTTTCGTACACTTAAAGATTTTCAATTGATGCCACAAGTAATTTATGACTTGTTAAGACTATCGATTTGATCTGCGGCCAAATCATTTAGTTTATATGCAAGTTTCCTTGTTTTGACTTCAGTCAAAACTTTAGGTAAACAACACCAGCGATGGTATGTGACATCAGCTGGCTTCACTTCTCGGAGCTTGATCACTCCAAGAATCTCACATTAATGGATTCTTATCTATTTTTGCAGAGCAGGTAGGTCCATTTGACCTCTGCTCTTTTGGAACCTTTCCGCTAAAGCGACATCACTCCAAAGACTCCTGGTCCACTGGAAGAGGATTGTTGAATGTTTTTTCTCTTAACTCTTTCATTTTTATGAAGGAAACAAGAACATTGTGAGTCTGGTGTTGGATGTTTTTTGTGGGATTTATGTTGTTTGAGCTAGAAATAGTTAGGATTGTTGTTAGGGTTATTAATCTCTCTTCGAAACTCATAAATTATTTTTAATTTCTCCGATCTTTTCTTGAAATGAGTGTTCTTGAGATTATATTATTTTGGGTTGTTTTAAGCTTTATTTAGACTCAGATTGTGCCCAACTTGGGTTCCTTTAGTTTTTTAGGACCTATTGTCAAAGTCAATTGCGTTATTTTGTGCTTGGGTCCTATAGGCCCATTGTTGACCCAATTTTGGGCATGGTGTTCTTTATTGCAACATGTATGCTATTTTATTTGTAATATGCATAGTTTATGATATTGATAGCGACATGGAATTCTAAGGATGTAAATTGAAGATGAGTAACTTTTGGACGGTTCGAGGTTATAGTTTGGCCTCTATGTAGGCTATGGTTTACTTTTTTTCAGAATGTGCTCCATGATAAACTATTTAGCATTATTTTCTTATTCCCATTTTCTTCACTCTTGCAGGAGCCATAGTCTAGCATTGTATTGCAGAATCCTTAGCTAGGTGGGCAGTTCTTTCCTTATAGCTTAGCCTAGTGTTGATAACATCTTTGGATTTATCATTTAAGGCTTTAGAATGATTTTTGTATATGTGTACCTTAGAATTAGTTATTAAACATCATTTAGTTAACATAGTGGCTTCTTATTGTAACTACTATAGATTCTTACCCCTCTGTAATGTGTGGATCTTGGTTTGCTTTAATATTCTAGGGATTCACCTAGAATAGACCGTTAGTTTAAACTAGGGTCCTTTTATGATTTAGGTTATGTGATGTTAGTTGCTAGCTATAATTGTAGGGTTGTGTAAGCTGTTCTTAGTATTTATTTGAGTAGTACCTTGGGGTAAAAGTAAAAATTCTTGGCTTACCCTTCTGGTTATGTGATTTCTCATATTTCCCTTCTTTTCCTGACCTATTAGGCTCATAAAATGCTTATGGTAATGCTATTCGGTGTATTCATGGGCCGAAGAACTTGGTTGCAAACCAATTTGATTCTATGTTAGTTTTCTGTAATCTAGGAGCAAGGTGATTCCGTTTCTTTTTATTTCGGTGCTTAAATACTATTATTTGCATGCTAGTGATAACATGCACTCTATTGATACTCACTTACACATGTTTTGTGGTATGATCCTTGTGAATGCATTTATTTCTACTACCATAATGAAAAGGCTTTATTTTGTACTTTTTACTCTTAAACTGATTTTAATAGGAGTCTACAATCTCTTTTACTCTAGATAAATTGATTCTATAGACAAAGATACATCGAGGATTCCCTTAGTACCTACTTGATCAGTCGATGAGGATTCTTACCTTTTTTACTCTATTTTATATGTTGTTAATCATATGTATCTCAGGTATCATGATAGAGTACATTGAGATTGTTTGATTGTAGAAGACCCAGGGTCCGAACTGGGTAGTATATACAAATCTCCCAAGCACCCTACGGGTCCTTCCATCTATGTGCCACATTGAATAAGAGGAGGTATGTACCCATGGGTCCTACCTTGCTTGTCGGGGGCTAAATGTAGGTGTATATACTCATTTATAAGGTACTTGGCACTGAAGGCATAACAAATTTTCCTTGCATGCGTGCATTCGTTCATTCATATGCATTGTCTTTTACTAGTATGATTGGTTGTTGTTTGCACCTACTGGTCTTACGGGGGCCTATTGGGCAATATTTGTTGATGTGTATCTTTCAGGCTGATGGTGGTGTAGTTAGGTTATTGATCATGCTTGTGTAGTTTGTGACATGGTGACAGTTGGATTATATGATTCAATTAGGTTCATCCCTTGATTTCTTTTTCATTTGTACCTTCAAACTTGAATGGGATTGGTTTGGTCTATTGACTATTACCTTATTTTATAGATGGATATTGATAGTACTTCCTTGTTAATTAGTTGACTTCCGTAATAGAATTTTGTTGTAGTTAGGTTGTTAGAACATCACCTCCAGGCATGTACCTCTGCCCAATTACTTGTATCTTATATCATATATCCCTTTATCTTTGCTTGCCTTTATTGCATGTTATCTATTCTTTGGTTGCATGTTGTCTATATTCCTTCTTTACCTATTATTTATACTTGCTTTTTCTTAGGAAATTATACTGAGCACGACATGTTTGGTACACATACTACACTTATTTACCCTATAGATCACCGTACGAGTCATCACAATTGACTTGTGTATCTTGAGGATCATCTTCGGATTAGAGACCTTGGGGTGAGCTCTTGGAATTTGAAGTGGTCCTTCTCCTTCTTTTTTAGCTGAACTGGTCTACGTTTTGTGTTTGGAGATGGTGTTATATATTTGTGCTTACCATATAATCCTATTGTAATTAGTAGCTCGAGTATGGACTAATTAAATGTCTTGGGGGTGTCTTATGTATATCCTGATTCTCATTCTTTCTTTTATTTTTGAAATTTGTTCTTTACTTTCTGCATTCTTCTCTTCTGCGTGATAGCCAATTATATTTCAAGGCTATAGGTGTGGCTTAGCTACTGGTGATATGTTAGTATGTTCCATCATGACCTTAGATTATGAGTTGTGACAAAGTGGGAGAAATATTTAGCATCGAGTGAATAAGGGTTCTAGATAACATAAGTTCCAAAAATGTATATACTACTAGAAATCATGGCTATTGAAATAGTTTTTGCGCAACAATTATTTAACCATTGCAATAGAGTATCTAATCTTATGGTTATATACTTGTTGCTATAGATGCTCTATTGCAATAGTTATTCAACCATGTTTATAGTTAACCTAGGGGAACGATTTATTTGCTACAATTACATATCAAGTCCTATATATGTTCTATCGCAACAGTTGTCTATTCTCATTAAGTTTGATTTCAAGTGGCTTGATTTATTTTCACCTTTTAATAATTACTCCCAAGTAAAAATGTAAGGACCACGTGTAACACCCAAAAGTTGGTACGTTGAATTTGGGTAGGAGAAGGTTTCATTTTTTGGCTACTAGTTCATTTCTATGAGGCCTATCTACTGACCGTAGAAGAGCCTACAATCCATAGAAGGAAATTTTAAGAACAGTCCTGAGGTTTTGGTGAAAATGAGTTTCTAAACTTTTCCTGTTGACAACGAGGACAGTCCGTACAATATCCTATGGCCTGTAGGAAGAGTTCCGTGAAAGGGTTCCAAATTTGGTGAATGATAACGCTCACCTACACCTATCACGATTCAAGATGTAGGCGGTCGTTAGCAATATAAACCCAATGAGGAGTTGGGGTCGATACCACGAGGAATGGTACTAAGTATAGAATTCATATACGAAGCATTAGAGTGATCTAGGTTTTTGTAGATGGAAACAAGTGAAACGATGCATAATATAAATCAAAGAAGTTGCACTTATCAAATAAGAGGAGTTTGAAGTGATTGATTTTAACAAACACGAATTAAAGATGGAATTAATCAATGAGAAATGGGAACTTAGGGATTTGTGAGTGTTCAATCACCAATTTCACTAAATGGGTCATTACGAATTGAGTAAGAATGCTGAATCATAATGGGTAGGCAAGATTAAAACTATGATAGCTATTTTACAACCAACTACCATGCTTACAATTGGGTTTTATCAAACCCAACAGGCCATACAAATAGAACACAATCATATACCTTAATTAAACCCACTTTAACAAGCTGAGTAGTACAGTTAAGAACTCATACAATTATCAGTTGTTAATCCCACTCAAATGCATCTTTAACAAGCATACAAAGAGATATTAACTAGAACTGAATTTGCAACTTCAATTCATACGATGAAAACATGAATTAACAACTGAACCCATTCTAATTCAACATTTAAATCAGCAATCCATAAGGCACATAAGCTAAATAGGTAATTGAACATATAATCACACCCCTAAGGCATTGGGGTTTTAGCCAATCAAAGTGAGATTGAAGAAATAGTTACCAAAAATATTAGCCATTGAATTCCCAAGTCTTCAAGCAAAAAATACGATCAACTAAAATTATACCCAATGTTCAATTGTCAAGAAATCACAAGAATAATTCACTAAATCCCTCAAAGTGCAATCTACTTTCTAAGTTCGAGTTATGGTACTTCTCTCAATCACTCCATGATCAATTCAATTCAAAAATTTCTATTTATGCTTTCCCAAAAACTCCACATGTTTTGAACTTCAGGATCATTCACGGCGTAAGTCGGGCTCGCCCTTCAACTCGGTGATGCACCGAGTGTCTCGATCTCGCCTTTTAACTCATGACTTTAGTATTGATTTCATCCTGGACCTTTAGGTGGTGTGCATCGGGCCAGCCATTCTGATCGGCGACTTGCCACCTGGTCCTTCAGCTCACTGACTTGACCTAATTCTTCTCTTTGTCTATTGGAACTTTAGGCGAGGCACTGTCCACTCGGCATTTCGTCGAGTTGCCTTTGGCGAGCCTCAACCTTTTTTTTCTTAAATTTTGCAACTTTTCAGCTTCTTTTTGCATTAATAGTCCTTGTCTCATTCCAAAGTTTTCTTGCTGCACACAGACAATTTAACATTAGTTATGAGTGCAAAATGGGCATTAAGGACACAAATTTAGTTCAAATGAAGCTCTAAATGAGTCAAAACAACCGACTCATCAACACCCCCAACTTAAACTTTTGCTTGTCCTTAAGTAAAACAAGAGATCAATGAGCTCAAAAAGGGATGTCTACCAACAGTGCTCCTTCAGAATCCACATGAAAATGCACACAATGATCAATCTAAGATACAAGGATCAAATGTACACCAAAAGCATCAAATTCTGACTAGCCATCATCAATTAAACTCTATGCTCACAAGTGCTTACTTTAAACACAAATTCATGTCCACAAAAATACTCGAATGCCCTTACACCAAGGAAAGATTCCACTCTCTCGTGAGATTCAATGAAGATCAAAGTACAGGAATAAACCGCAACACTCATGCTCTCAAAAGAAAAAGAGTATGCATAACCGTACCCATAGGCTTGCTCTGATTTTCCATCTAACATTCACAAGGTTCATGCAAGTTAAAAAAGGACTTTAGAGGCTTGTAACGGGGCTGGGGCTCAAGGTATGGTAATTTTTGGTTTCGTGGCTCTATATTCATGAAGCATGGTTTCCAATTCACTTCTCCTTCCCTTTCTTTCAAACATTTCAATTTCACAACTGATCTTTTGTCACTTTGCAGCACACAAATCATTTTTATGAACACCCATATTTATTTTCACCTCCATACACAATTGTACAATATTATTCAAAAAAAAATTTATATGGGGGTTCCATCTTTTTTTTACAAACAACTTTTCAAAATATCAAGCTCACAAACCTCTAGCTCTATTTTTCTCTTCATTCTCACCACACCCCCAACTTAGGTTTTTGGCTTAAGTTGGTTATTCAAACTAACCAATACTTCATGAAGGTTATAGGTGGGAGAGATATGTCATTTTCAAATAAACGGCTAAGGTCTTTGTATTTGTGTTTCAATCATAGAGAAGGATAGGCTCAAATAGAGCCAAGCTGGGTTCACACACTCACAAGGAAGCCAACAAAGATTAAGCAATTAGGTTCACCATAAAAAAAATTCATGCCTAAGATCATTTCCTACATTCACCAATTCTTAGTCAAACGGACCACCAGGGCAAGTTCTAGGCATCACCAAACACACCTTTCAAGTAAAGCTCACCACACATGGCATTCAAACACAATTGTGGATGACAACTCTACGAGTCAAGATTGCGTGCAACAGTTATTGCAAGACTCACCATCGAAAATTCACTAGTCACAATGAGAGGCTAAGAGTTTACACAAAACTATGCAACTCCAATTTACCTCGTTGGACGCACACCAACATATTGTTCCATCAAGAGCATTATTCAAGTCATCGATATTGAACACAATCGACACTCAAAAGTACAGGAGAACTACAATCATTCATTCAGCACAAAATCAACAATAATAAGTAAAGAGAGATATTACTAGAATTCAAAACCATTTTTTTCAAATAAAATAACTTCCACAATAACAATCAAAGGAAGAACATCAAAGCCCACCAAAAAGATAAAGCAATGTCCTCAATGCGAAATAACAAAATAACATACAAACTAAAAAAAATAAAGGTAGTGAAATAGAGAATCCCTTGTCCCGCTATGCCAGAGGTGTGTCCTCAGCTTGGGCAGCAGTGCCCGGTGTACTCTCCTCAGTATGTCGGGTCCCACTTGACCCAATCATCGATGTCTCCCAGAGAGACTCGGCAGTGGCAGTTCAGACCAAATCATCCTCAAGATCCTCGAGATCCGCATACACCTCGCGATCCCTCATAGTAAAGTCCTCCTCATCTTTCGCAGGTGCATCAGACGCACCCTCATCAGCAGTGGGCGGAGAAACACCGGTGGGGGTAGGTTGAGGAACATCGTCACTCATACTCTCTGGAACATCCATACTACCCCAAAGCATAGAAATGTCTATGGACTTCCGCTCGTCCACATCTCTCCTCAAACCAGTAATATCGGTGCGCATGGGCGTTAGCTCTGTGTAGCTACCCTCTCACTGCTCACATGTCTCTACTCTAGCGATGAGGGCTGCCAAAGCCTCTCCATGAGCTGTAATAAGTCTGCGCTGATCAGTCAACTCTGTGTGAATAGGGTCAAGAGCGGCAGCTAAAGCTCTCTCAACCATGGTCGGGACAGCAGCCTCAACCCGAGAAGCTCGAACATCCGCTGAATGGGCAAGGTGCCCCATCTTGATGAGCATGGCTTGTGTCAAAGGTCAGGGGCTAGGAGTTGAAGCTCGTACAGTGGTAGAAGAGGGATCCGGTGTAGAGGCAGAAGTGGCAGGAGCATCCAAAATAGGCGTACCTGTCAGCTCAACAGCAGGAGGGGGAGAATCCGTCTCCATGGCCTGAACATCCACAACCGGAGACGTATCAACTGGGGGCCTCCTCCTCCTCTCGGTCTCATATTTATAATACTCAGCCTCGATCCTTAGGATGTCCCAAGACGAGGTCGAAGTGACGTCAACATCCATCTTTTTGTCAAACGCAACACAGGCCCACCTACACAGCTCACTTATCAAAATTGGGAACAGGAGGGAGGTATGCTGCTTCTTGGCCCTCATCAACATCTCACACTCAATGATCATGACCAAGTTCAAAAACTGGCGATCCATAATACACCCTAAATGTGCGGCCTTCAGATGCCGAAGGATCAACTCATTCTGGGAAGGCATGAGTGTACTACTGAGAAAGCAAAACCAATATCGGGCAACGATGTTGAGGTCCCACTTCTGGATAATGGCCCCAGTATCTACCCATCGGGGGAGGCATTACTTATTAACAGAGCACACCACCCCTTCAAAATCTCCAAACTCCCCTTTAGCTTATCGGCCAAGGAGTGCCTCCACTTATATGTGCAACCAAGAACTTCATTAATCTCGGTTTGGCTGCACTTGATCTTCTTCCGGTGCACCATAACAAAATCAACTAGTTTCATCGACTATGCCAACTTCTTCACTAGCGGAACTAAACCAGAGTATCCAACATAGAACTCCTGGACCCATGTAGGTACGTACGTGTCATGACCCAAGGTACCCCTAGATGTGACATGGCATACAAGACCCTGAAAGGCATCGTACAAGCTACGTAGCATACATACGTACAAGATTATAAAGAAATAGAGGTTCAAAGACAACTTTGTATATCAAAGCTTTTAAAGAAAAAAAACGGAAGTCTACACCTCATGTCTCAAAGGCAATCTAACATAGAGAAATAAAGTTTGGGATGTAACCCAATACAAATCCGAAATGAAATAACATGAAAATAAGAAGAACTAGGCTATGTCCTCGGATGGATGAGGACTCACCAAGTCTTCTATAAATCTTCTAGTAAGCTCTAGCCACGAGTGGATGGAGAATCACCAAGCCCTACATCAAAGAAGTTAATGTAGGCAAGAGTATGCGTTAGTACAATCAAGTACCAAGTATGATAGACATGCACATAAATCATTTAAAACATGCAAAGAGGGGATATATTAATAATCACGCAATGACCAAGTGAAATCATGATAAAAGAGTATAAGAGCATAAATCATCATTTAAGGTCAATGCAAGCTAAACATCTTTACTTTTCTTGAAGAAAGACTTTAAAGTCTCTTTAGTTCATTATTGTGAGAAATTTACCTTCAACCGACATGTAAGACCATGTGAGCTATCAACATGAAATCCAGTGTCTACCCCACACCAAAAAGAGGTGTCCTACTTGCAAAGGTAAGACCATGAACTTTTAGTTTACGTGAATCCACTAGCTAATGTCAATCTAGACAAACCTATGGTGTTACATAGTTTATAGGACATGAGGACTCGCCACTCATCCACTCGGTGCTAAGCATATTTCTCACGGAATAGTCATAGTTCTTTTATCATAGGTAGACATGGGTGATCGTCTCTTGTCTACATTGGGGAACATGGGTGATTGCCTCTTGTCTCTTCATTAGAATAGCTTCTTAAGAACATGGGTAATCGCCTCTTGTTCATTCAAATTCATAGTGTGAGTATTACGTGTGAAACCCTTTCACAACTCTACAACAACATCAACATATCATAAACTTTGGCACCTCAATCTCAAAGAACCCTTAATTCATCATTCACTTCATAAGAGACAAACCCTTAATTCATCATTCACTTCGTAAGAGACATTCATGATTTCATAAACTTCATCTTTACATATTTCATCATGCTCATAATTCATAAATCATAGAGTTCATATGGATTTATAATAGTTCAATTTAAATCATGCAATTCAATGCAATCTCATGCTTAGAAGACCATAATCAAGGCAATTTGACCATATTTGAAGGAACCCACATTGTAGAGGAAAATCATGCTTTTGATTTGAATATGCTTAATTTCATAAAATTCCTCAATTCAGAATTCAACCCTCCAATCAAGACATAGATTTTGAAATTTAGGGGAATAGCATGGGTTCATCAAATTTCTACTCAAATCATGTAATTCACGCTAATTCGTGCACTAGATTACTTTATCATGCTAGATCGTGCACTAGGAATCATAAAATCAACAATTGAAATCATAATTGAAGAACCCATAATAATTGATCAAAACCCTAATTCAATTTTGGGAAACTAAAGCTTGAGAATTGAAGAAAGTTAGGGAACCATTGGAGGAAAGGACTCCAATGGTGAATGCTAACATACCTCAATAAAGCTCAAACTAAATTGATGAACTTCAACGGAGGATCCTAGACCTTCTTCTTCCTTGAGAATTGAGAGAACTTCTTAGAGAGAGAAATATTTGAGAGAGGATGAATTGAATTGGTAGTTTTTGGGGGTTAATTCCCTTATAGGTCTTGAAATAGGATTTAAAACGACGTAGTATTGAGTTAAAACAATTGGGAAAAGACCCATTTGACCCTGACTTAAACACTGCTGAAATGGCTCTTTGGAAGGGATTCACGAGCCGTCATGATTACCACGGCCCGTCTAATGGGACGTGAAGAAATTTTGCCTGACAGGGTTTCACTATTCTAGGCATAACCCTATCCTCCGAACTTCAAATGGGGCAAACTCAGTGGCATTGGAAAGAGGACTCCAAGACCTTTTATTTGATAAGTGATTGGCCACCTAATTCGTTTTTAGTTAAACGATATAATTGTTTGAAGTTGACCCTAAACACTAAGTTTAACAAGTCTCCTTCACGGATGGCTTCACGATCCGTGTGGGGCTTCACAGACGTTTAGACGTCGGTAGTCCTTAACCAGTGACCTTGGGTCACACCCGACCAACTAGGAGCCTTTCACGACTCACTTGACAAACTGTCAAGTGCTTCACGGGCCGTATGGGTCACCATCAAGTGACCCTGGCCTCAGGCAACTTCTGAAAACTCTTCGCGACTGCCCAAACGGACTATGGTCCACTTCACGGCCTTTCTAGGGATCCATGGAGGGTTCCACGGTCAATTTTTAAGTACTAAATCTGCCCGCCTTTTCTTTTCTCTAATTAGAAGTGTTACAGTACGAGCCCCGAGGCTGTGTAAAAATCTTGAATTTGTGCACCTTGATAGTCTCCCACACCTGTGGATATCTTTTCACCACCCCAATGGTGGACAACCTCTTTTCCTTGAGGATTGTAAGTGAACCCTCGGCTTTCAACCTATTTATCGATCTCGAAAGCTGAGCCGGGGCCGGAATTTGAACTCCAGCAGTAGGACAGGTAGAAGCTGCTGGAGGCTCAGGTTTGGTATTTGAAGTTTTGACCCTAGCCAACTGCTCGTGCAGATTCTTGGAACGCAACTTGGCACGGGTCCATTTCAAAATATCCCCAACAGTAGTCCCGGACTCCTCACCATCAGAACTCCAAGAATCCGTAGATGTGAACTATACAAACCGCTCGTCTCTTTCCGAACAGGACTTCTCAAGTACTTTCTGTTTCCCCTCCCTTTATGTTGGGAATTTGGAGTTGTTGTGGACGTGGGCGATCAACCTCCGAGTCAATTTCAATGCCTTTGGTTTTCTTCTTGGCAGGTTTTTTGGCAGCAACCGTACGGCGAGGCATATCTGTCAAGCAAAAAAAATGAACACAAAAATTGATCAAAAAGGGTTAGAATAGGGTTAACAAAAAACCGCAGAAAGACAGTGGGCAAGCAAGAGAAGCATCGCCTAAAGCAACAGACTCAGATAGGCAAAAATCATGCATAAAGGACAATCAAAAGAACCACTCGGCACGTCACCGAGTTCACTTGGCGAGCTAAATAGGGGCTCACTGAATATAGAAGAATAGACAGGACACAAGTTAATGACAAAGCGCGATGGGGAAAGCAATGGGTGCATCGCCGAGAAGAACGACGACCCCAACTTAGCTCGCCAAACCAACTAGCAACATCACCCTCCCCAAAGTTTAGACGATTATCAACTAACAGCCCAACACGCAACAATTAAAGCTTATATATCAAAAACTAAACCATACCCATGCTAAATTTCTTCTCGGGGTACTCAGACTTCCCCAAAACCAATCCATCATTGGGCAAATTCAAATCATTTGATTGAATTCGGGGTTACTCAAACATCACCCAATGATTAATCAACAGCCCACAAGCATGCAACACAAACACCCAATTCAGAAATCCTAAAATCATGAAAAATAAATTCAACACTCGCAATCAAATTAACCTAATAACAATCCAATCAGACAATCAAATTAATAAGAAGAAATCAAGGCATACAATACAACATAAAATCAAGCTCCCAGCTAACTATGAGATTAATTTAACAAAACATACTTGCAAAAATCTAAACCCAATAAAACATTCAAGTACATACTTGAGGTACGTAATTTCCGAGGAGGGACCAGGGCCAAAGCAAAGTTTAATAATTTACTTGAGGAAGGTGAATTGGGTGAGTTGAAAGAACAGTCTTCTTTAGGCTCAAAAATTTATATCGAAGGGTGCAATTCATTTATTTGGTTGGTTATTTTTAGGCTTAAGTGGAATCATTTTCAACAATGGCGTATGATCATTACCTAATTCACAGCTTTAAACATCTTAGCAGGAATAATAGGGCAAGTTCTAGATTGGCATATACAGTATGAATATACAAATATCCTCACACACACATGACACTTTGTTTCACCATCAAATAATCAGTGTATCCGATTCATGCTACAACTTAAGTCATAGTGTCTTCTCGATTCCTATCATATCATACAAAGATCCTACACATTCAGCTTATCAATTTCACAAACACAGCACATATTAAAATTTGGAGGGATGTCAATTTTCATGTTCTATTGTCATCATGATTTTATTTCTAAATTACTTCTACACTTTTACTATCCTTAACATGACGGTTCTACAAAAAAAAAAGGTTCCTTTGGGAAAAAGAACATAAGAAAGAAAACCCCAAGGAAGGGTTGTGAGTTGAGTTACTAAACCTTCACCCAAACACTCACAATCCATTCACCCCACCCCTGAATAAAACACAGTGCAATGCCCTCAATGCTCAAAATAAAGAAAAAATAGCGGGTGAGACAAACATGTGACACATAAGCACCGGTGTACAAACAAGAAACTAGTTGGTTCGGATGCCCTGAAACTGATGTATAAACCTTGGTGGAACCCTTAGTGATGCCCACAATAGTAATGTGGGGTGCATCAGCAATAGTGTGCCCCGAAGCCGAAGCTCCCGCTTCCATCCCTCGCACACGCTGTTATCACATCTACTCATTTAATGCGGACTAGCGTAAGGCATGCTCTCGCTCACGTCACTCCCTTTTGTTGACTCTCTTTGCCTCCTCTGGGTCCACAAAAGTATCCTCATCAGTCCGGATGCGCATCCCCGCTACACGGGGGAGTCAATAGACAGCTCGTCCTCACTAAACAAATTTACTTTAATTTAGCTTTTCAACATCTTTTCATCTCAGTTTTTATTCTTTTGTCTTTTAATTCAGTCCCACCCTCTCTCTACTTTTTGTTCTTCAGCTTTGTCATTCTACACACATTTCTTTTCATACCCTTTCTCTATTTGTTTTCCTCCATGACAGACACCCTCAACTCAAGTATTTATCTTTGGTTGAGGTGCACAATATCCAAGAAAGCACCAAGGCCAAAAACTGAGGTAAACAAGTCTGAACTAGCCACCCTCAACTTAGGTTTTTTTCCTAAGTTGAGGTACACAATTTCCGAAGAGGGACCAGGGCCAAAGCAAATTTTAATAATTTACTCTAGGAAGGTGAATTGGGTGAGTTGAAAGATCAGTCTTCTTTAGGCTAAAAAATTTATATCGAAGGGTGCAATTGATTTATTTGGTTGGTTATTTTTAGGCTTAAGTGAAATCCTTTTCAACAATGGCCTATGATCATTTCCTAATTCACAGCTTTAAACATCTTAGCAGGAATAATAGGGCAAGTTTTAGATTGGCATATACAATATGAATATACAAATATCGTCACACACACATGGCACTTTGTTTCACCATCAAATAATCAGTGTATCCGATTCATGCTACAACTTAAGTCATAGTGTCTTATCGATTCCTATCATGTCATACAAAAATCCTACAAATTCAGCTTATCAATTTCACAAACATAGCACATATTAAAATTTGGAGGGATGTCAATTTTCATGCTCTATTGTCATCATGATTTTATTACTAAATTACTTCTAAACTTTTACTATCCTTAACATGACGGTTCAACATAAAAAAAAAAGGTTCCTTTGGGATAAAAGAACACAAGAAAGAAACCCCAAGGAAGGGTTGTGAGTTGAGTTACTAAAACTTCACCCCAACACTCACAATCCATTCACCCCACCCCTGAATAAAACACAGTGCAATGCCCTCAATGCACAAAATAAAGAAAAAATAGCGGGTGAGACAAACATGTGACACATAAGCGCCGGTGAACAATCAAGAAACTGGTTGGTTCGGATGCCCTGAACCTGATAAATAAACCTTGGTTGAACCCTTAGTGACGCCCACAATAGTAGTCTGGGGTGCATCAGCAGTAGAGTCCCTCGAAGCCGAAGCTCCCGCTTCAATCTCTCGCACACGATGTCGTCACAGTTACTTATTTAATATGGATTAGCATAGGGCATGCTCTCGCTCACGTCGCTCCCTCCTGTTGACTCTCTTTGCCTCCTCTGGGTCCACAAAAGTATCCTCATCAGTCCGGATGCGAATCCCCTCTACACGGGGGTGAGTTAATAGACTGCTTATCCTCACCAAACAAACCAAATATATCATCACCTCGCCCAGTAATGGGAGAAGGCTCAGGTGTAGATGAGCCGGCAGTAGTCAAAGCATCGATGTTTGCCCGTAGTGCATCTAACTCTGTATGGAAAACAGAGAGGTCTACCGCCACCACAGGTTGGGGTCTATCTATCATTCGTAGCTCAAAAGTATCAATCCTTCGATACACGTCCAGAACCTTTTCATCCACCATCTACTGTGACAGGGCATCCGAATCCTCTACCACCTTCTTCATCCAAGGTTGAATATTCTGCAATAAAGTGGCCATCTGCGTCTCCAATCTCTGTAGCCTACCAAGTGGGAGAACGACGGTCCTTGTAGGAAGTGGAGCACGTGGTGGGATCGTAGCTGTACTTGGAAAAAAGGAAGGAGGAGCAGTCTCATGGTGTTCAGTAGTGGGGGCTGGAATAGTGCCCTCGTCAGCCTACTGAGGTACTGATGTATCGCCCATAGGTGGCATGTCAAGCTAGACTCCCCTTCGTGGTACTGTGGGGTTCACCTCATCTCTAATGAGACTTACATCCACGGTCTTTGTCACCTCGATGTATGAATTACACTGATAAACTGGACCGATCAACTCGCGACATAGTCTGAATATCAGGAAGGAGAATGGAAATGTGGTAGTCATCCGGAATGCCCGTTTATGAATCTCTGAAATAATAACCCGGGCAAAGTCTATCTCGTGCCCCACCATCAGGAATGCTACCATCACTTTCTCTATCCCAAGTAAACTTGTTGTCCACCATCGTAGGGGAAAACCTAGCTCGAACAACTAAAATTTAGCCGTGAAACTCAACGTGGCCTTCTTGATAGGTAGGGTCAAATCCCAGACACACTGAGCATCGACCCCTGCTCAGTAATATCGCCTTCCACCAAGCATAGAAGACTCTCTCTCTGTGTTGTGTGCCACATAGCCACTCTGTTATGGAGTAGCTGCATCCTATAGACAAACTTAGTCGTATTAATCAGCTGAGTGTGAGAGGGGTTGTATATAAAGTAGTGTATGGTAGCCTCAAAGATGTCTATGGGGATATCATGTACCAGTGTGGAGTGGAGTGGTGGCTGCACCAATTCGTTTACCCTCGGGCGCATCACCCTCTACACTTTGGTCGTGTACGATGCATAAAACACTTGTACCATAATCGGGTTGTACATGCCCGGTGTCTCTGTCATCCACTCGCATCTTGCAACCGAAATAGCTCATGTAAAGCTGGAATAATGTGGAGACTTCCTGTGAGGACTCCAGACTGATGGGATCTAATCTATGGTCCATAGGTAATCCTACGAGTCGTATATCGAACCGTTAATTCGAACTTAAGAAGTTTCAGACCCAACATGCATTCAACATCATAATTTCAATATTTAAACATCTAATTCATTTCTAGAACATGCATTTCAACACATTTTAATGTTATTCCTTCATCCTTAGGGTTTTAGTCATACATTTAAACACATCTCAAGTAGTCAAACAAAACCCCAAGTCAAGAACACAACTAGAAGCTATTAAAGCACATGATATCATCAAAACTCGATAACATTCACAATACTTCCATCCCACGGGTACATGGTATCTAGTATTATCAAACTCTACAACCAAGTTATACCCAAGGTCAAGTAAAAACTTTAACTTCACTAAACAATTAAATAAATTAGTGAAAGTTCATTACCTTTCAGAAGGAATACGAAGGTGTGTGAGTGCGTATGACTAAGACTTGATAGTCAACTTGCTTAATCTGACCTGCGACTTTGTGAATTTTAAAAAATAGAAAGAAAAAAAATATATGGAAGTATAGGAATAATAGAAAAGGAAAAAGAAAAAATGGGGGGGGGGGGAAGATGGTGATATAAGTGGTGGTGGGATTTGAAGGGGTTGAAAAATGGAAGTAAAAGGGTGGAAAGTGAACGGTTATGTCTTTTGGAGGGATTGTAGCAATTTGGGAAGGAAAAAATAAGGGAAGGTTTTGAAAAAAGAGGTTTTTATTTGGGGAAGATTGCGGATTGCTAAGATTGAACCTACGAAACACCGTTTACGGTTTGTATACAGTCATATGGGTCGTAGATGGGTTCCATCATTTATCCCGACACTTAGTCGAATTCAGAAAACATATCTGGGGTCTACAACTGCAGATTATAGACCGTCAAATGTTGTACGGTTCGTACTGTGCAACCGTAGACTAAAAGCTGCAGTTGTATTTCGACATCAAATTCTACGGATGCCATTCACGATTTGTCAAATGAACTACGACTCGTAGATGGGAACAGTAGAACCTTTTGCACTTATAATTTTCTAGATTTTTCTAACTTTCCTGCACATGTAGCAATCATTAGGCCTTCCTTTTACATTTTTCTTGACTCTTTTTGGACAAGAACCCTAAACTAACCAAATCTAGCAAAAAACAAACTTAAAAGTGTAAATAAAAAATTTGCTAGAAAGCTCTAAAACTAGATAAATTACAACTTGGGTTGCCTCCTTAGTAGCGCCTTATTTAACGTTGTGACACGACGCAGACCTCTTGACTACTTAGACTTCATCAAGATCCTATTCTTCACCCCTTTGACATCTTCTGGTTGGCCCAAGTAGATTTATATCTGTTGACCATTGACTTTGAATCTAACTCTTTTCTCATTTTAAAGTTTAACCGCTCCATGTGACAATACTTGGATGACTCTAAATGGTCTCGTCGTCTTGGACTTGAGCTTGCCAGGAAACAAGCGCAGCCTTGAATTGAATAAAAGTACAAAATCACCAGGAGCAAAATCACACTTTTCGATCGTTTGATCATGGTACTTCTTCATCTTCTCCTTATACAAGGCTGAACTTTCATATGCTTTTAATCGAAAGTCAACAAGCTCATTCAATTCATTCATCTTTTTACTTCATGCGGCATCCCAATCTAGATTCAACTTTTTAAGTGTCCACATCGCTTTATGCTCTAGCTCTACAAGTAAGTGACAAAACATCCCAAAAAAAAATTGGTAGGGAGACATACATATGGGAGTCTTGAATGTAGTACGATAGGCCTATAGAGCATCAACGAGCTTTCTTGACAAATCAGTTATGTTTGCATTCACGGTCTTTGCAAGGATTTGCTTGATTTCTCTATTCGACACTTCGACTAGCCCAGTAGATTGTGGACGATAACAAGTTGAGATGCCGTGATGAACTCCATACTTCTCAAGCAACACCTTGAACAACTTATTACAAAAGTGGGAACCTCTATCGCTGATAATCGCCCTTGGTGTACCAAATCTGGAGAATATATTCTTTTCATGAATGCGGTGATACTCTTACCTTCATTGTTTGAAAGCGCAATAGCTTCCACCCATTTACACACGTAGTCAACCACTACAAGTATGTACTTCATCTCATTCGAACTCACAAACAGACCCATAAAGTCAATGCCCCAAATATCAAAAAGCTCAATTAAAAGTATTAGATTTAGTGAGAGTTCTTACTTCTTTTAAATACCTCTTTCTCTTTGACAACAATCAGAAAACTTGGTGAAATCATGAGCATCTTGGTGAATAGTAGGTCTATAGTACCCACACTGCATGATCTTATTAGCAGTCTGGATACCACTATGATGACCACTAACAGGTGATGCATGGCAAGCTTTTAATATACTCATCATCTCTACCTCAGGAATACACCGAAGAATAATCCCATCAATGCAAATACGAAACAAATAAAGTTCCTCCCAGATAAACATCTTCACATCGGACATGAACTTTCTTCTTTGGTGGAACGACAAATCTGAAGGCACCACATCACTTGCCAAGTAGCTGGCAAAATTTGCAAACCAAGGGATAAGATCAAAAGAGGCAGCCAATACTTGTTTGTCTGGAAACAAATCATAAATTTCAACTCCATCAGCTAACTTTATCATGGCTTCTTCCTCTAACCTGGATAAGTCATCAGTCACTTGATTTTCTATTCCCTTTCTCTCTTTCACCTCAAAATCGAATTCTCATAATAGAAGTACCCATTGAATCAGTCTCGGCTTCGCATCCTTCTTTCACATAAGGTACCTAAGTGTTGAATGATAGGTGTGCACAGTCACTTTAGTACCAAGCAAGTATGATCTAAATTTTTCAATAGTTAATACTACAGCAATGAATTCTTGTTTTGTGATCGTATAATTCTTTTGAGAAACATTTAGGGATTTACTCGCATAATATATGGGATGCAAATTTTTCTCTCACCTCTGCCCAAATACTACGCCAAGTGCTACCCCTCTTACATCACACATAACTTCAAATGGTTGAGTCAAGTCTGGTGAGATAATGATTGGTGCAGAGATCAGCTTTTCTTTTAGTCCCTCAAATACTTTAAGACAAGCATTGTAAAACACAAATTTCGTCTCCATTTAGAGCAGCTTGGACAATAGATGTGCAATTTTTGAGAAGTCCTTTATAAATCGCCTATAAAAGCCAGCATGGCCCAAAAAACTTCTAATACCTTACATAGAGATTGAAGGAGAAAATTTTTTAATCACTTCAACTTTTCCTTAACAACCTCTATACCTTTTTGAGAGATGCAATGAACAAGAACTATACCTTCTTTCATGATAAAGTGACATTTCTCCCAGTTGAGCACGAGAATACACTCTTCACATCGTTTCAGGACGTTGTTAAAATGTGTCATGCAATCATAAAATTAGTCACCATCCACAGAGAAGTCATACATGAATACTTTGATTGTGTCTTCTACCATATCAGAAAAATAGACATCATGCAACGTTGAAATGTAGCTGGTGCATTACACAATCCGAAAGGCATTCTCTTGAATGCAAAACTGACATAGGTACAAGTAAAGGTGGTTTTTTCTTGGTCTTCTGTTGTGATTGATATTTGGTTATAGCCTAAGTACCCATCCAGGAAATAGTACCAACCCTTTCCAGCAAGGCGATCTAACATCTAGTTCATTAATGGCATTGCAAAGTGATATTTCTCTGTATAAGCATTCAAATTGCGGAAGTCCATGTATAACCTGTATCTAGTGAAAGGCCTCATCAAGACCAACTCATTCTTTGCATTAGGAACCACAGTGATTCCTTCCTTCTTTGGCACACATTGAACCGGGCATACAAGTTATTAGCAATCGGATACAACACTCCAACATCTAACCACTTGATGATTTCCTTTTTCACAACTTCCTGCATTAGTGGATTTAATCTTCTTTGATGCTCAATGCTAGGTTTTCTATCTAGCATGAGTTTGATTTTATGTGAACATATAATGGATGAAATACAAATAATATCAGCAATCGTCTATCCGATCGCCCTCTTGAACCGCTTTAACACCACTACCAAGGTAGCCACTTGCCTATCATTTAGATCAGCAGCAATAATAACTAGCAAGGTACTATTTTTGCCCAAGAACACATACCTCAAATGATATGGAAGAGCTTTTAGCTCCAACTCCGGAGGCTCATCTAGTAGATGGTTTTGCAGGCAGAGTATCTCAATTCTTTATATCCAAATCCAGCTTCTTTGGTGGGCAACGAGAGAACATCTAGTGCAGTAACTAGCACATCATACTCCTCAATACCATCTCCATCAAAGTTCATGATCACAACAGTGAGTGCTTCAACACCCAATCACTCCTCGATGGACACCTCTGGTTTATCCTAAATAATATGGTTCACAACTGATACTGATTTAAGATAACTATGATGTTTCATTGATTTGCAGATGTTAAATGTCACTTCTTCATTGTTCAAACAAAACTTCATCTATCCATTTTCCATATCTACTAATGTACGCCCCGTAGCTAGAAATGGTCTTCCTAGGATTATAGGCACTTAAATCAACCTCTCAGTCTAGTATCACAAAATCAGCTTGAAATATGAATGCCTTAACTTTAACCAAAACAACTTGGAGCACCCCTAATGGTTTCTTCACAGTATGGTCAGCCACAAGTAGCCGCATCAAAATCGGTTTGGGGCTCCCAAGACCAATTTCTTGAACATGGACAGCGGCATCAAATTTATGCTAGCACCCAAGTCACATTGGGCCTTCCCAAAATGCATCATGCCAATAGTGCATAGGATAGTAAATGTTCTTGCATCTTCTTTCTTTTGCACTAACGACCGTGTAGCAATGGCGCTACAATGTTGCAGCTTATCATCATCTTTGACACTGACAGCCCTTTTTTGGTCACGAGATCCTTCATGAACTTCGCATAGCCAAGCATTAGCTCAAGTGCCTCAATAATAGGAACATTAATCGATACCTGCTTCAGCATGGATATAAACCTACGATACTTTCCTTCCTCCATCTTCTTGACCAACATTTGTGGGAAGGAAGATGCAGGTCTCGGCATTGGAATGATCTTTTGAGTAACTTCAGCTTCACTCTCTCTCTGATTGTTAGGTTGCTCCACTACCTCAACTTCACCCTCTTTTGGCTATTTCGTACTTTCTACACTACTTGGCATATGAGGGTCAATAGTATGCTTTCTACCCCTAGTAGTAATTGCCATACAATGCCCATCATTCTTTGGATTTTGAATAGTATTGCTGGGAAGTTTCCTTGTTGGAGAGGATTTGCATTCAATGATAGTTGACTCAGTTGTTGCTCAATCTGCTTAATTGAGACTATGTGAGAATCTACCTTTTGTCCAATACTTGACAAATCAGTATGCATCTCCTTCACATGATCATCACTTCTGTCAAACATTTTCATCATCTTAGCCATCATATCTTTAATGTGATTAAAACTTGATCCTCCGTCATGATTTCCAGGTGGGATATATGGGCCCTTCTATCTTTTCTATTGTTATACCCATTTCTGTTGTAGTTGCTATCTCAGTTGTAGTTTCCTTCACGATTATAATTACTAAAGTTCTGGCCTTGATTTCCTTGACCTTGGCACAAATTTTCCTGATTGGATCCTTGGATATGCCCAAACTACGCCTCCCTTAGTGAAGTATAAGCAGTCGTTATCAAATAAAGAACCTAAAAATGGTTAGGGTCGATCCCACAAGGAACAAAGTCTAGACTTAGGCTAGTTAATGTCGATAGTACTTGTAGTCAACTTATTTCTGTGAAAAAGGGGTTTCGCAGTGTAAAATAATAATTGATTGATTTGTCGTAACAAGTAAACAAGTAACACGATTTGCAGTTTGTAAACCAATATAAGTATGAAACAAGGGCATATGTGTTCCCCACAAGTTCTTAACACAGTAAAGCTAATAAAAGTAATTCTTTCCTAGTGTTTAACATGCAAAGTCGATAAGTTAGATATCTCCTAAGTGATTGGTCATCAACATAGGGAACTTCACTATGCAACTTGGTCGGTCTACGTGTGTATACTTTACTAACCCTTTCCATTGACCCCAGAATAGTCCTCATATATTTGGGTTAGGCTATTAGATAGCGGATTATCAACGCTAAATCTTTGTTGTTTAATCTCTTTCTCATTCATTACTTCCTTGGTCAGGCAAGTAGGAATAAGGCGGGTTCTAACGTTGCGCATCATTAAAAAGCATTCAAAACGAAGAGATTAACAATACATGCATAAACACTATTCCAGAATTACTTAATTATTAGTTTCACCTTGTTAATAACTCATGGTTCCCACAACCCTAGTTGTAGATTTAGCTACTCATGCTTAGGTGATCACAAATCATGCTAGGGTTAATAGAATAAATCATGACTTACAATTCTAGTTGATGAAATCAGAAATCTAAAATTAATGATTGAAAACAAAGAAATAATGAAAACCACACTTCAAGAATCGCTTGCACTAAATGTTTATAAGAAAATTCTTAAAGCGAAAATAATGTCGTAAAACGTCTAACCTCTCAAAAATGAAAAATACAACTAATATTTATGGAAAACAAATCCTAAATAAAATAGGAAAAGGAAAGCTAAGAAAATTCGGTTTAGGGAGTGTCGTCTATGGTTGGTGACCTGCGACTCGTAGTCAAACCTACGACTTGTAGGTAACTCCCGTCATTTAGCAGTTAGTCAACATTCTAAGGGTAACTTTCTACGGCATGATCTACGGCTCATAGATCTTAGTACTGCCCATCCTATTCAGCCGTCGATCAAGTACTGAAGCTCACCCTCCCTGAACTGTTTTACGACTTCTTATGTATGACTCGTAGCAAGAGCTATGGCTCGTCATTCGTTAGTCATCAGTCATCGTTTCACACTTAGTTCAAATTTTCATCACCTACGACTCGTTGATGCTTTGACTGCTTGTAAGTCAAGTCTGCTGCATAAACTTTGCTGCTTCATCATTTTAACACCAACTACTCCAAAAACCTATTTCTTGCCTAATTAGAGCAAAATACGATCACATCTAATAACAAATGTTTAAGACGCATGCAAAATTCTAAGTTTAATGTATCAAAAGTACTGTAAATTCATGGTACATCAATACCTGGGACTTGTTTTCTGCTAGATTTTCTGCTTTTTCAGCTTTGATTCAACTTTGATTAGCATTTTCTATCCCAGCATCAAAACACCTGGAAAACCACAATTCAAAGAATAATTAGCCTCTTTCTCTACTTTGAGTGCCACAAAATAATAAGAAAAGAGTTGTAAATGTGTATAAATTCACCACTCATCAACACCCCCAATTTAAAACTTTACTTTTCCTCAAGAAAATCAAAAATCCAAAGCACAAGTTGCACTCAATTCAAGCACAACACTCTTTCATTTTCACAAAGGATCATGGTCATGGCTATGGTTGGTTCTTATAATTAGCAAGAACACAAGTGATTTCCAATCCAAGCAACTCCCTCAAGTTCAAGCACAATTTTAAAAACTTCATGACTTCAAAAAAAAAAGATCAAATGAAAACAAGGATTCTTAAGAAGTGACTCACAATCACTAGTACTCTAACAACTTCCCTTGACTCAATTTTTGAATTTGTTAACTTCACCAATCCATCCTAGCATTCATGCCCTCAAAAGAAATGAAATGTCCCACAAAATCACACAAGTATTCACAACACAAGGGACAACAATACAAACACTCACACTCAAAATGAATTATCTCATGCACACAAATGCTACACCATAGGCTTACCCATATTTCAATCAACATCAACTCAATTTCATTCGATTGGAGATCTCAAAGGACTTTGATAAACTTGCAATGTAGGTTTAGGGTAGGTTAGGATATCATATAGGTACAAGTTACTATACCCTCCTTGAACACTACACAACAACTCAACATTCATCAACTTCCACTTTTTCTTCATTTATCAACTCGATGCACATTTCACATCATTTTCTTAGTTTTCCTTTCTTCCATCCTACATGCAACCATTTTCAACTTTTTCGAGTATTCAAGTATCACATTTATTCACAAAACTTTCTTTCTTTTTCACAACTTTGTCTTTCATTGAAACTTTTCCTCCATTCTTAAACTCTTTTTTTAATATCAAGCCTACATGTGGTAAGCATCCCTCTCTATGTTCCCCATAATATCCCCCACTTAGGCTTTTAGCCTCAACTTCCACCATTTCAAAGTTCAAGGAGGGAAGGGATCAAAAGAAGGTTACTTTTCAAAAAGGTCACGACTTGTAATGTGGTTTCCAATAAAAATGATAAGGCTCAAAGGAGACAACAAAGGATAAATTTAGTGCAAAGGTGGACTTTTTAGGCTAAGTGGACTTCAAGGACAATCAAAGAAAGCCTAAGATCATTTTTCCAACGAAACTCAATCAAGACCAATATTTCAAGACTAATCGGACAAGTTCTAGTTAACATTAGTAAACACAAGGCATTATTCACAAAAACTTACCACACATGGCATGAAAACTACTCAAGAATGATCAATTTCACTTACTCGTCAAGAACAAAAGATTTTTTTACAATTCACCATTTAGTAAATTGGAGTCACAAAAAGATTCAATCCATTGTCACAAAATCATTCGCATTCACAAAACTTTTCGGAGAGGCGCTCATTTCATACTTTACAAGGATTGACTAAATCTATTAGTACCAAACAAGTCACAACCTCACATTAACACCATAAGCCAACAAAACCCATCAAAATTATGATTTTACCCTTAAGAACGACGTCACCCTCTCTATCATTGGACAAATTCAAGCCTTTTCATTGAGTTTCCCAAACTCACAAGCTACAGGTACTCAGACTTCCCCTGTTTCAGGGCATACAAACATGAAACATCATCATTCGCCATTTATTACTACAAAATATAAACTAATAAAACATATTAATATAATAAAACCAAAACAAAATAAAATGACCAATCCCACAAGGCATCCAAAACAACAATCCAACATGTCAATCAAAACAAAATAAAACAACCCAAAGGGGAGCACCCCCAACTAAAAACGATGTTGTGTCCTCACATCACAACTATAGAATTCAAAAAGAGAATACGAAGGGCTCTGCAATCAGTTATTATAATTGATAGGTCTTCAAATTGTTCATTTACAAAAATTGAAAGCCTTCTTATTGGACGATCATGATACTTCCCAAAAATCGAATTCTTGATCAATGGAGTAAAATATCACCATTTTTGTCCAATAAGATACCAAAGTGGATGATTGACTCATTCCATACTAGAAATAATTGCAGGAAATCCTTTGATAACCCAGATTCCTATTTCTCAATAATATTCCACGCTCAAGAGAATTGGCTGAATCCCGTGAAATTATTTCATAGAAGTTCTGGGTTGCCTCAATCCTCTCCGCTAGTGTCGGTTGCCTCGCTATTCTCATATCCACCATCATCGCTCTATGTAGTTGGCTCATCTCCATCCTCATCTGGCCTAGAAGTTGGAGTGGTTTATTTTCCTTCAGAACCTTCCAAAGGCCTTTTACATCTTTCCATATCCGAGTTAAGAACTTGACTCGACTCTTTTTCCTCTTCTTCATTTTACCATATGAGATGCTTAATTCTCCACGTGACTTAGCTAAAGTAGCATAGGCCTTCTCCAAATATTCAAGCGGAGCTTTCTGCTTCCTTTGATCAATTAAGTAGGCATCAAACTCACTTTGGGGAACATAAGATCTGGGTCGAGCAGATGATTCCCCCGATCCTTGAGGTAGCTTTGTCACTATGTCTTTCACAATCTGCAACTCACTAGCAAAAGACTCAAAAGGATCCAAGACTGGAGGTGTAGGAGTATCATCATCCACATGTACAGACTTGCCGAAGTCGACCTTCCTCTTCTTGTTTTTCACCATCGTTCCCTTACCACGCATCTTAAGTTGAAAGATAGGATTTTTGGGCTCCATCCAAATGTCACCCGAAAGTACCTCCACTTCAGCCCATTTGCAAAGCTCTGTGATCAAAGAAGGAATAATAAGGGATCGGCTATCATGCAATTTGAACTTCCGGAACTCATTCACAATCAAGTGGCCTATGTTTAGCGAGAAATCATCAAGTACACAAGCAAGTATCTGAGCGCGCAACACTGGAATGTTACTAATGCTCCCACTTGGGGAAATACTGCTGCATACAATAGACATCCATCTCCTAGCCTCCGCGGTAAAATCTGAGCATAAAATTCTGGCCTTTGTAACAGCCCATAGAACATTTCTGCCTGGACATAGATTTGAAGCCAGCCAAGCATCCGATGCACAATCCTTGTCCATGACGGCCTTGATTTCATGGTTGAGTCACCCATATACCCGATTGATTGCTTCTGACCCATAATCGACGACCTTTACCCAGATAGTGATCAACTTAGATGCCATGTCAGTCTCCATGATGTTGGCATAAAAATCTCTCACCCATTGTTCATTTGCCGTGCAAGGTTCCACTGCAAAGCATATCCAGTCGAATGCTTGCAGCCTTTGGTGGAAAGTCGGAAGCGCATCCTCACCTTTTTCAAGTGATATGCCTCTCTCCAGAATTAGCTTCTTCTTCATAAAATCAGCATAATAAAAAATCTTGTGCCCGGTGAAAAACAAATCAATATTGATCATAGTTGACCACAACTTCCTCCTCGAAATCGAGTTCTTGTGCCATTCTTAACTTGTGAGAATCTGTAAATCACAATAGCATTTGAGTGTGTGAATTATATGTTAAAAAATGTCATTTCATAGGTAGAAGTCAAAGAAAATGGTTAGAACTCAATTTGGAACCAAAATAAGTATGCTGAAAAATTTCACTTCTGTAGAAAATAGCCCTCTTATATCGCAAAAACGAAGTTCAATTCTCTTAACTGAGCATTGCTTAAACAGCCAGAAGATAGTTTAAATAGAAGTTGAAAAAGCGAAGGGTTTTCACTTAAGCGATGGCGAGTCCGTTTAAGCAAATAGTCGCCCCCTTCAACATGAACAACCAATTTTGATTTCAATTTGAGCACGGAATCTCAACTATCATCAGCATATAACAAAAGCAAATAAACAAAAAACCAATAAACTCAATCATTTCAGCATAAAGAGTTTTAAAAATCATTTTAGAGTTCATTTGGGCACTTTAGCAAACATATGGTGCTCAAACTAATTTCAACAAGTACATCAAGAAATGGATACTCAAGACTTCCCCAAATATTTCTAATCAGCCCACACTCATGCATTTAACAATTTAGACAAAGAATTCGGTCAACACAATCACAATTTTAAGCCCCCTAAGATAAAGAAAACACTACACACTAAATACCCCTAACTTTCAACTTAAGAAATTACCATTCAAGAGAATAAGAGTGCGAGAAACATATCGGATTGTGATTGCACAATGAAACCAAAGAGGTTGGAATCGTTTTGGAACAAGTGAAAAGGGAGAACAAGAAGTTTGACCTTTTATTTTGAGGCTTTTGGTCGTTTCGATTCTGCTCATTGCCTTTTGAACTCCTTACATTTGCTTAAGCGACGTTTGGTCATTTTTGCGACCTTTGATTAAATGTGGGGTTCGCATAAGCTAGTGCCCCTCCACTTAAGTGAAGTTTGCTTTAGAAAGAGGGAGACACTTTTGCGGACTTCGCTTAAGCAAATTGATGTTCTCTTTTGCGTCTCCTGAGGCTATTTTTCCAAGTTTCTCACTGCGCGATTGGGCGATCCTAGGGGTCCATTAGGCGATTCTCCCAGTCTCGTTGGGTAAGCCTGCGCATCCAAAATTTCTCCCAAGTCTCATTTTCCAATCGGGTTTTTACCCTAAACTTTGTTTCCTTCAAGATGTATGCCTCCAAACCTGCTCAAATTAATTCCAAAACTCCAAAATCATGAGGATTAGTGAAAAACACAAAATAAAAAAAATGAAAAAGTCAAAATTAAACTAAGCTAGATACCAATGGGGTGCCTTCCATCAAGCGCACAATTTAGGGGCGCGACACCGGTCACATCACCCTTTATATTTTTACTTCGAGGCGATGAACCTTCTCCCCAACTTTAGATCATATTCACTCCAAAGATCACGGGGAGGACAAGAGAGAATCACACATTTCACCCGGTCTCTCCACTTTGAAGACTTGAATTTCTTACCCAACTTTGCATCATTTTTCTTCTTTGGAACCTTGGGCAACAGTGAGGATGAAAAGGTCATTGGCCCACATGAATGTTGCTTTTCACGATTTCTGGCCCTCAATAGTGTGACACCTTTGATTTCACATGAACCAAAGTTGCCATTTATGATCTTTTTACTTTTTCTTGCAACTCTAGTATCATGCCACTTAGATCAGCTTCTTGGAATGTTATTGCCTTTGGTTGGTTGCACAAGCTCAAGATATCTTCTATATCTAGCTTCACCTCATCGATTGGCTTGGTTTCAAACCATTCGTCTCAAAAAATGAATTTGAACGTCTCATCACACCAAGCAAGATGCTAGTCGTGAGACTCTTCTTCACTCTTTTTGGCCATTGAATAATGAGAAGTTTTCACCCTCCCAATTTCTCTCACCTCAGCCCTAAGAGTAGCAAGTCAAAACTCAAGATCGACCATGCCATAACACCGAGTTAGGCACCTTTTCCAAAACCTTTCCATTTCTTGAGAAAGAAGGAATGGGGCTTTCTTGTCCCAATTGATCTTTTCATCCACATCCCTAAGCCTCAACTGACTTATTACATTGTATTTGCTCAAATAACATGGGTCAGTGGTGGGCCTACCACTCCAAAAGATGTAGTGATAACAAAAAACCATATAAATAAAACAAAAGAAAATAAAGACAACTATTCATAGTTTATATAGAAACAAGTAAAATAGAAATTCTAAATCAATTCAATATGCCTAATTGTTCCCTAGCAATGGCGCCATTTTTGATAACGCTCAAATCACCCTAAAAAACAAGTGTAAAGAGTGAGCATTCATCGTTAATAAAAATACTCAACTAAGAGTCGGGGTCCAATCCCACAGGGAACAATGTAATGGCAATAGAAGAAATAGAGGCTAACTAGGTAGTAGTTTGAATCTAAACAATCAAAGTACAAAAATATCAAATATAATGATTTTTTTAGTTAAACTACGAACGGGGGCCAACAAAATATCAAGCAAGGGATATATACGAATTGGGAAAACTTGAGATTCAATCAATACCCAATGATCCATCGCAATTCAATCAAAGATCAATCACTAATAGGTAGTTTAGGTCATGTTCAATTACGCTATTTATTTTTCGATCTCAAAGCATTTTATCGTGATATCTCCTTTCAGTATCAATCAGACAAATACACAATAACCCACTACCTTAACTTACACCTCTCATTAAAGGAAGCCTTGCACTCAACAATGAAACACTAAACTTTCATCTTTCAATCTCAAATTTAAGATTCAAAGTCACAATGCAATTATCGATATAATTCTCTGCTTCAATCAATCTCTTTCGAGCATCAATCATAGATGGAAGCTAAGTTGAGCGTGCACTCTCAACCTATAAATTCAAACATGAAAATTAGATGGAGCCTATTTCATGAAATCAAACATGGAAATAAGGAATTAGAAAAGCAATACAACAATTAATCAAACACCCAAATAGCTTTGTCTATTTCTAGTACAAAAGCCCCAATTTCATACAAATCATTACGCCCACATTTCTAAAATTTAAGAATAAAGAAATGAAGAAAGGTAAAAGATATTACTTATTTAAAGCACAACCTTCAAATCTACAACTGATATGTGAGGTAACTTGCCTTCAATGTCTAAACCCCAAGACCAAGAACAATATAAAATCTACACTAAGATCAATGTTTCTTCTCTCTAAAAATTTTGGATCCTCTATAATGTTCCAACCTACTCTTTTTTCTGCATTTTTTTGTCCAAGGCATGAGAAATTCCCATTTTGCCCCTCTCTGAAAAGGCAGGCTTCGCAGAAGCGGCGGGAAGTTCGCATAAGCAAACTTTGCATAAGCGAAGATTAGTTCGCTTAAGCGAGCTCCACCTTTTGTCCCAGTTCACAGAAGTGAACCCCACTTCTTTGCTTAAGCGACTGTTAACTCCTTTGACTGGTTCGCTTAAACGACCAGTCCTCCAAAGGTGCGATACCTGGGACTTGTTTTTTGCCAGAGTTTGTTCTTTTTCAGCTTTGATTCCACTTTTGATCAGCATTTTCTCTCCCTACATTAAAACACATGAAACAACACATTTCAAAGGATTATTAGCCTCTTTCTCTACTTTGAGTGCCACAAAATCATAAGAAAAGAGCTCTAAATAAATGTAAATTTACCACTTATCACTTAGGAGGGTTTTGTGGAAGTTGAATGAATTTTTGGATTTCAGTACTTGGTTCTCGACATACAGGATGACCTCTAGAAATTTCTACATTTTTTAGCTCCAACTGTATAAACAGCCCGACAATTTTTAAGTAGCAGTGTTTTGGTCTTTTCCTACCCAATTAACTCCTAAACTATGTTGTTTTGGCCCTATAACTACCCCTATAACCATATTTACTCTTCAAAACCTAACCCATTCACTCAAACTCACAAAATATCTCAAGGGTTTCTTCTCCAAATTCTTTTAAGAGCTCCAAGGTGAAGAACTAGTGTTTCAAGGACTTTAAGGTTTCTCCCTCCATGCTTTTAGGCTTTGATTTCTAAGGTATGTGGAAATTCACCAATGGATCCCTTTCATCCATTGGGTTCCAAAAAGAAGTTCAAATCTCAAATCAATATCTCCCAATTCTCTTAGGGTTTCATGTGATTCTCCATGGGTTCAATTATTATGATTGAATTGCTTATATTCAATCTTATTATGCATGATTTGATACAATCACATGATTTTAATTGATTTCACATGAATCAATGCCTATGCCTATGCCTATTTTATGAATATGAATTATGTTTATGAAGTTATGAAGTAAGACTAAGAATCTATGTATGTTTTATGAGAGTAATGATTTATAATTATAGGATGTTTTTAAGATAAAGTTCCGATGATTTGTGAAAGATTTTCTCACATAAGAAAGAAATCACAGTTTAGATACTTGAAAAAGGAGTTTCTTATGAGTAAGATTATGAAATCATGATTTTTTAAAGGAGCTACTCTATTATGACTTATGATTGGATTGGTAGCTTTAATTGTTGCCTTTCCAAGTATTTTTATTATGAAGATGATTATGCATTTTCCATTTTAATTACTTAGCACCGATAGGACTTTGAGATTGAGGCTCTCCTGTTAGTAAAGGTCAGGTCTCTTGAAGCAATCTTCTTGTCCCTAAAATATGTACCACCGTAGAATTGTTTTAAATGACCTAGCTAGTGGATATACCATAGAAATAATGAATGAGTCGGAATTCTATATTGGCAAGTAGATTCTCTTTTTTCAAAGTGAGGGTCATACCGGAATCCATGTTATAGCTCACATGGTCTTATTGTTGGTTAATAGTAAATATCCCACAAATAAACTATGTTTTCTATAAAGGTTTTATGAAAGCTTTCCTTATGATTTTAAGTATGCATTGACGTTGTTTATAATTTATGGTTTCTTTTTAAATGTTCATACTACATTTTACTTGGTTATGCGTATCATGTTTAAAGTTCCTCATATTATCATGTCTATATTTTATGAATTTCCCCATACTTAGTAAATTCACCATACTAATGCATATTTATGCCTATATTGTCTCTTAATAGAGGGTCCAATGCTCCTCCTCCTCGACGTGGTTAGATCAGGATTGCCCAGGTTGATCACTTGGATTGGTGAGTCCTCATTGTTTGAGGGCAAAGCTATAGATATTTTTATTGCTTTTATGGACTTTTTAGTTTCACACGTGTACGTGGTGTGTGAATTACGTCTCAACCACTCCTATGACGTTAGAAAGGCTATGTCATACTTACTAGTGTTCCGCGTATTCTCTTATGTACTATATTGATATCCTTTATGTCATCTTATGATTTGAGATTTATATCATTTATATCTCTTGAAGTGTATTTCATTACGTTATGCCTATGCCATGTGGCTTTTTTAGGACCTCTCACGCTCTTATTTTTCATGTCACATCTAGGGTGTACTTTGGGTCTTGAAAAACATCATATTCAGGGTATCAATTTCTTGAGAGGTCCTAAGATGTCAGACAAGCTGCGTCGAGTAGAGTCTTGTTCATGAGTGTGAAGCGTGCCACATTTTTGAATACAAAGCTATAATGTATTAAGAAAACTTTACTTCTTTCACTATTCTAAAGTCATGCGATAGACTTTATCTTTATAAAGGTCTTTCTCCTAATTCTTGTCTGATGCTTTTCAGGATATGCCTCCTCGAAGAGTTAATGCAAGAAGAAATGGAGGTGACAATGGGGAGCCCAAGTTTCCTCAAGTGCTGATCGATCCTTTAGCCGAGAAAGTGTCCCATGCAAAATTTTGATCCATGATGTACCATGGATTTACGGTAATTTTAATGCTTTAAACTTGGGATTTTGCGTGTGTCTTGTACATTTGTTATTAGATATGATGGTATTTTTCTTGGATTTTTGTAGGAAATAGGTTTTGGAGCAGTTGTCACTGAAATTTCCAAGATGCAGGTATTTTTGTGGTTTGACGACTTGACCTATAAGCCATAGGATGATCTACGAGCCATAGCAAGGATTCATGGTTTGAAATGCTAAAATTGGAGCTAAGTGTTAAACGATGGAAGCTGATTGACAAGCTGTAAAAGTGGAGTCGTAAAAATGTTTAGGAAAATTAAGTTCCAGTACTTGAATGACAGTTGAACAGAACGGGTCGTACAAAGATCTACGAGCCGTAGACCATACCCGCAGAAAGTGCTACTATATTGAAGGTCAAGCTGATGATTGACGAGAGGTACCTACGAACCGTAGGAGTTCTTAGTAGCCGTAGGTACCAACCGTAGAAACCTTTGCCCAAACCAAATTTTCTTAGATTTCCTTTTTCTACTCTATTTAGGATTTTGTTTTCTATAAATATTAGTTGTATTTTTCATTTTTGGATTGTTAGATGTTTTGAGACACATCCTTTTGGCTTTGAGAATTTACTTGCAAACATTTGGTGCAATTGATTATTGAAGTATTGGTTTATATTATTTTTTTCTTTTATTATTCATCAATTGAAGATTCAGGATTTCATCTACTTTAATTGTAAGTTATGATTTATTCTATTAACCCTATTATGAATTGTGATTACCCAAGCATGAGTAGCTAAATCCACAACTAGGGTTATGGGAACCATGTGTAATTAAAAACGTAAAACTAATAAGTAAGTAATTTTGAAATAGTGTTTATGGATGTATTGTTGATCTCTTCATTTTGAATGATTTTTAATAGTGCGCAATGTTAGAACTTGCCTTATTCCTACTTGCATGACCAAGAAAGTAACGAATGGGAAAAGAAATTAAACAACAGAGATTTAGCATTCATAATCCGCTATCTAATAGCCTAATCAAAATAAGTGAGGGCTAATATAGGGTCAAGGGTAAGGGTTAGTAAAGATTACATCCATAGACCGACCAAGTTGCATGGTGAAATTTCCTTTCTGGATGACCAATCACTTAGGAGATACATAACTTACCAACTTTTCATTATAAACACTAGGAAAGGGTTATTATTATTAGGTTTACTACGTTAAGAACTTCTGGGAAACATGTATATCCTAGTTTCATCTCATATTAATCTTACAAAACTGCGAATTTTGTTTACTTGGTTACTTGCTACTACAATAAATCAAATACTATTTTTTTTATAAAACACCCCATATTTATTGAAATAAGCTGACTAAAAGTACAATCAACTTTAATTAGCCTAAGTCTAGACCTTGTTCCTCGTGGGATCGACCCTAACCTTTGCTAGGTTCTTTATTTGATAGCGGTCGGTTATACTTCTTTAGGGCGGTGTAATTTGGTCATATCAAGCCAGTTTTCAAGTGTTTCTCAATCTATGATGGCCCAAGCTAATAGAGAGGCCGTTGCTCCCATGAACCCAAATATGGGTACAGTGGCGACAATAGTAAGGGACTTAACTAGGTTGAATCCCTCGAAGTTCTTTGGTTGGAAACTTTATGAGGACATCCTAGAATTTTTTGAGGAAAGCCACAAGATTGCAGAGATTATGAGAGGTACACTGGTAGAAAATATGGACTTGGGTGCTTATCAACTTAAGGGTGTTACTCATATGTGGATCAATCAATGTAAAGAAGAAAGGGCAATTGATGCGGGTCCTCTTGATTCGGAGAAATTCAAAGGGGCTTTTCTTGATTGTTTCTCTTCCCTTGAGATGAGAGAGGAAAAGTTTCTTGAGTTTATTAATCTTCATCAAAGTAATATGAGTGTAAAGAAGTATGCTTTGAAGTTCACTCAATTGTTTAAGTATGCTCCTACGAACGTTGCCGACTCTAGGGCAAGGATGAGCAAGTTTATGTCGGGTGTGTCAAAAATAGTTGTCAAAGAGTGTCATACCTCCATGTTGATTAAGGAGATGGATATCTATCGTTTAATGACACATGCCCAAAAAATTGAAAAAGAGAAGCTAAGGGAGAAAGCTAGAGAGTCAAAAAGGGCAAGGGCCAATGATAGTGACTTTTCTTATTCTAAGTCAGGTGGACATGGTCATCCTGAATTTTAAAAAAAGTACTCCATTCATGGTTCTTCTAACATTCCAGCTTCAAAATTTCAACAAAGATAGGGTGTCTAACCCTAAGCCTCAAGGAGGTGGTGGTAATTGATCTTTTATTTCTGCTTGCCAAAAGTATGGCAAGAGACATCTAGGAAAGTTCTTAGCCGGCATGGATGTTTGATATGGTTGTGGAAGAGTGGTCACAACATGAGAGATTATCATTGCTTGCTACTAAGGGAGGAGATTGTACGCAAGCTCACCCTAGTTGTTCTGGTTCGGGTGCTCCTCATTAGAATAGGTTCTATGCTCCTCAAGCTCGACATGATCATGAGGATTGTACGAATGTTGTGACTGGTATATTGAAAGTCTTTCCTCTTGATGTGTATGTTTTGCTTGATCTGGGTGCTACTTTTTCAGTTTGTACTCCTTATGTGGCCACGAAATTTTAGATGGTCCTAAAATTCTTTCTTATCCCTTCTCTATCTCTATACTTGTTGGTGATTCTATTGTTGCTACACGCGTCTATAGACATTGCCCCATTTTTGTTTCTGATATAGTCACTCATGTTGATCTAGTAGAGCTTGATATATTAGAATTTTATGTCATTCTTGGGATGGATTGCCTTTACTCTTGTTATGCTTCCATAGATTGTAGGACCTGATTGGTCATATTTCAGGTTTCGAACAAACCTATCTTAAAATTGAAAGGGGGAATTTCAGTGCCTAAGGGTAAGTTCATATCTAGCCTGAAGGCTAGGAAATAGATTTCTAAAGGTTTCATCTATCATCTTGTTAGGGTTAGGGATACGGATTCTGAACCCCCTTCAGTTGAGTCAGTTTCGATTTTTAATGAGTTTCTGGAAGTATTTCTTGATGATCTTCCCCGGTATTCCTCCTGAAAGGGAAATAAACTTTGGTATTGACCTTCTCTCAGATACGCAACCTATCTATATTCATCCTTATTATATGGCTTCAACTGAACTTAAGAAATTAAAGGATCAATTGAAAAACTTATTGGATAAGGTTTCATTAGACCGAGTATTTAACCATGAGGTGCTCTAGTGTTGTTTTTTTGATATAAGAATGGTTCAGTTCGTATGTGTATTGACTACCGAAAATTTAACAAGGTCACGATAAAGAATAAGTATCTTATTTCAAGGATTGATGATTTATTTGATTACCTCCACGGTGCGAGTTTGTTCTCTAAGATTGATCTTCAATCAAGGTATCACCAATTGGGAGTAAAGGAAAGAGACACTTTCAAGATGGCCTTCCGAACTCGATATGGTCAGTATGAGTTATTTGTGATGTCATTTGGTTTTACCAACGCCCCAATGGCTTTCCTGTATCTTATGAATCAGGTTTCCAAACAATACCTTGACGTGTTCGTAATTGTATTTACTCACAGAGTGAGGATGAGCACGTTGAGAATTTAAGGATTGTATTGTAAATTCTCAAGGAACTAAAATTGTATTGTAAGTTTAGAAAATGTGAGTTTTGGTTGAGGTCCATTTCTTTCCTTGGCAATATTTTCTCCATTGATGGTATTCAAGCTGATCCTAAGAAGACCGAGGTGGTTAAGAATTGTCCTAGAACTTTGTTGGCTTAAGATATATAGAGTTTCTTGAGTTTGACCGGTTACTATAAAAGGTTCATGGAAGGATTTTCCTCTATTGCTTTGTCTTTGGCGACGTTGACTTAAAATGAGGTGAAATTTCTATGGCAAAAGCTTGTGAGGAGAGTTTTCAAGAGTTGAAGGACAGTCACTTCAACCCCTTATTTTGACAGTATTGGAAGGATCAGATGGCTTTGTGGTATACTGCAATGTTTCATGATTTCGTGTTTGGTGTGTTTTGATGTAAAATGGGAAAGTTATTGTTTATGCTTCAAGGCAATTGAAGTTGCATGAAAGAAATTATCCAACTCATGATTTGGAGCTAGCGGCGGTAGTGTTTAATTTAAAGTTTTGGAGATATTAACGTTATCGTATTCATGTGGATGTGTTCACCGATCATATACTCTTGAAGTATGTGTTCACTCAAAAGTATTTGAATCTTCACAAAAGAAGGTAGCTAGAGTTGATAAAAGATCATGACATGAATGTCATTTATCATCTCTGTAAGGCTAATGTGGTAGCTGATGCACTTAGTAGATTATCGATGGGTAGTGTTGCTCACACCAAGGATGGTAAGAAGGTGCTAGTCTGTGATGTTTATAGACTAGCCCGATTGAGTTTTAGTTTTGTTGATTCTAATGAGAGTGGTGTGATTGGTCAAAATGGTTCAAGATTGTCTCTTGTTTTGGATGTGAAGGTTAAGCAAGATCTTGATCCGGTTATGGTTTATTTGAAGAAGTCGGTATCGGAAAAAGCCGTAGTGGCTTTTTCTCAAGGGGGAGATGGTATCCTTCAATACCAAGGTCGGTTATGTGTTTCGAATAGTGATGAGTTGGAGAATCATATTTTGATGAAAGCTCACAATTCTTGGTATTCTATACATTTGGGAGCCACCAAGATGTATGTCACGACCGAATTTCTTGAATCATAATGGCGCCTACCAACCCACCAGTAGGCCAGCAAAAATCCTATCCCGAAACTTAGCAGTAATGGGACTACGGGTGGAAACTAACCTCAACTAAGCGGAAGCAACAAATACAACACATAAAAAAGGCTGAAGAGAAACCAAACTATATATACACGACACCTTCCAGAACCTGGAAGTCATAAGTACAGAACTACTAACAAGAGTACAACTCCAAAAACTGGACCACAGAAACAAACTGTCTCAAAAACAAAAGACAAGTGAAAATATAGAAACAGAAGGAAAAAGGTAAATCCCAGAACGACATGTGCTCACCCTCTTCTTCTGAACAGACGGCTGCAGGCTCGATCTCAACGTTGATAACTGGTACGCAGACCTGCGTCATGAAAATAGATGCAGAGTGTAGCATGAGTACCAAAACAATAAGTACCCAGTAGGCATCATAGGCCGACTGAGCAAGAAAGGTAAAAATAGGTAGACAAGATAGAATCAGCACAAACAGAGGTCAATGGAAACAGGAGAAGAGAAAGTGGAAAGCAAACTAAGAACAACTAAGCTAAACCTAGCTGAGGCCCCCATAAGACCCACTGAGCACACTCGTGCGCCGGTTTAAATAATACCTGAACGGACCCCCATAAGCCCAACAGGTACACAGAAGAGCTATTCTAAAGAAATGAAAGAAAACCCAACTCCAGAAACCTCAACACCATGGGTCCCGAACCCAAAAGACAACACATATCTGGCTAGAACTTCAACTGGCTCCTCAATATAGGTCAAGCGATCACCCAACTCAACGGCATCATATTGGAGCACATGAGACTCATCTGGAACATAACGGCTCATCATCGAAACATGGAAAACTAGATGAATATCTTTGAATGCTGGAGGTAAAGCTAACTAATAAGCACCTCACCAACAATCCTCAAAACCGCAACAGGCCCAATATACCTGGAGCTAAGCTTGTCCCGCCTCTCTAATCTCATCATGCCTTTCATGGGCGATACTCGGAGGAATACTCTATCACCCACGACAAATCTCAACGGTCGACGTTTGCGGTCTACATATCTCCGCTGTCTACTCTGAGCCGTCCAAAGCCTATCCTAAATCAACCTCACGTGTTTCAAGGACTCCTGAAACAAATTTGTGCCATGCGGCCTAGGCTCCGTAGACTCAAACCAACTGATCGGAGTGCGACAACGCCTACCATATAAGGCTTCAAACGGGGCCATCAGGATGCTGGAATGGTAGCTGTTGTTGTACAAAAACTCCGCCAAGGGCAAGAACTGGTCCCACTGGCTTCCAAAGTCCAACACACAAGCCCAACACATATCATCAAGAACCAAAATAGTGCGCTCTGCTGGCAATCAGTCTGCGGGTGAAAAGTTGTGCTAAGGTCGACAGGGTGCCCAACTCCTCCTGAAAATACTCTCCAAAAGCTGGAAGTGAACTGTGAACCCCAGTCTGAAATAATAAAAATAGGCACACCATGAAGACGGACTACCTCTCGAATATAGATACGAGCCAACCTCTCAGCACCGAAGGAAGAATGAACTGCAAGGAAGTGTGCTGACTTGGTCAATCGATCAACGATGACCCAAATGTTGTCAACTCCTCTAGAAGTTCGTGGCAACCCAACAACGAAGTCCATGGTGATATGCTCCCACTACCACTCAAGAATGGGTAATCTCTTCAACTCTCCACCAGGCCTCAAATGCTCGGCCTTTACCTGGTGGCAATATAAGCAATGGGACACGTAGTCTAAGATGTCCCTCCTCATACCGCTCCACCAGCAGTGCTGCATCAAATCACAATACATCTTAGTTGTGTCCGGATGGATAGAATACCTGGAATCCATGGCCTCGCTAAGGATCAGCTGAATCAAGTCACCAACTCTCAGAACACACAAACGGCCAGCAAATCTCAAAACCCCATCTGAATCTAAGGAAACCTGCCTGACATCACCCGTCAAAACTCTATCTCTGAGTGCCACCAATGCCTGATCCTCAAACAGACGACTACGGATCTGATCAAGTAGAGATGACTTATCCCCCACATTAGCTAACACTCGACTGGAATCTGAAACATCAAGCCTGATCATCCGATTGGCTAAAGACTGAATGTTCATAGCCAAGGGCCGCTCTGAAACAGAAAGGAAGGCTAGACTACCCATACTCCCTGCCTTCCGACTCAAGGCATCCGCTAGTAGATTCACCTTGCCTGAATGGTAGAGAATAGAGAGGTCATAGTCCTTCAGGAGCTCAATCCAACGGCGCTGCCTCGAAATAAGATTCCTCTGACATATAATGTACTCAAGGCTCCTGTGGTCAGTATATATTTCGCAATGAACTCCATAAAGGTAGTGCCTCAAGATCTGAAGCGCAAAAACTACCGCCGTCAACTCCAAGTCATAAGTGGGGTAGTTGCGCTCATGCAGTTTAAGCATAGGAGTGGTGGTAAGCAACCCAAACCAACGCCGGATGCGTCACAGTAGACTGAATCTCTCACCCTCAACTGGAAGAGTCAATATAGGAGTGGTGGTAAGCAACTCCTTGAGCCTCAGAAAGCTCCTCTCACACTCCTCCGACCACACAAAAGGAACATGCTGGCGAGTCAACTGAGTCAGAGGTGTTGCTATAGTGGAGAAACCCTCGACAAAGCGCCTGTAGTACCTTGTCAATCCGACGAAGCTCTGAATCTTAGTTGAAGAAGTTGGTCTAGTCCAACTACAAATAGCCTCAATCTTCACCGGATCTACCATAATGCCATCCTTGGACACCACATGCCCCAAGAATGCTACAGACTCAAGTCAAAACTCGCACTTTAAGAACATGGCATAAAACCGCTGATCTCTAAAAGTCTGGAGTACTATCCTCAAATCCTGCTCATGCTCATTATGGCTCCGTGAATATAACAAGATGTCATCAATGAAAACTATGACAAAGGAGTCCAAATACTACCTGAATACGCGAGTCGTCAAGTCCATAAAGGTGGCAGGGGCATTAATCAACCCATAAGACATTACTATAAACTCATAATGGCCGTAACGAGTCCTTAATGTTGTCGTAGGGATATCCGCTGCTCTAATCTTCAGCTGCTAGTACCCAGATCTCAAGTTAATATTTATAACATGGCGGCACCCTGAAGCTGGTCGAATAGATCATCAATACGAGGCATAGGATAACGGTTCTTCATTGTCACCGTATTCAACTGCCTGTAGTCAATACACGTACCCATGGTGCCATCCTTCTTTTTCACAAACAAGACTAGGGCACCCCAAGGTGACACATTGGGCTGGATGAATCCTTTACCAAAGACATCCTGAAGCTGATCACTGAGCTCCCTGAGCTCTGTAGGTCCCATACGATACGGAGGAATAGAAATGGGTCAAGTACCCGGCTCCAAGTCTGTGGCAAGGTCAATATCTCACTCTGAGGTAGGCCAGGAAGGTCGGTAGGAAACATATCCTTGAACTCTCGAACTACATGTACTGAATCAACTGTAGGGCACTCCCTACTCACATCTCTAATATAAGCCAAGTAAGCCAAACATCCGCCAGCAACTAGCCTTCGGGCCCGAACATAAGAAATAACCCTAACTGGCGTGCGACTACATAAGCCCTGCCACACCATAGGTGGAATACTAGGCATGGCTAAAGTCGCGGTCTTGGCATAGCAATCCAACACAACCCGGTGAGGAGATAGCCAATCCATGCCCAGAATCACATCGAAATCCACCATACAAAGAACTATAAGATCAACCAGAGTGTCCTGCCCCCGAATGGTCACCAAAAAAGA